>CM073470.1:49063066-49538066 GCA_037074535.1 Gleditsia sinensis
TTCCTCACTCTACCTTGCTTCTATTTTTTTCTCTCCCTCACTTGGACGAAATTCTAATGTTGTAAGGGTGGGTTTTCTTATATAGACCACCAAATAATTCACCTTTCATGATCATGGGTCTACCTTATCACAATTAGGATACACTTTGTTGAATTTTTGGAAAACAAACAACTTATGTTCTTGTCTTCCTCTTCCTTAGTCAAGATATGCATAGGAAAAGGAGATTTGTATTTTGAAAATTATGATAATATGTTCTTAAGATATGGGACAAGGTCCCTTTGATTTAGGGATTCATTTCCATTTTCTTTTGTCTTAAACAAGTATGATAGGTTTGCCTTTTTAGGTGGCAAATTTCTAGCCCTTGAATCTTCATTATTTGGTTGATATTATTTGTGTGGGCTATGAATGTTTTGTCCTAATACCATGTATTATCATACCACTTGCTAAAATTATGAGTGTAGGATATAGATGTTTTTGTCCTAAAGCCTTGTATTATCATGCCACTTGCTTAAGTGATGAATGTAGAATCACACCACTTGCTAAATTTTTTGTCTTAATGCCATGTAACCTAATCTTTATTCTTATTATTATATCATCATCTAATTTATTTTATTTTAGTTTTCCTCTTGGATTTGGGCTTATTCCTACCCATTATGGGCTTGTCCTACCCATTTTCCTTGCTTTGGATAAAATTCTTCCTTTCTTGGTGGGCTTGGTCACATTTTCATAATTTTTGGGCTATTTGTGAAATTACTATATCCTAGTCCAAGTCTATGTTTAATTTCTTGTTTAGGTTATCCAATGGGCTTGCTAGAAACTTATGTGAAGTGGAAAAAACTCTATATGAAGTGTCCATAGGTAAAAGCCCAATGTATGGGTAAAGATTTTAAACTTAGTAACTATAGTTCTTGAATTAGGAAAAATTACCCTAATTCAATGTTCTTTGAAATTTTAAGACCTTTACTTGTTTCTAAAAATTTATCTTCCTTATCCAAGAATTTTGCATCTCTTTAGTATGTTATTTCTAATTTCTTTCCTATTAGATTTTCCTTCTTTATTTGTTCTCTTAATGTTAGAAACATTTTCTATGCATATACCTAAGGTGAAGAATTTCTAAGGATTATATTTCCATAGATATCTAAAATATTGTCTAATAAATTTTATTTCCTTAATTAAATTTTTTATGTACCTTTATCAATAAAAGAAACGAAATTAAGGATGTTACACTTATAAGCCCTATTCATCCAGGTAGACCACTTCTAGGGACACTGGTGTAGGTGGCGGCACCTCTACCAGAATCTCAGTCACATCTACTATAGATATATTTGATATAATAGGTATTTGCCCAAAGTAGGGCAGCTCAATCCAACATACAGTAAAAATAAGAGTCATGGAGAATATCTACATATTTAATCTTCTGAACATGATATGGAAAAATAGTGAAATTAAATCCTAGTAGGTTCAACAATAAATTATAATCGTCATCAATGTAGCTCATCACATCATGTTCATCTGTATAAGCTACAGCAAATACCTTAGGTCACATGAATGCACTTTATCTATGCACATGAAAATCGTACAGTAATGACATGTATGGCATGATTAACTATTTTCAGAATATCATATGATGACTATCATCTTATTCTCATATTAAGCTACCCTAGTCAGAGTGAGTATTTCCTACTCTCCGATACGGGATTTTCTCGCTCCGTTCGACATAGCACACTTTCTCTTTCTTTTCTCATTATCATAATCATAGCCATTGGTAAGGCATCCCCTACTGGTGCACCATAGGGACCGCCATGTGACCATGCTTATTTCTTTTCTTTTCTTTTCTTTTTACATTAATAGCCAAAAATATGATTTCAATAACAAGTATGTTCATTATACTCACATGCCATAATTTTTTATTAAAATATAATTATTACCAAAAATTATTGGTAATCATGCCATAAACATAACCGTTTAAAATATCACTTTATAAAATATTTTTATGTCAAAATTATACACTTAAGATGGTAAGGAATTCATGCAATGGCAATGGCTATGGCATACACTAGTCATTTATTATTTTCATTTATAAGATTCTTCTTCTTTTTTAAGTATTATTTTCCTCTCACTAAACAGAGCATAACACCCTCATTTTAAATTCGATTGAGGTAATCTTAGTGTC
Source organism: Gleditsia sinensis (assembly GCA_037074535.1). Classification (NCBI taxonomy): domain Eukaryota; kingdom Viridiplantae; phylum Streptophyta; class Magnoliopsida; order Fabales; family Fabaceae; genus Gleditsia; species Gleditsia sinensis. The sequence goes on from CM073470.1 coordinate 49,065,240, forward strand.
AATAAAAAGATAAGACAATCCTATAAAACCTTCATGTTGAACATTTTAGTGAAATTTTAAGTAATCATGGTGTTACTACTCAATTAAATGCAATGTTATTTCTTCTCAAGTAGGTTCAGACCTCTACTTACCAATCAGACCATATCTTACTCATACTAACTCCCATTAAGGTGATTCCAAAGCCTATAAAAAGCTAAAACAAGTATGTGAAACTTTCATGTTTGTTATTTCTTTAGATTCCTTACTAATTATTCCCAGAAAATTGAAAACAAAAACACTTACATTTACCATCCTGGATTCTAGACTGATTCTAACCTCTACTCATTAATTAGTCATATCTCCCACATATGGACTCCACATTAAGTGATTCTAGAGCCTATAGATCTATGATACATATATCTATATTTATTATTTTAATAATATCCTTTAATTCCCTACATATTTTGGCCAGAAATTCAATTACAGAAGCATACTTAATAGATTCTTCCCTGGTTAGCTAATTTCTGACCTTTTCTTACTAATCTGACCATATCTCCCTCATATAGATTCTAATTTGAATGGTTCTAGTAGCTAAAACTTCATGAGACATATATCTACATTTATCATATGAAGAATTTTGTCTAATTCTCTCCAGATTTATCTTAACAATTCAAACACATAACAATACCTGACAGATTCTTCCTTGGTTAACCATTTTCTGACCACTACTTATATATCGGGCAATATCTCCCTCATCTGAACTCCAAATTAAGTGATTGTAGTGGTTAAAAATCTGTAATACATAGATCTACATTTTTCATGTTAACCATTTCTTTTAATTCCTAACCGAGTTTTCCCAGAATTTTAAAATTAGAAGCTTCCCTGGTTACTCCAAAATCCAGTTTCCTAACCAAACTTTTTCTAATGTTTTAATTCATTATTTTATTATGTCCTCTTCCATTTTTCTTCATAATTTACATTTAATCATATTATATCAATTTTTCACCATATCCAAATATATAAAATAGCAGCATAAAAATCTTAAAATTTTACCACCCATAAGCATACCTATGCAGAACTTTCCACACCAGCCTGAGCATTCAAACATACATCACATGTAAGATTAATATGTAACATGATATAGCAACATCCATGACCAATCATCAAAGTAGCAAATATTATAAATTTCATCAAAGTTCTAAGATCAAAATCTCATATAAATATTACAAATTTCAAAGCTTTTCTTCAAAAAGAAATATTGTTAAACCTACCTAAAGATCTCCCTAGCTCACTTAGTGAATTCTTTTTCTTGTTTCCTCTTGAAAGAAGTAATAAGATTCCTTCCTTGCCTTAGCTTTTCTAGTAGCTTAAATAAGAGCAGGGTGATTTTTTGAATCTCAAGGATGAAGAAGAAAGATGGATTCAAGTAGAGATTAAGTTAACTTACCTTGAGTACTTAGTCCTCTACACTTCTCCTTCTTCTTCCTTCCTTTCTTCTCCTCTCTTTCTCTCCTTTCCTCACTCTACCTTGCTTCTATTTTTCCTCTCCCTCACTTGGACAAAATTATAATGTTATAAGGGTGGGTTTTGCTTAAATAGACTATCAAGTGGTTCACCTTTCAAGATCATGGGTCTACCTTATCACAATTAGGATGCACTTGATTAATTTTTGGCAAACAAACAACTCATTTTCTTGTCTTCCTCTTCCTTAGTCAAGATATGCATAGAAAAAGGAGATTTGTATTTTGAAAATTATGATAATATGTTCTTAAGGAAAGGGACAAGGTCCCTTTGATTTAGGGATTTATTTCCTTTTTCTTTTGTCTTAATCAAGTATGATAGGTTTGCCTTTCTAAGTGGCAAGTTTCTAACCCTTGAATCTCCCTTACTTGCCTGAAATTATTTGGGTAGGATAGGAATGTTTTGTCTTAATGCCATGTATTATGATACCACTTGCTAAACTTATGAGTGTACGATATAGATATTATCACACCACTTGCTGAATTTTTGTCTTAATGCCATGTAACCTAATCTTTATTATTATTACACTATTATTTCATCACATAATTTATTTTATTTTATTTTTCCTCTTGGTTTTGGAATCATTCCTACCCATTTCCTTTCCTTTGGATAAAATTCTACCTTTCTTGGAGGACTTGATCACATTTTTATAATTTTTGGGCTATCGGTCCAACTTCTATATCCTAGTCTAGGTCTATGTTTTATTTCTTGCTTAGGTTATCCAATGAACTTGCTAAAAACTTATGTGAAGTGGAAAAACTCTATATGGGTGGAGATGTTAAACTTAGAAATTTCTAACTTTTGAATTAGGAAAAATTACCCTAATCCAATCTTCTTAAAATTTTAAGACCTTTACTTACTTCACAAAAATTTATCTTCCTTACCAAAGAATTTTGCCTCTCTTTAGTATGTTATGTCTAATTTTTCCTATTAAGTTTTCTCTCTTTACTTGTTCCCTTAATGTTAGGAACATTTTCTATGCATACACATAAGGTGAAGAATTTCTAAGGATTATATTTCCTTAGATATCTAAAAATTGTCTAATAAATTTTATTTTCTTAATTAAATATTTATGTACCTTTAAAGAAACAAAATTAGGGATGTTACATTAAATATTTATGTACCTTTATTAATAAAAGAAACAAAATTAAGGATGTTACACCTAACCATAATCTCATCATTCCCCTCCTCTTGAAAAGGATTTGTCCTTAAATCATCACCTACATCAAAATCAGACAAGTTAGAAACATTAAAAGTTGCACTAACATTATACTCACCTAGAAGATTTAGTTTGTAGGCATTATTATTGATACTTTCAATCACTTGAAATGAACCATCCCCTCTTAGAAGTAATTTAGAATGCCTTTGAGCTGAAAACCTTTTCTTCCTCATATGCAACCAAACCCAATCACCGAGCTCAAATACAACTTTCTTGTGCCCCTTATTGGATTGTTTAACATATTGCTCAGTTTTTCTCTCAATGTTTTATTGAGCCTTTTCATGAATCTGCCTAACAAATTCAGTTTTCTTCTTTCCATATAAGTTAACACGCTCAATACTCTTAAGCATATCAAGCAATCTCACAATTTTCTTGAAAAATAAATCATCAATATAAGATTCATCACCAGTTTTATGACATGGTATAAAATGTTTCATTTTAGAAAACCTATCAACAACCACATATTTAGAATTCCTACCCCTTTTTGACCAAGGTAAATCCAACTTAAAATTCATAGATATGTCAACCCAAGGTTCATTGCGTATGTATAAAGGAGCATATAAACCATGAGACTTCATTTTAGACTTAGCTTGTCTACAAGTTAAAAAGTTCACATATTCGTTTTGTATCATGTTTCATATGCAGAACATCTAAAGTCTTAGATATGCCAAAATGCCACATTAAACCACCTTCATAAGCTTCCCTAACAAGCAAATCCTGTAATGAATATTTAGGCATACACAATTTATTTTCTCTAAATAGAAATTTATTATGCCCAAAGAACTTATCAAATGCCACTTTCTCACATGCATTGAGAACATTACTCGTAAAAGAGAAATTTCAATATTGGGTAAATAAGAGTTAAGCTTATTAATACAATCATTGGCAAAATTGAAAACAAAACATTTTTTTATCACACTTTCTCTTGCATAAAAATTCATTTGTTTTCTCTCAATTTTTCTTTCAATGACCCAATTGGTTCTTTTAATTTCTCCATCAATTTTCTTAGCCTCTCTCATTTTCTCTCTTAATCTTCTCAGCCTCTATATTTTTTTCTTTGATAATTTTCTCAACCTCTCTCTCTCTTTTTCTCTCTTAATTCTCTCGTCCTCTATCTCTTTTTCTCTCACAATTTTCTCGACCCCTCTCTCTTTTTCTCTCTTAATTTTCTCGGCCTCTTTCTCTTTTTCTATCATACTTTTTCTGTCCTCTATCTCTTTCTCTCTCATAATTTTCTTAGCATCGCTATCTTTTTCTCTCTTAATTCTTTTACTCATTTTCTTATCTTCACTCTCTTTCTTTTGTAACCCCACTTGATCAACATAGTAGTCTTTAATACTTTTGGACCTTTGAGTGGAGCATTGCAACTTCTTAATTAAGTCTCTATGGTAGTAACTTAGAATGAATTGCTTCCTTATAACTGCTTTCATCTCCTCCTACGTCTCAATAGGCCTTTCTCCATCTTATCTCCTATTTAAAACCAATTGATCCCACCAAATAATAGCATAGTCAGTAAATTCCTTGGAAGCCAACGTTACCTTTTTCAACTCATAATAATTATAACAATCAAACAGCAACTTCATCCTTCTTTTCCATTTTAGATAAGTTTCGGGGTCATTTTTGCCTTGAAATAATGGAACCTTAATCTTAATACTGCCCAAATTATTATTTTCCCAATTTTTAGCTTATCTAAACCTCCCACCATATCTCTTATTGTTAAAAATCAAATCCCCATTATCTTTATCAAAACCATCTCCATAATACTTTTCATATTCAACATTTTCTCTCGATTGAACTCTCCTCCTCCTGTGTATATTAGGAGTGTTTTGTGACTCCTCCACATGTGTATTCTCTACCCGATCTAAACGTTCATGAATCTGCTCTATCTCTACTCTCCACAATCTCCTCATCTCACTCACTAAACCTTCCATCAAGAACTTCAGATCTTCCATTCCTGACACACCATCGAACATATTTTTGTCTTTGATATGTGACATGATTTTTCTACAAAATAATGTTAGAAAAAAAATCTCACAACACTAGCTCACGTGTTTCTCTCAAGATTAATAGCACTCAAACTTGTGTTTACTCAAATTTGGCTTTTACGTTCTTATAAGCTCTCACTCTCTTGCATTTTTCCTTTCTTAGTCCCCTCTTTCAATTTTTTATTAAACTCAAACAAACTCAAACAAAAATCTTCTTGCAACAATCCAAACTCAACTAATAGAATGCAAAGAGTAAAGCAAGAAAAAAAAGAATTTTAAGAAGCAAAGGGAACAAAGCAATAGAACTTCAGGAAAAAAATTAAAGATGAGATAAGCAATTGAATAAGAAAATCACAAAAAGAAGCAACTAGAATAGAAAGAAATCAATAACTAGAGGAAATGAAACATTTGAGATAGGAAAAATAACCAAAGTAAGAAAAGCAAACGAAATAAAAGATCAAAGAAAGAAAAACAATTGATGCAAACAAAATTATTGGTTCTCTCCTTTTTTTAGACTAGATTGCACAAACTAGGTGAAACCTTGAATTTCAACAATACTGAATTCTAACCCATTTTTTTTTCGAATTTCTCCTTCTTTTTTTTGAAATTCTGCACTTTTTTTTTAATTTTGAATTTCTTTTTGGAATTTTATTTTTGAATTTTTTTTTCAAATATGTATGTGAACCAAGAACACAATAAATCAAAAGGAGAAAATAAGAATGAAGAACATAAGAAAAAAAATAAAAGATAGCAAGATGGAATAAAAATAACAAATAAATAGGATAGATCAAACCTGATTTAGAACTTAATATCTGATACCAAATGATATCAACCCTTAATATGAACCTCACCAAGAATAGTGAGACTTAAAATCAATATGGGATCCGATAGGAAGGATCATGTTCTAATCAAATTTATAACAAAATAAATTAAAGAAAATGACCTTGACCCGTTATCTATAAAGAGATAAGGACCAAAGGTATGAGAAATATTGTAGATGCCACACTCAAGAAAGAGGAAGAAGATTGTGAGTGATAAGTCTTACTTGATTGCCACAAGAAAATCTTGATAAGTTCAGAAAAGTTCTTTGAAGAACCAAAGAGAAAACACTCTCAATATTATTAATGATAATATGTATTGTTCAAGTGTATACATGCCTATTTATAGGCCAATAACCTAGACTAACAAGGAAAACTACATAGGAAAATCCTATAAATTTAGGAAAGTTAAAAATATGAAACTCTTTTAGAAACTATCAAATAGGAAACTTCTACAGGGCAAGGAAAATTAGAACTAGGAAACTCTTTCAAAAACTATCAAATAGGAAACTTTCTTAGTCAAATTTAAAAACACTACAAATAAATAAATCAGAAAAAAAAACGTAGGGTAAATTGGGCCATTAAATAAATCCATTATTTTTGGCTTATATTCAATCTTTAGCCTTCAATGTTCTTACACTTTAGGTCCATATTCAGATTGGTGGGCTAGGCCTATAGTTAAGTGGATTTTAATGATATGGACTAGTCTTGACTCTTCTTTAGTAGTCTAGTAGTTTTCTCCTTGATGGACCTCTAGAATTAGACCATTAAGTGCTTCTTTGAATATTTTAGTCTGAGGTCTTGTGATAGGTCCAACTGGGACTTTTAGCGGATCCGCATTCCTTTTCTATTTGTCATACCTAGCCATGATCTCATCACTTAAAAATCTTGTGATCATAATATACTTCAAATGTTACCCATACAAATAATGTCGCCAACTCTTTAAGGCAAACACCACCACAACCAATTCAAGATCATTTGGTTGAATAATTTCCTTTATTGGGTCTTAGTTACTTAGAGGCGTAAGCAACTATTCTCTTGTCTTTCATTAACACACACCTTAACCCTTTCTTTGAAGCATCACTATACACTTCAAAATGTCCTGTGAGGTTTAGATGAATTAAAACAGGAAGAGTAGTCAATCTTGTCTTAAGCTCCTAGAAACTAGTTTCACATTGATCAGTCTATTTGAAAGGACTTCCCTTCCTAGTCAATTTAGTCAATGGCAAAGCTATACGAGAGAAGTTATGTATAAACCTTCTGTAGTATCCTACTAAACCCAAGAAACTTCTAACTTCTATAACCGTCTTTAGTCTTTCCCACTCAATCACTGCTTCCATCTATTGGAGATGACATATCCGAGAAACTTCACCTCTATCAGCGAAAATCCACACATCTCTAGTTTGTCATACAACTTTTTCTCTTTCAGCACTTGCAGCATGATTCTGAGATGTTGTTCGTGTTCTTTCTCATTCTTAGAATATATCAAGATGTCATCAATGAACACCACCACAAATTGATCTAAGTAGGGTCAAAAAATGTGATTCATGTAATCCATGAAAATTGTAGGTGCATTTGTTAACCCGAAGGACATTACAAGAAACTCATAATGCCCATATTTAGTCTTAAATACTATTTTTGGTACATCCGCCTCCTTGATCCAAATATGATGGTATCCCGACCTTAAGTCAATCTTAGAAAAGATAGAGGTTCCCTTCAGTTGATCCAATAAGTCATCTATCCTAGGGAGAGGGTACTTGTTTTTTACAGTCACCTTATTCAACTATTTGTAGTCTATGCATAATCTCAAGCTCTCGTCTTTCTTCTTAACAAACAATACAGGAGACCCACAGTCACTTGATCTAATGAATTGTTTGTCTAACAATTCCTCCAACTATTTCATAAGTTCCTGTAGTTCCTTTGAGGCCATTCTATAAGGTGCAATAGAGATAGTCCCTGTCCCAGGTAGGAGATCAATAGAGAACTCTATCTTTCTCTCGAGAGGTAAGCTTGGAATATCTGGTGAAAATATTTCAGAAAACTCATTAACTATTGGGATTTAATTAAACTTTGGTTTGACTTCTAGGTTTGATAAACATAGGAGAATGTAACCAAGTACTCCACTCTTCAACTCCTAATTGACTTGATTGGCATTTAGCATCAATAACTGCATTTCCTCTTGTGGAGTAAAAGATAGAAATTCAACAATCTTAGTGCAACAATTTAGCAAAACCTAATTTATAGGCATTCAGTCTATCCCTAGAATGACATCAATACTTCTTAAAGGTAAACAGACGAAGTCTACAGAAAAAGTTTTCTCCTAGATGGTGACTTAACAGTCTTTACATACAGAGGAAGTTAAGACTTTTTTCCCTGTGGGGGTTACTACAGATAGCTTATAGGGGGTTTCAAAAATAGGATACTGAAGCTACCTAACACATTCTTCCAATATAAATGAATGACTAGCACCAGAGTCAAACAACACCATAAGAGTAAATCCATAGATGTATCACATACCTTGAATTATTTTGGAGGATTAAGCTACATCTTGGTTGCTTAGGGTGAAAACCTATCCTTTCACCTAAGTCTTTTAATCTAGCTGCTTCCCTATATTCTGTGGTCAGTTCTTCGTGAAATGACCCTTTTGTCTGCATTTGAAACAGACATCTGGTCCCATGTCGCATGGCCGATTACTATGTATACGTCTGCACTTAGTACACTTGACTATAGTGAGGTCTCTTACTAGCTCCATATCCTCTTCCCCTCACATTTTTTCCATGGTTAAAGAAAATTTTCTTCCTCTTCCATAGGTTTTGCCTTAGATTCTCGTCCTTCACTACCCTTAAAATCTTCTCCAAAAGTCTAGATTTATTTGTCAAGGGTATAAACTGCCTTATTTCTATGGCTATCACTGTATTCCTAATTTATGGGTTCAGTCCTACTTCAAACTTAATAGCCTTCCATGCTTCATCAGGTTTAAACCTCAGGTAAGGGGAGAACTTAGACAACTCCTCGAACTTAGCGATGTATTGGTCTACTGACGTATTGCCCTATATAAGTTAGAGAAATTCGATCTCCTTCTCGGCCCGTATAGTACTTGAAAAGTACTTCTCCAAGAAAATATCCTTAAACACTTGCCAGGTGATCTGCCTCCTCTAGTGAGTTAGCATATCTCTGGCCCCTCACCACCAACACTCAGCTTCATCCTTCAGCATATATGTAGCAAAGATAACCTACTGCTCATTAGTGCAACTCATCACCTCAAAGATCTTCTCCAATTCCCTTATCCACCTTTCGGCTATCGTTAGGTCATAGCCACCTTGGAAAGAAGGTGGTCTAGTTCTCAGGAACTCAAATAGGCCATTATCATTTCCAACCACTCGGTTGTTTGCATTATTTTCTCCATTCAGATTGTTATTATTTTATAGATGTTGCAAAATTTGATTGGTGGTTGTGACTTGGTCTCGAATTGTTGTAGCCAAGTTGTGCAGGGTTTCTTCTACATTTTTTGGTGTGTTTCTCCTTAGTGACACCATATCCTACTGTGGCAAAAAATAGAGTTATGCTGCTATTGAATTGATAAAGTCTAATAGTTAGTTAAAAAATATTCACAACAGTCATAACACCACCTCAGCATATAGATAGAAAATAATAGTAATTTCTTACCTATATGAAATCACTAGTCCCCCACACAACATGGCCATAAACATACTCAAGACACTATAAGATCAATTTAGATAACCACCCACCCACTAACCATCGAGGATCGATTTGCTCTAATACCAATTATGTAACAACTCTAATTTTTTTACATATATACATATATATATTTGTAAAATCCCCTGAAGTCATTACCTCTTTACTTATAACTACTTAAATCATAATAACATTCAATTAAATTCACCAAGCATAATTAAGATTTATGGTATATCGATATCACTAATACAATTTTGGGTTCACATACACATAATTAATTAAAAGTGTTTGTACAAAAAACAAACACATATATGTCCACATCTTATCCATCCATATTGACCAGTTCTAAGGATACGGGTGCGAGTGGTTGCACTTTCACTGGGATCTTAGTCAACTCGACCCAACATACGCTAAAAGTCGGTCATAGAGAATATCTGCATATTTAGTCTTCTGAACATGATATGGAAAATAGTGATAATTGAATCCCAGTTGGTTCAACAATAAATTATCATTACCATTAATATAGCTCATCATGTCATGTTCATTTGTATAAGCTACAGCAAATTCCTTAGGTCAAATGAATGCACTTTATCTATGCACATGAAAATCTTACAGTAATGACATGTATGACATGAATAAATATTTTCAGAATATCAGATGATGGCTATCAACTTATTTTCATACTAAACTACTCCAATCAGGGTAAGTACTTTCAACTTTCCGGTATAGACTTTTCTTGCTCCATCCAATATGGTACACTTTCTCTTTCTTTTCTCAATTTCATAGTCATAGCTGTGAGTAGGGCGTCCCCTGATGAGTGAGTTTTATGCTCATAAATTAAATATTTTCATCTTATCTTTTTGCCATAATTAAGCATAAATCTCCCTTACTTGTCTTTAGTTTGTGTATTTCTTACAGATGGAGAGAAGAGTAGAAAATGGACTTAATTGGAGGAATCAGAGCAAAATTATGGTTCTTTGGGAATGATGTCTATAAATAAAGCAGATAAAACAAATTCATTAAAGATGGCTGAGTAAGGAGCATTATCATATTGACTCTTGAGACGCATCCTAATGGAGATATGCACAAATTTATTCTTGATTTATGATCACATTTCCAAAAGAACTAAAACATAAAGATTCACGGCAAAGCACCCAATGTTGAGAATATGTTTGCTGTTTGCAGTCCAGCCTAACCTTGCTGTAGTACTTGGCCCATATCTCCGAAAATACATATCCAATATGTATGCAATTTGGTAGGTGTGTACCTGACACAATTGGGTACAACTTTTATGTTCAAGTGGTCAAAAAAGTCAGACACTAAAAGGGCCAAAATTGGGCTAGAACAGAATCTGTCTCCTGCTACAGTCCAGCCCGACTTTGCTCTAGTATTTTGACCATAAGTCACAAATTACGTATCCAATTTGTCCACAATTTGTCTTGACGGAAAGATAATGAAATTTTCTACAACTTTTGTGTTGATGAAGGCAAAAAATTCGGCGGATTTCAAGACGATATGCAAGGTTCAAATTCGGTGCACATGATGGAATCCAAATTGTCAACTTTGTACAACTTCCTACCTAACAATTTTGACAATTACCACACCTACTGTAACATCCCATAATTTTTAGATATTTTTCTTATAAATTCTTCACCTTACATATATGCATAGAAATGTTCTAATATTAATGGAATAGGTTTAATGGAATAGGTAAAGAAAGAAAACCTAAGAGGAAATATTAGAAATAAACATGCTAAAGAAAGGTTAAATTCTTAGGTAAGGAAGATAAATTTTTGTGAAGTAAAGGTCTTAAAATTTCAAGAAGATTGGATTAGTGTAATTTTTTTCCTAATTTAAGAGTAAAAGTTTCTAAGTTTAGTATCTCCACCCATAAATTGGGTTTTCACCTATGGACACTTCATATAGTGTTTTCCTACTTCACATAAATTTTTAGCAAGCCAATAGGATAGCTCAATAAAGAAATAAAACATAGACTTGGACTAGGATATAGAAATTGGACTGATAGCCCAAAAATCATGAAAATGTGACCAAACTCAATATGAAAGGTAGAATTTTAACCAAAGTAAAGAAAATGGGCAAGAATGAGCCTAAACCCAAGAGAAAAATGAAAATAAAATAAAAATAAAGTGATGGAATAATGGTGTAATCAAGATTAGGTGATTTGACATTAAGACAAAAATTTAGCAAGTGGTATGATAATATAAGAATTTAGGACAAAACATCAATATCCTACACTCATAATTTTAGCAAGTGGGTAATAATACATATCATTATGACAAAATATCTTTATCCCACACAAATAATTTCAACCAAATAATCGAGATTCAAGGGCTAGAAATTTGCCACTTAAAAAGGCAAATCTATCATACTTGATTAAGACAAAAGAAAAAGGAAATGAATCCCTAAATCAAAGAGATCTTGTCCTATATATTAAGAACATATTATCATAATTTTCAAAATACAAATCTCCTTTTCCTATGCATATCTTGACTAAGGAAGAGAAAGACAAGAACATAAGTTGTTTGTTTTCCAAAAATTCAACCAAGTGTAATCTAATTGTGATAAGGTAGACCCATGATCATGAAAGGTAAATTAATTGAGGGTCTATTTAAGCAAAACCCACCCTTACAACATTAGAATTTTCGTTCAAGTGAGGGAGAGGAAAAATAGAAGCAAGGTAGAGTGAGGAAAGGAGAGGAAGAAAGGAAGAAAGAGGAAGGAGAAGTCTAGAAGACTAAGTGCTCCAAGTAAGTTTAACAATATTTCTTTTTGAAGAAAAGTTTTGAAACTTAAAATATTTATATAGGATTTTGATCTTAAAACTTTGATGATTGGTCATGGATGTTGCTATATCATGTTACATAATGATCTTGCATGTGATATATGTTTGAATACTTAGGTTGGTATAGAAAGTTCTGCATAGGTATGGCTATGGGTGACAAACTTTTAAGCTTCTGTGTTTTAATTTCTGGGAATTATCTGTAGGGAATTAAAATAAATGATTAACATAAGAATTAAATATATATGTGTCACAGATTTTTAGCCACTGGAATCATTCAATTTAGAGTTCATATGAGGTACATATGTTTCGATTAGTAAACAAATGTCAAAAAATGGTTAATCAGGGAAGAATATGTTAGGATAGCTTCAGTGTTTTAATTTCTGGGAACATTCTATAAGGAATTAAAATTAATGGTTGACATATGAATTATAGATATATGTGTCACGGATTTTTAGCCACTGTAATCACTTAATTTGTAATTTGTATGAGGGAGATATGGACAGATTAGTAGGTAGAGATCAGAACCTATCCGAGAAGAAATAACCTGTACATTGATGGAGTAATATCACCTTGAGTTATTAATATTTCGCTACAATGTTCAACATAATAGTTTTAGATAATTGTTTTATCTTGATATTGACATCAAGATCACCTACATCGGAGTTAAATTGAGGGAGTTATGCTCTGATTAGTAAGAGAAGGTTAGATATGATGAAAACCTGCATCAAGAAAATAAAGAAATAAAATTAATATTTAAAAAAGAAGACGAATCTTATAAATGAAAATAATAAATGACTAGTATATGCCATAGCCATTGCCATTGTATGAACTTCTTACCATCTTAAGTGTGAAATGTTGACATGAAAATATTTTATAAAGTGATATTTGAAATGGTTATGTTTATGGCATGATTACCAATGATTTTTGGTAATAGTTATATTTTGTTGAACATACTTGTTATTGAAAGCATATTTTTGGCTATCATTGTGAAAAGAAAAGAAATGAGCACGGTCACATGGCAATCCGTGTGGTGCACCAATAGGTGATGCCCTACCAACGGTTATGATTATGATTATGTGAAAAGAAAGAGAAAGTGTGCCATATCGAACGGAGTGAGAAAAGCTCGTACCAGAGAGTAGAGAATACTCACCCTGACCGGGGTAACTTGAAATGAGAATAAGTTGATAGCCATCATATGATATTCTGAAAATAGTTAATCCTGTCATACATATCATTACTGTATGATTCTTATGTGCATAGATATAATGCATTCATGTGACCAAAGATATTTTCTGTAGTTTATAAAGCTGAACATGACGTGATGAGCTATATTGATGATGATTTATTGTTGAACTTACTGGGATTTAATTCTCACTATATTTCCATATCATGTTCAGAAAATTAGTTATGCAGCTTTTTTCTATGGCTTTGGCTTTTAGTGCACATTGGATTGAGTTACTTTATGTTGGGCAGATCTCAGAATCAAATAAGATGTTTGTGGTCAAGTTGGATCAGATCCCGGTGAAGGTGCAACCACCCACACCTGTATCTCCGGAATTGGTCAACCAAAATAAACAAGATGTAAATATCTATGTGTTTGATATGTTGCATGTACGTTTTGATTAATGACGTGTATGTGAACTCAATATTGTATAATAATAAAGAAAAAAAAATGTTGTTACAACTACCACACCTAATTGTTTCTATAAATAAAGGGCTTGAGGGGTGAGTTAGGGAGTTTTTGGAAAGAGCTTTGGAGAGCTTTTTGAGAGAGCTTTGTTAGAATTCTACGTACTTTTAATGTTATTCTATCTCTAGACATTTTGTATTTTTCATTTTCTTTCGTAATATTATCATGTTTCTTCATCTTTCATTTTACTTTCTTGCTTTAATTATGGAGAACTAATCTCCTAATGCTAAGGTGAAAGGGTGAAACTCTTGGTATGAGAATAATAATTTATCTAACTCTTAATCTTAATGTTTATCTTTGACATTGTATTTACCTTCTTATTTCTTTTCTCATGATTATTTCTTAATGGCTAGATTTATCATACCACTGATTTCTTATTATTTTTATGGTTGGTTTCGCCACCTATCTCTTGTTATGTTTCTTCTTCGTACCTCTTTTCATTCTAATCTTGTAAACCTTGAATCTTAATACATTATAGACAATCTTTAACACAATAAATTCTTGAATCAATCTTGATTTATTGTAGACAATATAATGATTGGCACAATGTACGCTTGAATTTAGTTACAAGTTATGTTTTCCATCCTTGTATTTTTAATCTTGTGAAGTGTGAATCTTGATATATTGTAGACAACATGACAATTGGCACAATATATACTTGAACCCATTTTACAAGAATGTTTTAATTATTAGTAAGGAGGTAAATATAATTCATGTATAAACAAAGTTGAGCTTAAATTAACATATCATCCGATTAGAACTTCATTCGTGTAAGGATTCTGATTCAGTAACAAAAGAGTTAAATTTATTTTTATTCGATATACCAAGAGTGGATCCCTTAACCTTAGCATGCTTCTTTACTTTGAATACATCTTCATTTAATTTCAGTATATTAGTTCTTTGCATATTTTGTTCAATATTTCTCTCACAAAACAAGACATTGGCAACTAGGTTAGAAGTATTTATTTCGGATCTAAATTAGAATTTTCTCTCAATTGGCAATCTCTGTGGGATCGACCTTGCATACCACTAAATCTATACTCCAATAGATTCGTGCACTTGCGAGTTTTAATTAAAACAACAAGTTTTTGGTGTCGTTGCCGGGGATTGCGACGGAAATACTATTTGGATCCAGGTAAGTATTTTTCTTCCACTAGTTATAGTTAGAACATTTGTTTATTCTACGTATAGAAATTTTTTTTTAGAATTGTTTCTTAAAAATTGGTGTAGTAATTTGGGTGTATAAAATTGGTGAATTCTGTCAACAAGGAAAAAAGTACCTAAGGAATATGGGTTTTAAGTGAAACCATTGTGATTCCTCCATATTTTCCTAGGAAGTCTACCGATTAAGTACTACCCATTATTACTAACACTTTGAAAAAAAAAGGAGTTTGTATAATTTTGTGATTTTTTTTGTGGTATTTGCATTTTGTTGCCATTGTGTAGTTAGATTCTTTTTCATAATTAGGAAGCAATTTTTTTATAGTTTATGCGTGCTTGGAAACGTGATAAAGATAAGCGGTTGGTTAGGAAAAGTTTAGGGTCAACCATAGATTGTACAATAGAGACATTAGATTCTGCTGCATCACCATTAAAAATGGAAGAACAAGTTGTGCATAATAAAACTCTTATGGAGTACTTCTCACCTGTCATAGCCAATACTCCATCTTGCATAGTTTTACCACAAACTACTACAACTCATTTTGAAATCAAACCATCCATACTCCAACTTTTACCATCATTTTATGGTTTGGAAAGAGAAGATCCATACATGCACATTAAAGAGTTTCTTGAAATCTGTTCGACATTTCGCTTCCAAAATTTCAATGATGAGTCAATCAGGCTTAGAATGTTTCCATTTTCATTGAAAGATAAAGCTAAATCCTGGTTGAACTGCCTTCCTACAGGAACTATTACTAGTTGGAATCAATTGGTAAATAAGTTTCTGGCAAAAAAATTTCCCATGTCTAAAATTGATGCCCTTAGGAGAGAAATTTATGATTTTTGTCAAAAAGAGGGTGAACAATTTTTTGAATGTTGGGAAAGATTTAATGATCTTCTTTTGAAATGTCCTCATCATGGTTTTGAAACTTGGAGATTGGTGAAATATTTCTATGATGGTTTAACTTCATCGAACCGTCAAATGATCCAAAGCATACATGGTGGGAGATTTTTACAATTGAATAAGGGGGAAGCTTGGGAATCCTTAGGATCTTTATCTGAAAATTCTCAACATTGAAACTGCATAGATCCCAGGGATAAGAAGTCTCAAACACAAAAAAGGGAGGACTTTATGAAGTGAGTGATGACACAGATGTGAGAATTGCCTTAGCTAGCCTAACTAGAAAGGTAGAAGCTTTAACTTTAAGCCACACTCTAAATCCTTCTACCAATATTAGGATAGAGGCATGTGCCTTATGTTCTAGTACATCTTACATTGCACAATTTTGTCCATCCATACCAGCTTACCAAGAGGCATTCTCTGAGCAAGCTAATTCTATTCAATCTTATGGGAAGTCATCAGACAGCCCATTTGCACCCACATACAATCCAAATTTGAGGAATCATCCAAATTTTTCATGGAGGAAAAATCAACCTACAATGAATCAAGTTGGGCAACAATTTACCCCTTCCAATTCATACCCTCAAGTTCCTCAACATACTCCTCCTTTCGGAGTACCACAACAAAGAAAACCTTCATTGGAGGATACCTTGCAACAGTTTATGCAATCGACCCAACAAGTCCTGCAATCTCACACTCAAGCTATTTCAAAGCTTCAAACACAATTGGGTCAAATAGCCAATGCTATAGGAGAGAAAGAAAAAGGGAAATTCCCCAGTCAACCTGTTCCAAATCCTAAGGGTCAATTTGAAGTAGGATCATTAGCAAATCCTAAGGAAGAAGTAAAGTCTGTGACAACCCTTAGATCTGGAAAAGTAATTGATAATCATGTTCACATGCCAGAAAATGAGGAATAGAGTCAACATAAATCCCAAAATAATGACTCAAGTAAAAAGAAAAGTGATCAGATTCCTTATGCCCCCAAAGCTCCTTTCCCTCAAAGACTTGCATCAAATAAGAAAGGTACTCAATATAGTGATATTTTAGAGGTGTTTAAGCAAGTAAGCATTAACATCCCTTTTTTTACGCTATCAAACAAGTACCTGCTTACTCAAAATTCTTGAAAGATCTTTGCACAGTGAAAAGAAAAACTAATGTTCCAAAAAAGGCATTCTTGACTAAACAAATAAGCTCTATAATTCAACAAAAAACTCCTATCAAGTACAAAGATCCTGGTTGTCCTACAATTTCTTATGTGATAGGTGACCATGTGATTAACCGAGCCTTACTTGATTTAGGAGCAAGTGTGAATCTGCTGCCTTACTCTATGTATAAGAAACTTGGGTTAGGAAAACTGAAACCTACACCAGTGACCCTTCAGTTAGCTGATAGGTCCACAAAAATTCCTAGAGGTGTCATAGAGGATGTGCTCATAAAGGTTGATAAGTTCTACTTTCCAGTAGATTTCATTGTTCTTGACACTGAACCTTTTGAGAATACAGAGACACAAATTCCAGTCATTTTGGGTAGACCATTTCTGGCAACATCCAATGCAATCATTAATTGTCGAAATGGAATTTTGAATTTATCTTTTAGAAATATGACTGTGGAACTAAATGTTTTTAATGTCTCTCATCAACCTATGGACATGGATGATTTATGTGAGGTCAACCTAATTGAAAGTGTCATTTATGATTCATTTTTAGACTCCTTTAGTAATGATCATCTAGAAAAATATTTGACTCATTTCAATAAGGATAAAGATGAGGATTATCTTATTCGTGAAGTAGACTCTTTGTTAGAGACAACTCCACTAATGGATACTGATAAATGGAAAGCCAAAAAAGAAAAATTCTCACCTTTTGAGTCAGTTCCACTGCCATCTGTTGTTCATACTATTTACGCACATGGTGCAGTAAAGATTGAAAATCCCAAGAACGGTGATTTGTTTAAAGTAAATGGTCAAAGATTGGAAGCATTTTTGGAATTACCAAATTCAGAGATATAGGAGACACCTTTGCGTGATCCTGTCTACAAGGATTGATTTGCTTCTATTATTAAAAGTTACCATGCATGTTACCTAGGTAAGATCTTTCTTTATTTAACTTGCATTAATTTTTCCCTTCAGTGTTAACTTCTTTTGAATTTTTATTGTTTTCCCTCCCTTTGTTGCTTTTGCTTTTTCAAAAAAAAAAAGAGAAAACAATTGAGTCGAAAATGGAGGACATTCTCGCATAATTGAAAAATCATTTTCCTTCTCTTCCACCTAATGCATTGACAAAAATTTACAAAGCACGAGTTGCAAGATTAAGGGTGTTGATGAATATGAGGATGCCTACTGATATTCGTTGGCTAATTGAAGCTAAGGTACGGTTATCAGGTGAATCTACAAATGATTTCATCTCTTACATGCCTGGTTTAGGAAAAAGTAGTTTTGCTAAAAAGCGCAAAGCTAAACGAATGGGTGTTTGTTACAAATGTGGACGTGAAACTTGTAATAAACGTTGCCATTCTTTGGGTTGGGTGTTTGTAAATCGGGAAGACAAAATTAAGTTCATTAAGGATGGCTTGAGTAAGGAGTCATTGGATGATGACTTTCATCCAACGTCTCTTGAGACACATCCTAGTGGATCTATACATATCGGTATGTTCGGTTTATGGCCCCATTTCAAAAAAGAACATAAACGATACAGTCTTGGGAATCTGACGTTAAAAGACCCTGTTTGCCAATTTATAAGAAAATTGGATGGGAAGCATATCCTCGACCCATAGAGGGCATTTAAGCCGTTACTGGACGTAAAACTAGAGGAAGATGTGAGCCACAATCACAACTACTGTACATATGCATGCGTGCCGTCATTTTTGAATTTTTCACCTTTAATTTAGCTTACATTCGCCGACCTACTCTTATAGCTATTGAAATTATGCCACTAACCCATTCACATAGCTATTACAAGTATGCCCTTATTTGAGTCTTATAAATGCACACCTCATTATCTTCATCTTCATAATCAAATTTAAGGTGAGTGCAGATATGGAAGGAACCGCAGTTCGTCACTTTCGAAATATTTGTGTCTTTTGTGGTTCCAATCCTGGGAAAAATGGAAAATATGTAAAAGCAGCACAAACTTTGGGTATGGTACTAGCGAGGAGAAAAATTTATTTAGTTTATGGTGGAGGTTGTCGAGGGTTAATAGGGAGTGTGTTTGGATCTGCCTATCTAGGAGGGTGTCAAGTTCTATGTATTATTCCTACAGCTCTAGTTGCATCAAACATCATAGGAAAAACAATTGGGGAAGAATGTAGGGTATCCTCCATGCATGAACAAATTGCTAAAATGATGTGCAACGCTGACGCCTTTATTGCCCTACCTGGTGGTTTTGGTACTCTAAAGGAAATTTTTCAAGTCGTCTCTTGGGCACAACTGAACATGCACCATACACCCATAGGTTTGTTGAATGTTAACAATTTCTTTGACGGTTTGTTGTCTTTTCTTGATCATGCTGTAGAACAAAGGTTTATCTCGCACTCAGCACGTCGGATTCTCATCTCGGCCTCAAATGCTGACAAGCTGATTGATGCGTTACAAGCATTTGTTCATGTACCTGATCCAGTTATAGCTCAAATAGATTGGACAACAGAAAATCGCAGAAAGCGAAAATTGGACTTGAATCTTCATTTGTAACACCTTTTACTTGCTTGAATAAATTTTTATTTTCTGTTTAGTTTGTTGCAGGTTCATCTTTTCTTAGATCTCCTTCCAGGTAATATCTCTTTTAATCTTTATTGTTTATTTTGTGTTTCTTCATAAAAAAAAACAAAAAAAACAGAAGACAAAAAACAAATTGAGTGATGTTTTGGGATTAGGCAAAGCTAGCACCAATGATGAAAATGGTTTAAAATGCTTGTAACCTTTGAAAAATTAATGAGTTCTGAGTGTTATGTGGGAACTTGAACTCTAATGCAACTTATGTTTTATTTGAGAATCCTAATATCTTGTGCACTTAATCTTTTACATTTGACTAATTGTTTATTCAGAAAAGATTTATGTAATTCAGATATGTTAATTGATCTTATAAGACTCTAGAACTTATTCAGTTGTCACTTGAGGCGAAATCCTAGACTACTCTCCATTTAAGAAATGAATTAGGCATTGTTGGAATCGTTTGAGCCTTTCAAACCAACCTATACATGATGCTATCCCTAGCAACCTATTTTGAGCATATATTCATCCTTTCTTGAACACCTATATTATTATCTAGCCTTTAAATAAAAATATTTCTAACTCTTACCTTTCACTCACAGGAATGATCATTTGACAAGCTATGGTTCAGGGGTGGATGGTAGAAGTTTTAAAAAAAGAGAAAAAGAAAGTTAATACTCCCTAAATAAATAAGTTTGGGGGTGTTTATCTTTTAAAAAAATAAAAGAAAAAATAGTATGAGCAAATAAATGTAAGGATGATGAAAAGGTTGGAGATAGAATTCACAGTATAATATCAAAAGTATTTGGCAGGCTTTAAATGATCATGCATGTTGAAGAGTGAATTAAGCTTTCATTCATATCATTTTATCCACCTTTAACCTATGCCATACACTACAAGCCTAATGAAAGTCCTAATGATCGTAAATGTTATGATTAGTCTACATTAGTGGAGAGTGACATAAAAATTAAGCTTATGGAGTCTCAAATGCATATATCTAGAGATCTATTTTAAATATTTCATTACATAAATTTATTTGAATGTGAAAATTCAAATATCATAAGACTACTACACACACACACTTGGGATTCAAGAGTAAACCATATGTTGCATTTGAATAAAAGTTCTACATAACCTTGGGATTCTGATATTTTTCTTAGTTGCACATTTTAGATCCTTGAGGAATTCTTAGTAAGTCAAAAACAATGCATCACTCACTCATCATTTGAATTTTGAAGTTTATGTGTTTTGCTTGAGGACAAGCAAAAGATTAAGTTGGGGGGCATTTGATGAGTGAGTTTTATACTTATAAATTAAATATTTTCATCTTATCTTTTTGCCATAATTAAGCATAAATCTCCCTTACTTGTCTTTAGTTTGTTATTTCTTACAGATGGAGAGAAGAGTAGAAAATGGACTTAATTGGAGGAATCAGAGCAAAATTATGGTTCTTTGGGAATGATGTCTATAAATCAAGCAGATAAAACAAATTCATTAAGGATGGCTGAGTAAGGAGCATTATCATATTAACTCTTGAGACGCATCCTAGTGGAGATATGCAAAAATTTATTCTTGATTTATGATCACATTTCCAAAAGAACTAAAACATAAAGATTCACAACAAAGCACCCAATGTTGAGAATATGTTTGTTGTTTGCAGTCCAGCCCAACATTGCTGTAGTACTTGGGCCATATCTCCGAAAATACATATCCAATATGTATGCAATTTGGTAGGTGTGTAGCTGACACAATTGGGTATAACTTGCATGTTCAAGTGTTCAGAAAATTCGGAAACTAAAAGGGCCAAAATTGGGCTAGAACAGAATCTGTCTCCTGCTGTAGTCCAGCCCGACTTTGCTCTAGTATTTTACCATAAGTCACAAATTACGTATCCAATTTGTCCACAATTTGTCTTGACGGAAAGATAATGAAATTTTCTACAATTTTCGTGTTGATGGAGTCAGTAAATTCGGCGGATTTCAAGACGATATTCAAGGTTCACATTCGGTGCACATGATGGAATCCAAATTGTCAACTTTGTACAACTTCCTACCTAACAATTTTGACAATTACCACACCTACCACACCTAATTGTTTCTATAAATAGAAGGCTTGAGGGGTGAGTTAGGGAGTTTTTGGAGAGAGCTTTTTGAGAGAGCTTGGAAAAGCTTTGTTGGAATTCTACGTACTTGTAATGCTATTCTTTCTTTAGACATTTTGTATTTTTCATTTTCTTTCATAATATTATCATGTTTCTTCATCTTTCATTTTACTTTATTGCTTTAATTATGGAGAACTAATCTCCTAATGCTAAGGTGAAAGGGTGAAACTCTTGGTATGAGAATAATAATTTATCTAACTCTTAATCTTAATGTTTATCTTTGATATTGTATTTACCTTCTTATTTCTTTTCTCATGATTATTTCTTAATGGCTAGTTTTATCATACCGCCGATTTCTTATTATTTTTATGGTTGGTTTCGCCACCTATCTCTTGTTATGTTTCTTCTTCGTACCTCTTTTCATTCTAATCTTGTAAAACTTGAATCTTAATACATTGTAGACAATCTTTGACACAATAAATGCTTGAATCAATCTTGATTTATTGTAGATAATATAATGATTGGCACAATGTACGCTTGAATTTAGTTACAAGTTATGTTTTGCATCCTTGTATTTTTAATCTTGCAAAGTGTGAATAACATGACAATTGGCACAATATATACTTGAACCCATTTTACAAGAATGTTTTAATTATTAGTAAGGAGGTAAATATAATTCATATATAAACAAAGTTGAGCTTAAATCAACATATCATCCGATTAGAACTTCATTCGTGTAAGGATTCTGATTGAGTAACAAAAGAGTTAAATTTATTTTTATTCGATATTTCAAGTGTGGATCCCCTAACCTTAGCATGCTTCTTTACTTTGAATACATCTTCATTTAATTTCAGTATATTTGTTCTTTGCATACTTTGTTCAATATTTCTCTCACAAAACAAGACATTGGCAACTAGGTTAGAAGTATTTATTTCAGATATAAATTAGAATTTTCTCTCAATTGGCAATCCCTGTGGGATCGACCTTGCATACCACTAAATCTATACTCCAATAGATTCGTACACTTACGAGTTTTAATTAAAACAACAACATCCCCTACTGGTAATTGGTCCACTTAGAATTTGAAATGGATCAATTGAACATTTCGGGCTAACTTGATCATTACGATGGTTCTCATCATCTCCTCCTTCATCAAAAGGATTCGTCCTCGAATCTTCACCTGCATCAAAAGGAAAGAGATTAGTAACATTAAAAGTGGCACTAATACTATACTCACCTAGTAGATCAATCTTGTATGCATTATCATTGATTCGCTTGAGAACTTGGAATGGACCATCCCCTCTTGGAGCTAGCTTAGATTTCTTTTGAGCTATAAATCTTTCCTTCCTTATATGCACCTACACCCAGTCTCTAGGTTCAAAAGTAACACGCCTTCTTCCTTTGTTGGCCTTGCTTGCATATTGTTCATTTTTCTTCTCAATTTGCTGCTTGACACATTCATGAATTTACTTCACCAGCTCAGCTTTCTTGTAGCCATCGAGGCCAACTCTTTCATCAATCGGCAATGGGATTAAATTCAAAGGAGTTAAAGGATTAAAACCGTAAACAATTTCAAAAGGATAATATTTAGTAGTTGAATGTACACTCCTATTATATGCAAATTCAATGAATGACAAACAATTTTCCCAATTTTTCAAATTCTTTTAAATGACAATTTGAAGCAATTGATGTAAAACTCTATTAACAACTTCAGTTTGACCATTTCTTTGTGGATGATAAGCTGTAGAGAACAACAATTTAGTACCAAACCTTCCCCACGAAACCCTCCAAAAGCGACTAAGGATTTTTGTATCCCTATTCGAAACAATGCTTTTAGGAACACCATGTAATCTTATAATTTCCTCAAAGAATAAATCAGCAATGTGAGTAGCATCATCAGATTTATTGCATGAAATGAAATGTGCCATTTTGGAAAATCTATCAACGACCACAAATATTGAGTCTGAACCCCTCTTTGACCTAAGTAATCCTAAAACAAAGTCTATGGAGATGTCCACCCAAGGTTCACTAGGCAGTGTAAAGGTGTGTACAAACTGTATGGTAAGACTTGAGATTTAGCTTTCTTACATGTAATGCATCTTTCACAAATTTGTTTAACATCATATTTCATTCTAGGCCAAAATAAATGCTTATGCAATACATCTAAAGTCTTTCTGACACCAAAATGTCCCATTAAGCCTCCCCAATAAGCTTCCCTTGCAAGTAATTCATACAAAAAGCATTGAGGCATACATAACTTATTCTCCTTAAATAGATAACCATCAACTCTATAAACTTATCGAATGTCCTTTTTCACATGCAAGAAACACTTCAGCAAATTCATCATCATTTGCATACAAATCCTTGATATACTCAAACCCAAGTAATCATGCATTCAGAGAAGTAAGAAGAACATACCTCTTAGATAATGCATCTACAACCACATTCTCTTTACCTTATTTGTATTTGATGACATATGAAAATGTCTCAATGAATTGCAGCCATCTTGCATGGTGCTTATTCAACTTACCTTGAAGTAATCATGCATTCAGAGAAGTAAGAAGAGCATATCTCATAGATAATGCATCTAAAGTCTTTCTGACACCAAAATGTCCCATTAAGCCTCTCCCATAAGCTTCTCTCGCAAGCAATTCATGCAAAAAGCATTGAGGCACACATAACTTATTCTCCTTAAATAGATAACCATCAACTCTATAAACTTATCGAATGCCCTTTTTCACATGAAGAAACACTTCAGCAAATTCATCATCATTTGCATACAAATCCTTGATATACTCAAACCCAAGTAATCATGCATTCAGAGAAGTAAGAAGAACATACCTCCTAGATAATGCATCTACAACCACATTCTCTTTACCTTATTTGTATTTGATGACATATGAAAATGTCTCAATGAATTGTATCCATCTTGCATGATGCTTATTCAACTTACCTTGAAGTAATCATGCATTCAGAGAAGTAAAAAGAACATACCTCGTAGATAATGCATCTACAACCACATTCTCTTTACCTTATTTGTATTTTATGACATATGAAAATGTCTCAATGAATTGTAGCCATCTTGCATGATGCTTATTCAACTTACCTTAACCTTTGAGATATTTCAGAGATAAATAATATGTGTGAATGACAAACTCTTTAGGCCAAAGATATTGTTGCCATGTCTCCAGTGCTCTCACAAGTGCATAAAGCTCCTTGTCATAAGTTGGATAATTCAAGGCAGCACCATTTAATTTCTCACTAAAATAAGCAATTGGCCTCCTTTCCTACATTAAAACAGCCCCTATACCAACTCCGGATGTATCACACTCAATCTCAAAGGTTATAAAAAATTAAGTAATGTCAAAATAGGTGCAAAACATAACCTTTCCTTTAAAACATTGAATGCATCATCTTGTTCTTTTCTCCATTTAAATCCAACAAATTTCTTTACCACTTCAGTGAGTGGGGCAGCAAGTGTGCTAAAATCTTTCACAAAACGTCGGTAAAAACTAGTTAAACCATGCAAACTTCTTACCTCAATGATTGATCTAGGTGTTGGCCACTCTTTGATGGCCTTGACCTTTTCTTCATCAACTTCTATTCCCTATGAACTTATGACAACACCAAGAAACACAACTTTGTCCATGTAAAAACTACACTTCAGTAGATTAGTGTACAATCTTTCCATTCTCAACACATCAAGCACACAATGCAGATGATTCAAATGTTCGTTTAAACCTTTGCTATAAATTCGAATATCATCAAAATAAACCACAACAAATTTTTTAATGTATGCACGCAAAACATGATTCATTAATCTCATGAAAGTGCTAGGTGCATTAGTTAGTCCAAATGGAATGACTAACCATTCATACAGTCCATGATTTGTTTTGAAAGTAGATTTCCACTCATCACCTTCCCTCATCGTAATTTGATGATATCTAGATTTTAAATCAATTTTAGAAAAGATACTAGACCCATGCAATTCATCAAGCATATCATCCAATCTAGGGATGGGATGGCGATATTTTACTGTTATATTGTTTACGGCTTTGCAATCAATGTACATCCTCCATGATCTATCTTTCTTTGGCACTAGAAGTACTGAAATTACACAAGGACTTAAACTTTCTCTTACATAATCCTTTGCCATAAGCTCTTTAACTTGCCTTTGAAGCTCCTTTGCTTCTTTTGGATTTGTTCTATAGGCTGGGCGATTAGGACTTGTTGCTCCCAGAATGAAGTCAATTTGATACTCAATTCCTCTAATAGGTGGTAGCCCTAGAGGAATTTCTTTCAATAACACATCTTGGAATTCTTACAACAAAGACCTAACAACACTAGGAAACGAAGAGTTAAGTTCATTAGTGTTTAAAAAACCCTCCTTATATATAAGTACGAGCAAAGGTTGCTTAGCCAGAAAAGCACTCCTGACTTCGTTCTCCTTGGCATCAAAGCTCACTCTTGCATTTTCTTTTCTCTCCATTCTCTTTTCTTTTTTTGAACTCTCTCTTTTATCATTTTTCGAATCATTCTCCTTTTTCATCTTAAGTTGATCTTCATACACTTGCTTAGGTGTTAATGGAGCAAGAGTAATTGTTTGATCATTCTTAATAAATGAGTATCTATTTATAAATCCATTCTTGACAGCACTACAGTTAAACTCCCGTGGCCTCCGAAGAAGTATACGACCAGCGTGCATAGGAACAACATCATATAGCACCTTATCACTATACTTTTCTATTTAGAATGAAACCAGAACTTTCTTATTAACCTTAATTTCTCCACAATCATTTAACTACTACAGCTTGTATGGTTTAGGATGTGGAATGGCTGGCAAATCTAATTTCTCAACTAGTGTAGTGCTAACAACATTAGTGCAACTCCCCCTATCAATAATCATGTTGCATACCTTATAGTTGATAAGACAGCGAGTGAGAAAAATATTTTCTCTTTGTTGCTCCACATCATCTTCCTTACCATGAGCACTCAAGGCATGCCTAGTGACAAGTGTTTTTCCTTCCATTGCATACATAAGCCCATCATCACTAGCATCTTCAAGTGAAGGTATGGAATCGTCACTCTCACTTTCAGTCACCACTTCATTATCTCTCATAATCATGACTCTTTTGTTAAGGCATTGTGAAGCTATATGACCTATACCTAAACACTTGAAACGTTTTGTTTTTTTTAAATGATTATGTTTTGCTAAAAGCAAATATACTTTTAATTAAAGTGATTTTTGTTTTGCTTAAGATAATTATATCTGCCTCTAATAAATTTTTGTTTTATTTTTAGAAATATTCTTTCTTTTATTATGCATAAAAATATTTATTTTGTGATTTGTTTTATTAAAATTTTTATCAAGAAACGTCATGATTTAAGAGTGCAGCTAAATTTTTACAATAATATAATTTTTAAAAATTTTTAGGATATTTTACGATGAAAAATAGTATTTATATGTATATAAAAAATAATAATTTTTAAATATTTAATTATTAAATAATAATAAAAAATAACTAAATAAGAAAAAGGGAGAGGGGGAGACGTAGCAGAAGAATCAAAAACATTTGTGAATAGTGTGAATAGTATTTTTCTCTCCTTCATGTTCCTTCTCTAGATCTGGAGTGCCTACTAGTCTCTGATTTCAAAACTAAGGGTACCACTGGAATCAAGACGGAGAGTACCACAATTTTGACAGAACAATTTTTCAAATCAGCCACAGAATCACCGTAAATCAAAAATAGAAAATCTTAAAAAAAGATAAACTCTGAAACTCTTATTTAGAGACCTCAAATTGAAAATCTGACACCGTAAATTTTCAATGCATATATAGTATGTTAATTATGCATCAACAAAATTTATGACTTTATCTCAAAAGTTTAATGTTTTACTATAGCTTATACAGTTAAACATAACATCATCTCTTGTTGTGTGCTTAAGAATATTTGATGGTTTTGATATGGAATCCTCCTAATATTTTCATGTGAAATATTTTAATGCATAACAACATTTATTTAATGACCATATCGTGCTAAATATAGTTTTGGATATCTGAATATTTTTTGATTTGAGAATATTTGAAATACGGGTCCCATATGAATGTACTTTTGAATTGTATTTTCTATGTGACAAATTTTAAAATATGAGTACATCCATATGCTGACCTAAAAGGTCATAGGAAGTATTATCTGCTCGCTGAGTTGTCAAACTCACTACACGATATTTCCACATTTTTCATATAAGAATAAAGAGTTTGACCCCTCTCCATCAAATAGTTGACCAACTAGATGACATAATCTTTGGTTGAGCCTACTTTGTTTCTAGGGTTTGTAGATGTTGATTTATATTGTACTTACTCTAGAGTATGCTCTGAACGCCATAGGCATGATCTATGTTTTTGCTGTTACTTTGGTATTTATAATTTGATCTGTATAATATGTATACATGAGGGAACCTATATGTAGTTATTTTCATGACAAAAAATAGTATTATGCATGTTATGGTAAATATCTGATTGCAGTAAAAAAACAATATTTGTTTCTCGTGCCCTTAAATTGGGCGCGTTACACTAGTTCATCCTTTTATTCTTCCATTTTTCTTTCAAATTTTCACCTAACCAAAAATTACTCATCTCAAAATTTTATTATATTTCTTACTTAATTTAACATATTCCATCATCCACTTCAAAACAAAACCATAATCAAATCATACAACACTAAGGGTGTTTCTTAACTAAAATTTCTTATATTCTTCTTCTAAATTTTTAAGGCCATACTCATTTTATCAATATAATCATATTCCATCAATTTTTTACCATATTCAAATATACTAATAGCACCATAAACGCCCTAAATTTTTGCTACCCATAGCCATATTTATGCAGAACTTTTTATACCAATTGAAGTATTCAAAATATCCATTGCATGTAAGATCAACATGTAATATGATATAGCAACATCCATGGTCAATCATCAAAGTAGCAAATATTGTAAATGTCATCAAAGTTCTAAGATCAAAATCCCATATAAATGTTACAAATTTTAAAACTTTTCTTCAAAAAGAGATATTGTTAAACCTACCTAAAGATCTCCCTAACTCACTTAGTAAATTCTTTTTCTTGTTTTCTCTTGAAAGAAGTAGCAAGATTCCTCCCTTCCCTTAGCTTTTCTAACAGCTTGAGTACTTGGTCTTTTAGACTTCTCCTTCTTCTTCCTTCCTCTCTTTTCCTTTCTTTCTCTCATTTCCTCACTCTACCTTGATTTTGTTTTTCATCTCCCTCACTTAGACAAAATTATGTTATAAGGGTGGATTTTACTTAAATAAACTATCAAGTGGTTTACCTCTCATAATCATGGGTCTACCTTATCACAATTAGGATGAACTTGGTTATTTATTAGGAGAAGACAACTCATGTTCTTGTCTTTCTCTCCCTTAGTCAAGATATGCATAGCAAAAGGAGATTCATATTTTGAAAATCATGATAAAATGTTCTTAAGACAAGGGACAAGGTCCCTTTGTTTTAAGGATTTATTTCTTTTTTCTTTTGTCTCACTCAAGTATGATAGGTTTGCCTTTCTAGGTTACAAATTTCCAACTTCTGAGTCTCCCTTGCTTGGCTGAAATTATTTGTGTAGGATAAGGATGTTTTGTCATAATACCATGTATTATTACCTACTTGCTGAAATTATGAATGTAGGATATTGATGTTTTGTCCTAATGCCATGCTTTATTACTAACTTGCTGAAATTATCAATATAAGATATAGATGTTTTGTCCTAATGTCATGTGATCAAGTATGATAGGTTTGCCTTTCTAGGTTACAAATTTCCAACTTCTGAGTCTCCCTTGCTTGGCTGAAATTATTTGTGTAGGATAAGGATGTTTTGTCATAATACCATGTATTATTACCTACTTGCTGAAATTATGAATGTAGGATATTGATGTTTTGTCCTAATGCCATGCTTTATTACTAACTTGCTGAAATTATCAATATAAGATATAGATGTTTTGTCCTAATGTCATGTGACCTAATCTTAATTATTATTACACTACTATTTCCTCATATGATTCTTATTTTTTTCCTCTTGAATTTGGGTTCATTCTTGCCCATTTGCTTTGCTTTGGCTGAAATTCTACCTTTCATTGAGGGTTTGGTCACATTTTCATGATTTTTGAGCTATCGGTCTTATCAAACCCCTAATTTTAGGGCACATGAAACAAGTATACCATGAACATATATTTTCCATAAACATGAATATTACAATCCTTTATCATGGAAATAGATACATATAGGTTCTCCCATACATATACCATATACAGACCAAGTCCATAAACATCAAAGTAACAGCAGAAGTAAGGATCCTGCCTGTGGTATATAGAGCATACTCTAGAATTCAAATACAATATAATCCAAATAACGTGAGCCTTGGAAGCAACGTAGGCTCACCCAAGGATTAAATAGTCTAGTTAATCACATATCTACAAGACCAGACTCTATATCCTTATCTAAAAAAATGTAAATATCATGTAGTGAGTTAAACAACTTAATGAGCAGATAATACCTCATATGACCTCTTAGGTCAACATATGGATGAACTCATATTTTAAAATTTATCACATAGAAAATATTAATTCGGAAGTGCATCCATATGGGACCTGCATTTCAAATATTCTCAAATCAAAGGATATTTAGATATCCAAAACCATATACTATAATGTATGATCATTAAACAAATATTGTTATGCATCAAAATATTTCACATGAAAACATTAGGAGGATCCTTTATCAGAACCACCATATTAGAGTTTAGGCCCTTTCGTACTTTGGTGGTGTAGGATTTGCCTAAACTTAGCATCCCACTGAGGTTTGCCCTACTGCCATTCAAGAGGACACGCGAAGGGACACTAATAAGGGTATTTTCCAAGCACACAGCAAGGGAGGCAAGTCATATATCATATATTCGGCATTTCGCCCATATAGGAGGCATCTCACTCTCCATCACATATCATATCCCGTGTGTTGGCTGTCACACGAGGCTAGCACCGCCCTTGCTAGCTGAGGTATTGTAACATCCTAAGCCTTTAATAAAGTTAGATAAATTTAAGGATGAGTAGAAAACACATATGACAAGTAATCAAGATGCTTAGTTATATGATTATAAGTTAAGCATAAAATAGGTAACATAGTTAATGTAAATAAAAATTCTTAAGATTATAAGGGATTGAGAGAGGACACAAATAGAATTTGTTGAGACATTACTAGTCTAGGGTTAGTCATAAATTAAGACATATATGAACAAGAATTAAAATGGGTAGTTGATGACAATAAAATTCTTTATAAAAATGTGGTACTATTTTATGGTTAGAAGTAATATAAATAAAATATTTTTGGAGCATAAATGAGAGGAATAGGATACAAATATATTCCTTAGGATACTACTAATTTAGGATTAGGAAAATAATAAGGAAAGAAGAAGCATTATGTGATACACTACATATAAATATATATATACATATTTCCTCTCACTTCCACCACACACATAATATATATATATATATATATATATATATATATATATATATATATATATATATATATATATATATTTACACATGCAAGAATAAATTAGCTTTACGTGTATACATATATAGGTGCATTTCTTTCATTCAAACAATGCATATAATAATATACACCCATGCATGCACGTGAGGAGTTAAACCCAGAAAAAAAAAGGGGAACCAGTAGTTTTGGGTGGGTTAAAGACACACATGCACGTAGGAAATGCAAGCTGGAAAACATACCATCCGTTGCTCCTAAACCAAGCAGAAAACGTCCAACTCTTGCTCCACCAAAACCAGCAGAATTGGCGCCACATGCAAGCAAAGGAAACCATCCACAAAGACAGCAGAATCAGCGCCACATCAAGCAGAAAAAAGACATCCTGCATGGCAACAGTTTCACACCCACATGTGCTCCATAAACCCAATAGAAACACACCCACCCACTGCATAACTCACTCTCCCATCTGCCCCAAGAAAGCTGCAGTTTCACACTCATACAACCAGAAACATCCATGCATGCAAGTATATGGCAGCATGTCTTCATTTTATGTGTCATACACTCACTCCCTCACTGAGCATATTAGAATGCATACAAAACCACGTGGAGGTAGCAGAAAAAAAAACCTGCTCCCTGCCCTGCAAAACCAGGGAGTCCTCTGCACCTATGGTAGCCACCTCCTTACATTCAAAAATGGTGCAGCAGAAAACACTCAAGCTTGCTTCACGCTAGTGGGAGAAATGAGAGAGGGAAGAGGTCCAAAAACCTGAAGAGGAAGAGGAAGGAAGGGGGAGAGGGTAGCCAGCAGGAAGAAGAAGGTTGAGAGAGGAGGAAGAGAGTGAAGAAAACCAGGAAAAAAAATGGAGTTTTCTTCCCTCACCATAAGGCAGTGAGAGTGAGAGTGATTGTTGAGGGTTGAAGCCTTGACAAACCCATATTTGGTGAAAGAAATGTGGCTAAGTTGCAAAGGAAACCAAGAGGAGAAGGAAGCTGTAAATTGAGAGCCATAGGAGTAGGTTTACACAAGGTAAGTCTGGCTTCTTATAAAAATCCAGTTTTGAGTTTATTAGGTTACTGTTCGGGCCTGCATGTACGACTTTTTGTCTAAAATATGAAACTGTGTTCAACATAGAAGTTGTATCCCTATGTCTTAGCTTTCCATAGGATTTAGAATCACATCAATCGGACTTAAAATGAGAGAGTTATATTCCATGGAGTGATGAGAGGTCAGAATCGGGTTTGGAATCCAGGCTGGTGAAGAATAGCTTTGGTTTTCGAATTTCTGGGACTAATCCATAAGGAATATGAAGTCGTGGTTAAATTAAAAGTTGTAGATACATTTCTCACGGTCACATAGCCATTGGAATCACAAAATTATGAGTCCATATGAGTTAGTTACGGTCTGATTAGTGGGTAAAGGTCATAGAGCATAGAAGAGTTAGGTTGAGAAAATAGAAACCTTTTTGCACCCAAAAATATTGGCTTAGTAAATTTAGTAAATGGCCTTTAAATTCTATAATGTTTGGCGAGATGAGTCTTAAACTGTTCATAATCAATTCTAAAAATTTTCATGAATTTTGAGAACCTACAACTAGGTCTTTTGCAATTAAAACAGTGTTGAGGACAATTTGCTGAACAGTTTAGACTGTTGATGGAAAGACAAAATATTGAAGGATTTAGATGTTGAATTTTTGTATGAAAATTTTATGACTTGTTATAGGGATCCTAGTTAAGTATCCCACCAAATTTTAGAAAATTCTGGGCAAGTTAAGACACATAATAAAATGTAGAAATTAGGTAGGCAGGAAATGAGGCAGAACAGGCCATAACCGGGGACAGTAATTATATAACATATCTAGGATGCTTCATATAAAATATCATGAATTTTGAAGTAGTGTTACTAATCCAAATGGATGCAAAACAGAATAGAAATGGAACCAAAACTAAATTGCACTGTCCTGGATATGGAGGTAGTTTTTGGGGCTGAATGGAAGAGTTAAAGGCTGAGAGAATTCAGAAATAAAATACACATGTAAATGTTCCTCCATACAAAATTTTAGAAGTTTTAGAGGACTTTTGTCATATTTAATAACAACTCCAAATCTCAACAAAATCATAGTTTTGTTTTGAGGAGCAGAAGCTCTTAAACTAGGTATTATGGCTTTAGGACCTAATATGCATGCATTAACCAAGAATTCTTGTATGTTTTAGTTTGAGTTGTTGGTAGTAACCTTGGCAGCCTGGAAAGTAAGTGATTGTGCTGGAATTGAGGTAGTTAGCTTTTCCTTAAAACACTCTTATTGCGTATGAACTTGAAATTATGAATTTTCACTGATTGCCTGACTTTTATGCTATTATGAATGATGGTCTAAAGATATGTTATGTATGCATTCTCGGGAATTAAGGGGGTGCACAAAAGGGTGCCAAGTAAGCCCCATTTCCCTCACGATTGGCCAATAATAGGAGATGCATAGCCCTTTGCAGGTATGGCCGTATTGACTGCACTAGGTAAGTAGACCGTGATGTTATGGGTCCGTGTGACCAAGATGCCGTATGTATGATGTATGGTTAGTGCTTATGTTTCAGTGAAATAATTTGAGATGTTTTAAGGAATGAAATGTGCACTATTTTTATGAAAAACTTGCTAGCTATTGAGATTGTCATCTCACTTTTTATGTCCACATAATCACATTCCAGGAACTCCAACAAGAAGTGAGCAACAGGGGTCTCAAGGTTGACTCATATGATCATGATTGTAGTTCTTTGGATGTGTAATATTTACGTGGGATGGCTAAGTTAAGTGCCAAGTCCCTGTTAGATAACTTATAATGTGATGTAATATAAGTTATGGACTGTACCCCTTTCCATTATGGCATGAGACCCTTTATGATGTAAGTAATGCATATCATACCTAGTTAGTTGCCTATCAAGAAATGAAATTTGAAAATGCTTGGGATAGTATGAAGCACTTTTACGTTTTCCCAAGAATGATAACAAACAATATAAGTGAATAGGTTAAGGTATGAGCTAGGTGGTCATTGCCAAGAATTTATAGATAATAAGGAACATTCTACAATCTAGATTCTCGAGGTTCGAGGTGCCGCATTTGTTAGTATCAGAGCGATAGTTCTAGGAATTAACTGTGTGTTAGAATAAATACTTATTGCCTCATATAGATTATCAGTTTCACTAACTATAGGGTGCTCAACGTTTTGTCAAAAATTAAATTGATTTGAGATCTAAATATCATCAATTAAGGATAAGGGTTGAGGATATTCAGAAAATTTCTTTTAGGACTCATTATGGGCATTATGAGTTCTTGGCAGTGTCATTTGGTTTGACAAATGCCCTAGTTGCATTTATAGACTTGATAAATAGTAATTAAACCATACCTGGATCAATTTATTTTTACATTTATTAACGAAATACTAATATGTTTCGAGAATACATAGGATCATAAGCAACATTTAAAGATGGTTTTACCAACTCTAAGGGAGTATAGTTGGTAAGGATGGTATCCAAGTTGACCCTAAGAAAGTAGAAGTAGTACAACAATGGCCATGTCCTACTACAGTTACAGATGAAGATCCAAGTCCAATTTATGCTTTCTGCAGTTGTCTGTTGTCCATTCTATTTGAGCCATAGTTGGATCAGGTATATAAACATATGCTTGTAAAGCATCAATCAACTCCTCAGCATTTGAAGTTGAGATGAGAATTCGTCGAGCTGAGTGTGGGATAAACCTTTCTTCCACAGCATGATCAAGAAAAGACAACAAACCATCAAAGAAATGGTTAACATTTAACAAACCTATCGGTTTGTGATGCATATTCAGTTGTGCCCAAGAGACTATTTAGAAAATCTCTTCTAAAGTACCAAAACCCCCTGGTAAGGCAATGAAGGCATCAGCATTGCTCATCATTCTAGCCATGCGCTCATGCATGGAAGCTACTCTAAATTCTTCCCCAATTGTCTTTCCTATGATCTTTGATGCAGCTAGAGCTGTAGGAATAACACCTAGAACTTGACATCCTCCTACATGTACAGTTGTAGACACGCATCCCATTAACCCACGGTTACCTCCACCATAGACTAAATGAATCTTTCTCCTAGTCAGCACCATACCCAGATTTTGTGCTGCTTTTACATACTCTCCATCTTTCCTAGGGCTGGAACCACAAAAGACACAAATATTTCGAAACTGATGGAATGCGATTCCCTCCATAGCTGCACACACTTTAACTTTGAATATGAAGGTAAAGATATCAATGTGTGCATTTATAGTACTTAGAGAAGGGCATACTTATGATAGTTATGCAAATAGGTTAGGAATAATTAGAACAGCTATATGAGTGATTGGTGGATATAAGCTAAATTGAAGGTGAAATTTTCAAAAATGACGGCAAGAATATATATGTATCGTAGTTGTGATAGTCGCTCATATTAGGCACATAAAGAGAATAAGGTTAAGATATCATCAAAAATTTGTCTTTTCTTTGTTGTCCTCGATAAAGCATTGATGTCTTGATTCTTTAAGGAAAGTTTTAGGTGATAGGCGTAATTGTAACAAAACAAAAAACAAAAAAAAGAATGAATATGCAAACCAGTTAGTTGTTAAAGAGGGACAATCAAATGATTTATTTTGTCTTCCCAATATTTTGCCAGTCGACTATTGGTATTATTAAGTCGACTAACTATTTTGAGAAATTTAAATTTGGATTGGTTATTTTACAGTTGATTGATTACATCTATTTTGAAGCAATCAATTGCATCCTATCAGTTAACTAAATATTCTTTAATTTTTACAGACTTTTATAAGCTCAAAAATATTTTTTTATGTGCTATTTTTCCACCGAATACCAATAGCTTTTAAGTAGATTTTGGCACATATATTCAAACCTTGCGGCCACTAATTTTTGCCGAAATAACAGCTAGATTTTGAAGCCAGCAGGAAGGGGGAGAGGGTAGCCAGCAGGAAGAAGAAGGTTGAGAGAGGAGGAAGAGAGTGAAGAAAACCAAGAAAAAAAATGGAGTTTTCTTCCCTCACCATAAGGCAGTGAGAGTGAGAGTGATTGCTGAGGTTTGAAGCCTTGACCAACCCATATTTGGTGCAAGAAACGTGGCTAAGTTGCAAAGGAAACCAAGAGGAGAAGGAAGCTGCAAATTGAGAGCCATAGGAGTAGGTTTACACAAGCTAAGTCTAGCTTCTTATAAAAATCCGGTTTTGAATTTATTAGGTTAATTTTCAGGCCTGTATGTATGACTTTCTGTCTAAAATATGAAAATCTGTTCAACATAGAAGTTGTATCCCTATGTCTTAGCTTTCCATAGGATTTGGAATCACATCCATCGGACATAAAATGAGAGAGTTATAGTCCATGGAGTGATGAGAGATCAGAATCGGGTTTGGAATCCAGGTGGGTGAAGAATAGCTTCGGTTTTCGAATTTCTAGGACTAATCCATAAGGAATATGAAGTCATGGTTAAAATGAAAGTTGTAGATACATTTCTCACGGTCAGATAGCCACTGGAATCACAAAATTTTGAGTCCATATGAGTTAGTTAGGGTCTGATTAGTGAGTAAGGGTCATAGAGCATACAAGAGTTAGGTTGAGAAAATAGAAACCTTTTTGCACCCGAAAATATTAGCTTGGTAAATTTAGTAAATGGCCTTTAAATTCTATAATTTTTAGTGAGATGAGTCTTAAACTGTTCATAATCAATTCTGAAAATTTTCGTGAATTTTGAGAAACTACAACTAGGTCTTTTGCATTTAAAACAATGTTGAGGACAATTTACTGGACAGCTTAGACTATTGATGGAAAGACAAAATATTGAAGGGGTTAGATGTTGAATTTTTGTATGAAAATTTTATGACTTGTTATAGGAAGTATCCCACCAAATTTTAGAAAATTTTGGGCAAGTTAAGACACATAAAATGTAGAAATTAGGTAGACAGGAAATGAGGCAGAACAGACCATAACCAGGGATAGTAATTATATAACATATCTAGGATGCTTCATATAAAATATCATGAATTTTGAAGTAGTGTTACTATTCCAAATGGATGCAAAATAGAATAGAAATGGAACCGAAACTAAATTGCACTGTCCTGGGTAAGGAGGTAGTTTTTAGGGCTGAATGGAAGAGTTAAAGGCTAAGAGAATTAAGAAATAAAATACACATGTAAATGTTCCTCCATACAAAATTTTAGAAGTTTTAGAGGACTTTTTTCATATTTAATAACAACCCCAAATCTTAGCAAAATTCTAATATGCACAATGAGGGAGTGGGTGTATGACACATAAAATGAAGACATGTTGCCACATACTTGTATGCATGGATGTTTCTGGTTGTATGAGCGTGAAATTGTAGCTTTCTTGGGGTAGATGGGAGCGTGAGTTCTGCAGGTGGAGGCATGAGTTTCTGCTGCAGTGGGTGGGTGTGTTTCTGTTGGGTTTATGGAGCACATGTGGGTGTGAAAGTGTTGCCATGCGGGATCTCTTTTTTCTGCTTGATGTGGTGCTGATTCTGCTGCCTTTGTGGATGGTTTCCTCTGCTTGCATGTGGCGCCAATTCTGCTGGTTTTGGTGGAGCAAGAGTTGGACGTTTTTCTGCTTGGTTTAGGAGCAAGGGATGGTGTGTTTTCCAGCTTGCATTTCCTACATGCATGTGTGTCTTTAACCCACCCAAAGCTGCTGGTTCCCCTTTTTTTTCTGGGTTTAACTCCTCACGTGCATGCATGGGTGTATATTATATTATGATATGCATTGTTTGAATGAAAGAAATGCACCTATATATGTATACACGTAAAGCTAATTTATTCTTGCATGTGTAAATATATATATATATATTATGTGTGTGGTGGAAGTGAGAGGAAATATGTATATATATATATATTTATATGTAGTGTATCACATAATGCTTCTTCCTTCCTTATTATTTTCCTAATCCTAAATTAGTAGTATCCTAAGGAATATATTTGTATCCTATTCCTCTCATTTATGCTCCAAAAATATTTTATTTATATTACTTCTAACCATGAAATGGTACCGCATTTTTATAAAGAATTTTATTGTCATCAACTACCCATTTTAATTCTTGTTCATATATGTCTTAATTTATGACTAACCCTAGACTAGTAATGTCTAAAAAAATGTATTTGTGTCATCTCTCAATCCCTTATAATCTTAAGAATTTTTATTTACATTAACTATATTACCTATTTTATGCTTGCCTTATAATCATATAACTAAGCATCTTGATTACTTGTCACATGTGTTTTCTACTCATCCTTAAATTTATCTAACTTTATTAAAGGCTTAGGATGTTATAGGTATCAAGGTGCACCAAGGCTAACATCACTTGCTATTAGCAAACAATGTTTCCAATAGGATTCCTCCATAGAAAATATCATATGCACATATGCCATATTATCCAATATAGAGCTTTCAATATAATACAGACCTTCAGTCTTAGTACAGATTTATCTCTCATAAATTTTTTAATCAGGGTTTATCACATGTACATGCCATTTTTGAAGGCAATCATATAGTTTTATAAATCAATGCGTCGTGCACAATATATTTCCTTTACCATATGATGAGAAATACATTTAAAATCACATATTCAGTGAATTCAAAAATCCATTTTCAAAACCATACTCTTCTTGAACCATATACTAGATTGTAAACCATTCAGATAATTTAATCCATTTCAAAGACATATAAAAGTATAAATAACTTATAAACATAATCAATTACGCAATTAAAGTTCAAAAAGAGTATAGGGCAAGTCATAGAAAGAATTATCTACTTACACGGTAAGGCTCCAAGTTGAACAACCCTAAAATATATTTTTCCAATCTCAATTTGACCAAATAGACCTCAAAAATGAGTCTGGAGGGTCCAAAAACCTGGAAAATAACTCCAAAATCGCGCAAGTTAGCCTTTGGAAGTATGGT
This sequence comes from Gleditsia sinensis, assembly GCA_037074535.1. Taxonomy (NCBI): domain Eukaryota; kingdom Viridiplantae; phylum Streptophyta; class Magnoliopsida; order Fabales; family Fabaceae; genus Gleditsia; species Gleditsia sinensis. Next base: position 49,104,345 of record CM073470.1, read on the forward strand.
CAACACTGGTCAACTGATGAGTACTATTCACGGTTGAAAAATACTATTCGTCGCCGAAAATTACTATTCATACCCATCAGATTTATTGTTCACGACGCACAAAAAGTTGTCAAATGGCCGAAAAATTTCATATCCTAAGGTTTATCTAGCTCCTGAATCCATTTATGGTGTCAGATTTTCTATTTGAGATCTTTAAATAAAAGTTTCAAAACTTACCCTTTTTTTAAAGATTTTATACTTTCGATCTGCGACAATTCTACAGCTGATTTGAAAAATTATTCGATCAAAATCATAGGATTCTCCGTCCTAAATCCAGTGGTACCCTTAGTTTGGATATCAGAAGTTAATAGACACTTCAAATCTAAAGAGAAAAATAAAAGTTACTATTTATACTATTCATCGGTTACGAAAATCTTCGCATTCCTCTTTACGCATCTGTCTCCCCCTCCCTTTTTTTATATTTAATAATTAAATATTAAAATTTATTATTTTTATTTTTATTATATACATATAAATACTATTTTTCATCTTAAAATATCTCAAAAATTTCTAAAAATTTACATTCTTATAAAACTTTAGTTGAACTCTTAAATCATGAATTTTTTTGATAAAAATTTTAATAAAACAAATCACAAAATAAATATCTTTATCCATAATAAAAGAAAGAATATGTCTAAAAATAAAACAAAAATTTATTAGAAGCCAATATAATTATTTTAAGCAAAATAATAATTATTTTAATTAAAAGTATACTTACTTTTAGAAAAACATAATTATTTTTTAAAAAATAAAAATATATTTGTTTATACTAAAACATTATTATTTAAAAATAAAAATTACAAGATATTACATTCTTCCTCCCTTAAAAAACATTTGGTCCCCAAATTTCAAACTATCTTATCACATGTAGGGAATGAAGTCAATGCATAATTCGGAGTTACCAACCTTGTTACTCAAATAATTGGGGATATCTTTTTTTTTTGTATATCATATTTACTTTCTAGGAAATCTTTTCACTTGTGTGATTTTGTCATATAACCTTAACTATAGGGATTTCCTTCAACCATAAGTTCTTCACTTATCGATCAACAATAAACATCGATTTTTACTCATAATTAAGTCAAATTCTTATCCAACTGAATTTCTTGGAATTAGATAGCATGAGAAGAATCTGATAGGTACTTCCTTAGCATTGATGTAAGAAAGATTGTACCAGCATCACTTAATCCTAATCGCAAAGCTAGGCGATATATACTATGCATACTTTGTCTAAGATTTCAAAATAGCCTATATACTAAATCTTAACTTTTTCCTTCTTTCCAAACCTTATTATCTCTTTCATGGGTGAGTCAAATTAAGTCAAATTCTTGTCCAACTGAATTTCTTGGAATTAGATAGCATGAGAAGAATCTGATAGGTACTTCCTTAGCATTGATGTAAGAAAGATTGTACTAGCATCACTTAATCCTAATGGAAAAGCTAGGCGATATATACTATGCATACTTTGTCTAAGATTTCAAAATAGCCTATATACTAAATCTTAACTTTTTCCTTCTTTCCAAACCTCATTATCTCTTTCATGGGTGAGTTCTTTAAGAAAATTTGATCACCAACTGATAATTTTTAGTGCTCAACATTCATGGTCCTTATAGACTTTTGGCCTATATCGAGTTGCTTGTATTCTTTTTCTAATCAATTTCACTTTATCAATGATATCTTACCATAAGTCTTAACTCCACTGAGTCATTTAACAGAAAGTTTGTAACACCTCTTACATAAGGCTTTAAGTCATCCAATAACACTTTATTATAGACAAATTCTGCTAAGGGATCTCCCTCCAAACTCGAAGACATACACTTGAAGCATACTCTCTAAATTAACATCATCAATTTAGGTTAGTCATATTCTATCTATTGCATGATATTCCAAATTAGATTCTGAAAACTTAACCTTATTAAACTCATCCACCTATTAGGAGACTTACGATATTTCATGTAAAACCTCAAATGGTGCCATTTGTATTTTGGCCTAATAATTACTGATAGGGGCAAGTTTAACTAAAGATAAATGATTTCTCTAAATTTTTACCAAAATTATATAAAGATACTTGAAGCATAACTTCCATTGCATAAACACATCATTTAGATTTACTATAAGCCATATTATAATCTAACAAAGATCTATAGGCTTCCTGAATAGCTTTCCTAAAACAAAATATTCAATTTTTACTTGTTGACACACCGAACAACAAAAGAAATATCACTTGTATACTCTTTTTACCATTATGTTAATACAATTCTTTCATATCTTAATATATCCTTATTGCCTTAAGATTATCCATATTCATAATCTATGGTTTCTTCTAAAATCTCCTTTCTCAACCATTATTCACATCCTAGATACTAGACTCAATTTAGCATGGTATAAACTCTTAACATTAATATCTTGATCACTTACATTATTTTCGGACATGGTCCTCAAATTATTCTCCATATTTCCAAATTAAGAGTTCAAAGATTAATTTAAATCCTACTTCCCGTATTTTATTTTGCAAGTACTTCAACACCACTAATTCACTTGATTACATTCGTCAAACCATTATAAGGCCATCATCTATCTATTCCTTTCAAATTTTTCATTACTTTAACCTACTAACTACTTGGACACCATAATAACTTAGTTTCAAAGAAAATAAATTAACTTTTCTTGTAATGAGAGAAAAAAACTTTGTATTTAATGCCAAATATTAATAAGGGAGAATGCGGTAAAATAGACGAAAAGCATAATAAAGAACGATGCCAAAATAGAAAGTCAAAAATTTGGACCAAGCGTTGAAAGAAAATTAAAATCGGTGGCCATAATTCTTGAAAAGCTGTAAACATAACTTAGCTGCTATTTCGGAAAAAATCGGTGGCCACAATTTTTGAATATCTGTGCCAATATCTAGTTATTGTTATTCGGGGGAAAAATAGCACATGAAATAGAAACATTTCTGAACTTATAAAAGTTTGTGAAGAACAAAGAGCATGTAGTTAACTGGTAGGATACAGTTGGTTGTTTCAAAATAAATGTAATCAATCAAATGTAAAATAACGAGTCCAAATTAAAAGTTCTCAAAATAGCTAGTCGACTTAATAATACCGATAGTTGACTGGCAAGAATATTGGGAAAACAAAATAAATCATTTGATTGTCCCTCTTCAACAATTAACTTGTTTTCATTTTCACTCTTTTTTTTACAATTACGCCTATCACCTACAACTTCCCTACAAGAATCAAGACATCAATGCTTCATCAAGAACAACAAGGAAAAGAAAAATTTCTGGTGATACCTTAATCTAATTCTCTTTATATGCTTAATATGGGTCACCGTCATAACTATTGTACAAATACGTGTGTGCCGTCATTTTTGAAAATTTTCATCTTCAATTTAGTTTATATCCACCAATCACTCACATAGCTATTCTAATAATGCCTAGTTTATTCGCATCGCTATTACAAGTATGCCATTCTCTGAGTTCTATAAATGCATACATTAGTATCTTTACCTTCATACTTAAAGTTAGGGTGAGTGTAGTTATAGAGGGAACCACATTCTGTCAGTTTCGAAATATTTGTATCTTTTGTGTTTCCAGTCCTGAAAAAGATGGAGAGTATGTGAAAGCAGCACAAAATCTAGGTATGGTGCTGGCTAGGAGAAAGATTCATTTAGTCTATGGTGGAGGTAATCGTGGATTAATGAGGTACATGTCTACAACTACGCATGTAGGAGGATGTCAAGTTCTAGGTATTATTTCTACAGCTCTAGCTGCATCCAACATCATAGGGAAGACAATTGGGGAAGAATTTATGGTACCTTCCATGCATGAGCACAAAGCTAGAATGATGAGCAATGCTGATGCCTTCATTACCTTACTAGGTGGTTTTGGTACTTTAGAAGAGATTTTCCAAATAGTCTCTTGGGCACAACTAAATATGCATCACAAAATGATAGATTTGTTAAATGTTAACCATTTCTTTGATAGTCTGTTGTCTTTTCTTGATCACCTATGGAACAAAGGTTCATCTCACACTCAGCACAACGAATTCTCATCTCAGGTTCAAATACTGAGGAGTTGATTGATGCTTTACAAACATATGTTCATGTACCTGATCCAATTACAACTTAAATAGAATGGACAACAGACTATCGCAGAAAGCACAAATTAGACTTGGATCTTCATCTTTAACTATAGTAGAATGTAACCATTGTTTTATCACTTTTACTTTCTTAGGGTCTATTTGGACACCATCCTTGCCAAACATACTCCCTTAGAGTTTGTAAAACTATCTTTAAATGTTGCTTATGATCCTTTGAACTCTTGAAATATTCTAGTATATCATCAATATACATAATAACAAATTGATCCAGGGATGACTTAATTACTATTAATTAAATCTATGAATGTAGATGGGGCATTTGTCAATCCAAATGTCATCACTAAGAACTTATAGTGCCCATACCAAGTCCTAAAAGCAATTGTTTTAGAATATCCTCTTCCCTTATCCTTAATTAATGATATCTTAATCTCAAATCAATTCAATTTTTGAAAAACATTGAGCACCATGTAGCTGGTTAAACATATCATCTATATGAGGTAATGAATATTTATTCCACACTGTCGTCTTATTTAACTGTCTATAATCTATGCATAATCACAGCGATCCATCTTTCTTTTCACAGATAGAACTGGAGCACTCCGAAAAAAAGTACTAGGGCATTTAAATCCCTTGTCTAACACGTCTTATAACTAATTCTTTTTTAGTTCCTTAAGTTCAGTGGGTTCCATTCTGTATGGGGGGTATAGACACTGGTTGGGTTCTAGGAAGTAAATCAATATCAAATTCTATTTTGCGTTTCAGGGTAATCTTAACAATTCCTTAGGAATTACATTAGAAAATTCTCTAACCAATGGAACTTGATTTACATTGGCATACTTTATATCAACATCTCTCACCATTGCCAAATATCATTGGCACCTTTTTGTAATCACTTATGGGCTGCTAAAGTAGAGATTAGATTTTTGGGTACCTCACTACGGTCTCCTTGTATCAAGAAAGAAAATTCTTCAAGAATATTAAATTTAATCATCTTAGGATGACATTCCAAAATAGCACGGTATGATACCAACCAATCCATTCTCAGTATCACATCAAAGTCTACTATATCTAGATAATGTGGTAAAATGGCGATAACATTTAGACACCGTCATATTTAGTATCTGTCTCAATTCTTTAATTTTTTTTGCACGCCTATCCTTACCTTTTTCAGGAAGAAATTGACCTATAAATACTTATTAAAATACCACAATATTCAATCAATTTTATACTAGAAAATTTACTAATATTAGAATAGAAAGGAAATTGAAACCCTATAAAATCCCTCAGTAGCACCTAAAGTATAAATATGTCCAGCTCATACCCATACTAAAGGTCCTACCAAAGAATCGTTTGCTCTGATAGCCACAGGGAAACCTAGGGCTCTGATACCAACTTGTCACACCTCTAATTTTAAGGCACCTAAAAGACATATACCATGAATATATATTTTCCATAAACATGAATATTCTAATCTATTATCATGGAAACAGATACATATAGATTTTCCCATACAAATACCATATACAGACCAAGTCCATAAACATCAGAGTAACAACAGAAGTAAGGATTCTACCTGTGGCATATAGAGCATACTATAGAATTTAAATACAATACAATCCAAATAACGTGAGCCTTGGAAGCAACGTAGGCTCACCCAGGGATTAAAAAATCTAGCTGATCACCTATCTATAAGACCAGACTCTATATATTTATCTAAAAAAAATGTATATATCTTGTAGTGATTTTGACAACTCAATGAGCAGATAATACCTCGTATGACCTCTTAGGTCAACATATGGACGAACTCATATTTTAAAATTTATCATGTAGAAAATATTAATTTAGAAGTGCATCCATATAGGACCCGCATTTCAAATATTCTAAAATCAAAAGATATTCAGATATCCAAAACCATATACTGTATTGTATGATCATTAAACAAATATTGTTATGCATCAAAATATTTCACATGAAAATATTAGGAGGATCCCATATTAGAACCACTATATTAGAGTTTAGGCTCTTATGTACTTTGGTGGTGTAGCATTTGCCCAAAATTAGTATCCCGCTGAGGTTTGAACTACCACCATTCAAAAGGACACGTGAATGGACTCTAATATGGGTATTTCCCAAGCACACTGCAAGGGAGGTAAGTCATATATCATATAGTCAACATCTTGCCCATATAAGAGGCATCTCGCTCTCTATCACATATCATATCCCGTGTGTTGGCCGTCACACGAGGCTAGCATCGCCCCTGCTAGCTGAGGTATCAAGGTGCACCAGGGCTAACATCACCTACTGTTAGCAAATAGTGTTTCTAATAGGATTTCTCCCTAGAAAATATCATATGCACATATGCCATATCATCCAATATAAAGTTTTCAATATAATATAGACTTTCAATCTCAGTACAGATTCATTTGTCATAAATTTCTTAATCAGGGTTTATCATATGTACTTGCCCTTTTTTAAGAAAATCATATATCAATGCGACATGCACAATATATTTTCTTTACCATATAATGAGAAATACATTTAAAATCACATATTTAGTGAATTCAAAAATCTATTTTCAAAACCATACTCTTCTTGAACTATATACTAGATTGTAAACCATTCGGATAATTTAATCAATTTCAAAGACATATAAAAGTATAAATAACTTATAAACATAATCAATTACACAGTTAAAGTTCAAGAAGAGTATATGGCAAGTCATAGAAAGAATTATCTACTCAAATTGTAACGTTTCAAGTTGGATAGCCCTAAAATGCATTTTTTCAATTTCAATTTGACCAAATAGACCTCAAAAACGAGTCTGGAGGGACCAAAAACCTAAGAAATGACTCCAAAATCGCACAATTTGACCTCTAAAAGTTTGGTCAAAATTGGTTAACTGATGGGCTCTTTTCACAGTCGAAAAATACTATTCACTGCCGAAAATTACTATTCATATCCGTCGGATTTACTGTTTACGACGCACAAAAAGTTGTCAGATGGTCAAAAAAATTTATATCCTAAGGTTTATCTAGCTCCTGAATCCATCTACGGTGTCAGATTTTCAATTTGAGGTATCTAAATAGAAGTTTCAGAACTTATCTTTTTCTAAAATTTTCTACTTTCGATTTGCGGCGATTGTATGGTTGATTTAAAAAATTGTTCAGTCAAAATAGTAATATTCTCGGTCCTGAATCCAGTGACACCCCTAGTTCCGAGATTGAAAACTAATAGGCACTCTAGATCTAGAAAGAAAATTGAAGGTTACTATTTATACTATTCATCAATTACGAAAATCTTCGCATTCATCTTCACACATTTGTCTCCCTCTCCCCCTTTTTCTTTCTTTCTTTATTATTATTTAATAATTAAATATTTAAAATTTATTATTTTTATTTTTATTATATACATATAAATATTATTTTTCTTCTAAAATATCTCAAATTTCTAAAAATTTACATTCTTATAAAACTTTAGTTGAACTCTTAAATCATGACTTTTCTTTATAAAAATTTTAATAAAACAAATCACAAAATAAATATCTTTATGCATAATAAAGAAAGAATATTTCTAAAAATAAAACAGAAATTTATTAGAGGCCAATATAATTATTTTAAGCAAAATAATAATTATTTTAATTAAAAGTATACTTCCTTTTAGCAAAGCATAATCATTTTTTAAAAAATAAAAATATATTTGTTTATAGAAAAATGTTATTATTTAAAAATAAAAATTACGGGATATTACAATTTCAGCTTCTATATCCTAGTCCAAGTCTATGTTTTATCTCTTGCTTGGGTTATACAATTGGCTTGTTAGAAATTCATGTGAAGTGGAAAAAAAACTCTATATGAAGTGTCCATAAGTGAAAGCCTAATATATCGGTGGAGATATTAAACTTAGGAACTCTAGCTCTTGAATTAGAAAAAATTAATCTAATCCAATCTTCTTGAAATTTTAAGACTTTTACTAACTTTCCAAAAATTTATCTTCTTTACCCAAGAATTTTGCCTCTCTTTAGTATGTTATTTCTAATTTTTCCTATTAGGTTTTCTCTCTTTACTTATTTCCTTAATGTTAGAAACATTTTCTATGCATACACATAAGGTGAAGAACTTCTAAGGCATGTATTTCCTTATATATCTAAAAATTGTTTAATAAATTTTATTTTCTTAACTAAATATTTATGTACCTTTATGAATAAAAGAAACGAAATTAGAGATGTTACATGATATGCATGCCAAATATCCATATTTGTTTAAACAAAGAAATTAATATAATTATGCTTATAGTATTAAAATTCGAGGACCGAATTTCTTAAAAGCAGGAGAATGTTATATCCCTAAGTTTCAATGAATATTTTTATCTTATTATATGGTTTATTGAAAGGTTTAATGTATAAGGATGTGTGATTAGGATTTTATTTTAGAGTGTAATGTAGATTTTGAGAAATTTTGGAGGCTATAAACATTATTTTCTAGAGAAACTAGCATCGTGACGACAAATTTAGGGGTGTATCCTTCAAAATCTAAAGTGGTCAAAGTCGCAACACTAGAATTCCAAAAATACAAACCTAGGACTAGAGAGCTCAGCTTCATAATGTTAGAACCTGAGTGTTCAACGCTAGCTTATAAAAGTACTAAGAAGGGCTGAAATGATGAAATTGCCCTTCAGTGCTATAAAGCTATAACCTACAAAAATTCTCTAGAATTCTCTATTGTTCACCTTCTTTCTAGTTACTATTCAATTTCTCTCTATACATCTTGTCACTAAAAATTTTAGCATTTGGAACCTCTGATTGTGATACCATTAGATTCATGATGGAAAATACTTTGACTTTGATCGAATAATTTCTTCAAGATCGGCTAGAAAACCATTGGAAATTTTGAAAGAAAATTTTAAAGGCAAGTAAATTTTGAGAAACTTTATTTAGAAAGCTCTAATTGAAAAACTAACATCGTAAATGGATACAAGGGGTATCAAAACCTAAGAACTCAAAGTTGTATGGTCAAGATAACACCTTCTGCCACCACTATGAACATTGTTTCCATTGATGGAAATAGTAATCAACCTTCTAAAGTTGTTTTATAATTTTTTTGACTTTTTGAGTTTGAAATTGGAGTTCACTTTGCCTAGACTTAATTTGAGAGTAGCATAACAAGTACTCAGATTGAATAATCTTATTTGTGAGTAGATAATAATCACTACAATATATTTTATTAGTTTTTTATTCAATCTTGTGTTATATTCAATAAATGCTATGTTATTTAAGCTATTTCAAAAAAAAAATTGCAAAACATCTTATTGTTACATTATTTAAATTTCCCAAAATGTATTGTGTATATAGTATATTGCTAAGGACAACTTGAAAAATGACATTAAATATGCTAAAATTATGAACTAATTGATTGACATGCTGTAATTTAAGCATGTTATTAGCATTATTTTAGTTAGTTTTTATTTAATTTAAGTAGAAAATAGATATGAATTAATAGAGTTTTGTGTTTTATGTTTTAGAAATAATAAAGAAGGAAAATAGAGAGAAAATTATGGAAAAATGCTGATTTCTGACCCTTCGTCACTAATTGAGGCATATTTCACTCATTTGGACTCTGATTGAGGTGATTCTAACGGCTATGGATAGAAGCGAAATAGAGCTACAACTTTTGTGTTCGACACTTTGGCAAAATCCAGAAGATTTTGGGCATTGCGACGCTGAGCTACCCAAACAGGAGCGCCACGGCGCCTGAGCACATTCGAGATGATCCGCCGTAGGCACTGCACGGGCGCTGTGATGCCTCGATAGTGAGATTTTGTAGCACCGTGGCACTCACCGCCGCATCAGTTTGCCAAATTCATGAATTTTAGGTCTTTTTGACTCCAATTGAAGCCTGATGGGCTGGGATTTGACCTAGAGACACTCTACTTCGATTAGAAGGAGTTAATCTATAAAAAGGGAGGAAAGCAAGCAGAAAATTGATTCAATCATTCATACAAGCTCTTAGTTACATTCTTCAATTCTTCTTTAGATTTTTTATGGCCCTGCGTGGCTAGTTCTTTTTAGTTGGTTGAGGTATATTGAAACCTCAAGATCTTCATGCATTGTAAGATGTGGATTTGATTTTATTATTTCAATTTGAATTGAGTATTGATAATTTATCTATTCTTCTTCTCAATGATTATTCATAGGATTGCTAGAAGGCCTACTAGTATATTGTCTGTCTTAATCTACCGCTGAATTATGTTTTGAACAAAGTCTTCAATTCTGCGATTCATGAGGTAAATGGGTTTGAGGATTTTAGATTATAAATCATTGAACTTATGATGAATAATTAACTAAATTAGATATAGCCGATGTGTTTATATTTGTTTAGCTCTGTCAGTTTCTCTAGTTCTTCATACAGTTAATAAGCTATGCTTTACCGATGTGTTAAAGGATTGCTTGTTAATTAGGCTTTAATTGGTGCGATTGTCATTAATTTACTAGACTTAAGGAGGAACAGGGTTAGAAATCCAATGATAGATATTCAATTACAAATTGATTATGTTGTCAATGATCAATGCAATCCCTTGACGGTGGATACCAACCGAAACCAATGTCTTTCTCATTAATTACTCTTTTAATTATTTTTCATTATTGTTTATTTTACTTAATTTGCGATTATCAATCCCCCTTTTCTCAATCACATAAGGTAATACCAGTCTCTGTGGAATCGACCCTTACTCCACTACTAAAGATTAGTTGAGAGATAAGATATCAATTTGGGTGTACCTGCGATAGTACGCACCAAATTTTGGCATCATTGCCGGGGACTGTGTCTATTAATTTTTGTGGTTTTTATTTTGATTTATGCCTGTGACTCGTTCTTCTAATTCTCAAGATTTACAGTTCAATCCAGATATTAGAAAATCTGTATACAGGCACAGAAGAGAATTTCAAGAGGACATTGATCAAGAAAAGGAGGAAGTAACCATGGCGAGGCACCCCACTTTGAAGGAGCTGTAGCTCCAGATTTGCATCAGCAACCCTTATGCATTACTTTTCTTAATCTTGATGACAATGTTAATTTTGAGTTGAAATCTGGATTAATTCATCTCTTACCTAATTTTCATGGTCTTGTAGGTGATGACCTGCATAAAATTTTGAAGGAATTTCATGTGGTATGTACCAATATGAAGCCCCCTGGAGTAACTGAGGAAAAAATAAAACTCAGGGCTTTTCCTTTTTCATTAAGAGATTTAGCCAAAGATTGGTTGTATTATTTGCCCTCCGGTACTATCACTACTTGGAATGAGATGAAGAGAATGTTTTTAGAACATTATTTTTCTGCATCTAGAGCCACTACTATCAGGAAAGAAATATGGGCATTAGGCAATTGCATGGAGAAACACTTTATGAATATTGGGAGAGGTTTAAAAAGCTTTGTGCAAGCTGCCCACATCATCAGATTAGTGAGTAGCTACTAATCCAATATTTCTATGAAGGTCTTTTACAAGGAGATAGGAGCATGATAGATGCAGCTAGTGGAGGAGCACTAGTAGATAAGACTCTTGAAGCAGCCAGAATCTTGATATCAAATATGGCTGCCAATTCCCAACAATTTGGCATTAGATAGGATCCTCCTATTAGACATGCCCGTGAGGTAAGTACTATTTCTCTTCAGAATTAGATATCTGAACTTACCTTTCTTGTACACCAAATGGCTACAAGTACACTGCAGCAAGTTAAAGTCTGTGGAATATGTTCAGCAATAGGGCACCCTACTGATATGTGCCCTACACTTCAAAAGGAATCCACAGAACAAGTTAATGCTGCAAGAGGTTTTCCTGACCAACCAAAGAGGTATGATCCATATACTAATACATATAATCTTGGATGGAAGGATCATCCAAATTTCAGGTATGGAAATGCACAAAATAGTCCTGCAGGACAAAATTTTCAGCATAACCAACAGGTCTATTATCCTAGACAGAATGCATCCCAGGATCACCAGGTAAGTAATCCACTAGAAGATATTGTGAAAACTCTTGTACATAATTCTCATCAATTTCAGCAAGAGACAAGAGCCAACATTTATAACTTGACAACTCAAGTAGGTCAGTTAGCAACCACAATGAGTCGATTGGATGCTCAAAACTTAGGTAAGTTACCTTCTTAAACTGTGGTAAATCCTAAAGAAAATGTCAGTGCAATTATTTTAATGAATGATAAGGAAACTGAAGGTTTACCATTCCTTTCTTCTCCTAAAAAGCATGAGAAATTAAATAAGGAAAAAGAAGAATCTACAGGTAAGTCTCTATCTACTCCAAATTATGAAGTAATGCCTCCTTTTCCAGAAGCTCTTAAAGAGAATAGGCTAAATGAGAAAACTTCTGAATTATATGACATATTTAGAAAATGTGAAGTTAATCTCCCCTTTCTAGATACCATTAAACAGGTGCCAAGATATGTAAAGTTCTTGAAAGAACTATGTACTCAAAAAGAAGGGCAAAAATTAAAGGATTTTGAAAAGGTTCATATGAGTCAAAATGTATTTGCTATGATACAAACAAAACTCCCTACCAAATGCAATAATCCAAGTATGTTTACTATTCCATGCAAAATTGGGGGAACTCGTATTGAAAAGTCTATGTTAGATTTAGGAGCTTTCATCAATGTTATGTCATATTCTGTGTATACATATTTGAATTTAGGACCATTGAACTCTGTAAATTTGATAATTCAACTAGTAGTTAGATCCATTGCATATCCTAAGGGAATAATTGAGGATGACTTGGTGCAAGTAGATGATTTGGTGTTCCCAGCAGATTTTTATGTGCTTGACATAGACAATGGGGATTTTACTTCTCCAATATTATTAGGGAGACCATTCTTGAAAACCTCTAAAACCAAGATAGATGTTCACAATGGTACACTCACTATAGAATTTGATGGTGAAGTAGTAAAATTCAATATGTATGAAGCCATGAAACACCCAGGTGATGATACTTCTGTTTATTCCATTGATGTACTTGATTCTTTGGCATACGATGTGTTTGAATTAGATGAAAAGGATAAAATGGAGGAAAGTGTGAACAAATCTATAGCAGAAGATGATGGTGAGATAGACTTAGATGAAGAAACAAAGGAGAAACCGGCTGCACTCAATGATTTTTCAGAAGTGCCACCAAAAGGTAAGGTTGCTTATAAGGAATTATCAAATTTTGATACTACTATTGCACCTTCTATTTTGCAGGACCGTGGATCAATTTCGTCAACTCTTCCTAATCACCTAAAATACTTGAAAGTAGGAGATGCATCACCTATTATAGTTGCAAAAAATTTAGGTGTTAAAAAAGAAGAGGAATTGATGAATATTCTTCAGGAAGAAAGAAATGCCATTACAAAAACAATTGCAAACCTTAAAGGCATAGACCTGACTATAAAGTTGCATCAAGTTCTAGAAATAAAAGGGGTTAGACCCCTTAAAGGTAAGAAATCTCTCCCTTGGTTAGGACCATTTGTTATTACTAATGTGGCTTCTAGTTATGCAGTTGAATTTCAAGGATTGAATTAATCCCAAAAATTTAAAGTGAACATCAAAGAGCCTCCATGAACAAAGATAGAGAGCTAGGTCGAGCCAACGACATTAAACAAAAGTTCTTATTGGGAGGCAACCCAAAAAAAAAGGTTGAAAATTAGAGAAATTCAGGGTCCAATGATGCAACACGCTCATGCCAACCCAAACAAATTCAGGGAAGTCCACTTAACTCATTTGTTTTCATATATCCTTTCCTACTCTTAACTTTCTTTTACATTAAGGACAATGTAAAATTTTAAGTGTGGAGGGGTCACTTTATGATTCAGCTAGATGATTGTATAATAACTAATATTTGTGCACTATTTACTTTGCTGTAAGCTTCTATGATCTTTGCACTTTTATTCTAGTCATTAAACAAGGTGAGCATGTGAACTTTGTAACACCCGAAATTCTATTAATAATACTCATAAAATGGTTTAGTAAGAAAGGATTTAAAAGAGTTAAATGAAGAAGTTATGGGGAAATAACAATGAGTGTTTAATAAGAATTCTCTCATCTGTGGAAAAGAATTGCTAAGGAAGGGATAGTGATTTTCTTGTCTATAAGGACACAAATAGACAACAACAATAGAGATGTGGAGCCATGAAGAAAGCTGCACAAAAATCCACTAAAGTAAGGCTCAAGAAGGGATTAAACACTTGGTAAGTTTCTTGCACCCAAACAAGGCCTTAGCTAACCCCTTAGTCCCAATGTAATGGAGTGGCATTTTGGAAGTTGTTAGAAAAAGGAGGGGCTCTTGTTAAGGGGGCAAGTGGCTTCTTGAGGAAGCCACTATTATTTTAATATATCTTCCTATCTTGGTGGCCAAGTCGCCACCCTTCAAGCCCAAAAGAGAAGCTCCACAGCAGGGAAAGGAAAAGAGAGAAAGGGAAGAAAAGAGAAGAAAGAAAAAGGAAAGAAGGAAGAGAAAAAAAGGGAGAGAGAAAAAAGAGAACTCCACGGCAAGAAGAAGATAAACAAGTGGAAGATCAAGAAGGAAAGAGAGAAAAAGTAGCAGAATCAAGAGAGAGGAAGCAAGCTTGTGGGAAGAAGGTAAGATCAACATCCTCCTTCACGACTTATTGGTTGGTTCTGGGTGTTACGTTTTATGTAGAATATGGAAAAATGTTGAACATATGAATTTTAGCCTTGTTTCTTAGCTTTTATATTCCTCTAGAATCACCTTGATCGGATTTGAAATGAGAGAGATATCCCTTAATGAGTGAAGAAAGGTCATATTAAACGCACAGAATCACGATGCTATTTTTGGGCACATTTTTTACCTATTTATCTTTCTAATCAGATAAAGTAGTAAACACCAAAATTTTAGATAAGTGTCTTAACTTTCTATAGACACCGAAATCACCTTAATAGGAGTTACATTGAAAGAATTATAGGCTTTTTAGTAAAGGAAGGTCTGGCTAGACGGAAATCTGGGTTGCAGGGGAAACCCGAAGCACGACCGTGCTTGGTGACACGGCCAAGCCGTTCTTCGAGCTGTTTTGTGATTTTTAAGCACGTTTTGCATAGCTTGAAGCATGGCCGTGCTTGGGGACACGGCCAGGGCGTGCTTGAGGCTATTTTTGCTCTGTTTTGCATTTTGAAGGCTCTTAATGAACTCCAATGAATGGATGATGTTATGGGAAACTAAAATACAAGTAAATACTTTTTTAATGATGCATTGTAGTGTGAATTCTATTCTTCTATTATGAGATATATATGTGCAATGTATGGATGAAATGCATGTTGATTTGATGACTATGCTAGTATATCAATGCATAAGGATTACATGATATAAGGTATGCATTGTTTATAAGTGTATTAATACATATTTGTTAAATGATGTGGTAATGATATTATGCATGAAATTATTGATGTGCTTGGTTAACGCATAATCCCATTGTGATGGTCTTGTGATGCATGAATACTAGGGTTGTATGTGCAATACGAATGTCATTATGTATGTTTGATAAACCACGTAGGTAAGCATGAATAAGGGTGCACAAATACCGTGGTTGCATGCTATAGACTGCTTGTGTGCATGGCTGCAAGTGAGTTATTGATGCATGTGATTTTGGGAGGCTATAGAAGCACATATGTTATCTATGAGGAATAGATGTAACATGCTTAGGGATGAATATGATTTATGTTCTGGATATTTATTGTTATGCATATTCTTGTTGTGATAAGTGGCTGGAGAGGTGTAAAAGACTTAATCTGGTCAGGAGGACCCTCTTTGAAGTAGGGTGGCCTAGAAATGGGGGTCTCCCTTGTTGTATTGAGACGACTGACAGTCAGAATGATCCTCTCTAAAGCAGGATGGCTTGGTAACGGGTGTCTTCCTTGCTGTATTAAGGAGACTGACAATTCTAGGTTGACCCTTACCCACTAAGGTGACCCTGCGATATGCAACACCTTCTGAGGTAAGGCGACTGAAGGTCGTGGCTTGTGATATGGTACTGGGATAAGGGACGCCCTATAGCCTAGAGTGGTTAATACAGGAAGGACCCTTCGACCAATAGCCCTCAAAGGGTGGGTGAGTAGCTCGAGGGGAAGGCTCACGCCACATTGATGATTGCAATTGAGAGAGATTATCAGCCTATGAGCCATTATGAGTGATGATGAGCCACTGTGTGTGGTACGGACCCGAGATGACGGTACAGGTATTGTACAAATGCATATTTTGTTATTTTGCGTGATATTGATGCATAACCTACAAACAGGCTGGTATGTACTTTATTGTATCTTTATTGCATAAAAGAGAAAATGTTTTCTATAGTTTATACAGCTGGACATAGCATGTGAAATTTTGTGTACTATATGTTTTGAATGTTGATCTTGCTGAGATTTTATATCTCAATATGTTTCAATGCTATGTTCAGATCAGTAGAGATGGCATTTGTGGTGCTGACCCTGCTTTTGGAGCTGCAGCTGGTTGATGCCCCCTATCTGGGACAGTTCACCATCATTGTGAACCTGATGGTGATCAGTATGATAGAAGTTCCTGCTCCTGGCCCACCTCCTCCACCAGCAGTACCCCAGGGGTGATGGCCAGGGTTAGGCCGTAGGATAGCTTATTATGTATAGCTAACCCTAGTTGTGTAAATGGGCTAACTCCATTGTTTTGATGTAACCCCATGGTACTCCGCCTTTTTGTGTTGTAAGCTCAGTACCTTGGGTTACATATGTATGTATATATATATGCTGCTGAACTCTGATGTATATAGTTTGGAATGTATGAATGTATGGGTTGTTTAGCTTATGGTATATTTGATCTCTTGCATTTACAAAAAAAAAACCGGGCGTTACAAACTTTATCTCAATCTATGAGTTTGTATTAACTGAACCAATAGCCAATGATATAACTGTTTAAATTGCTTATAGCTCTTAAGAGACGTAGAAAAGTCATAATTATATGTAATTTTAATTTCTTTTCAATTTATTATTTCCTATTTTTTTAAAATCCTGAAACTCTTTTGTACAGTAATTTTGGATATTTAATTTGTCTTTTACTTAAAAATTTCTACTACTTGAGGCGAAATCCTAGGCTGATACTAATAATTAAGAGATGATTTAGGCATTATTTGATGAGATTGAACCTTTCAAGCATAACCCAAGCAAGTAAATATCCTTAGAACCTCTATTTTGAGCTTAATTAACATTTTATTCTATACCCACAAAACAACCAAGACCAAATTTTGTGATTAATATCTTTATTTTTGTTTTACCTGATTCACTCACTCCATGATTAATTTCTGAATACTTGTTTTGTAGATCAACATTAATAAAAGGGTGGAAGGGTGGAGCAAGGACAAAAGAAAAGAAAAAGTATCAAAAGACTAAAGAAAGTCTATTCAGTGATTGAAAGAGAAGAAATAGAGAATCAAGGAAAAGTAGAATGCAATAAAGCAAGGAAATAAGTGTGGGGGAAAAATTCCCCAATCTTGAGAATTATCTCAAATAGACTAGAGTTAATCATGTGGTGTTGGGTAATTGAGCTTCAAACTATATCTTATATCTCACCCCATAACCTAGCCACATTACAACCTGAATTTAGTCCTTTTTATCCTAAGAAGTAGTTTTAGCCTACATTAATGGAGAGTAGCATGAAAAATAAGCCTATGGAAATCTTAAATAGAGATCCATGCTCTAATTCTTGAGATATATAAACTCATTTAGGTAAAAGAAAATTAAATCATTCAAAGACACACACACACTAAGGATTTTAAAGAATAAAATCATAAATTGCATTTGAATTAGATTTTGCACATGATCATTTTCTGAAATTTCCTTAAGAACATACAATTTTTACTATGAGGCAGCGCATTGGTAAGCCATTCACTCATATCATATTTTGAATATTGTTCACATGAATCAATGTTTGCTTGAGGACAAACAAAAGAGTAAGTGTGGAGGCATTTGACATGCTGTAATTTAAGCATGTTATTAGCATTATTTTAGTTATTTTTTATTTAATTTAAGTAGAAAATATATATGAATTAATATAGTTGTGTTCTATGTTTTAGAAATAATAAAGAAGGAAAGAAGAGGAAAATAAAGAGAAAATTATGGAAAAATGTTGATTTCTGACCCTTCATCACTAATTGAGGCATATTTCACTCATTTCAACTCCGATTGAGGTAATTCTAGCAGCTATGGAAACAAGAGACATAGGGCTACAACTTTTGTGTTCGGCACTTTGGCAAACTCCAAAAGATTCTGGGCGCCCCTGTGCTCAAAAGAGAGCATCGCGGTGCCTCATGAGGACGTATCTAGAGTACCACGGCGCTGAGCTGCCTAGAGAGGAGCGCCGCTGCACTTACCCAAGCGTGCCGCCACGTTCGAGCACATCTGAAATGATCTGCTACAGGCATTGCATGGGCGTCGCGGGGCCTCGATAGTGAGATTCCGTAGCGCCGCGGCACTCGCCACCGCATCAGTTTGCTGAATTCACGAATTTTTAGTCTTCTGACTCCAATTGAAGCCCAATGGGCTGGGATTTGACCTAGAGACACTCCTACTTCGATTAAGAGGAGTTAATCTACAAAAAGGGAGGAAATCAAGCAGAAAATTGATTCAATCATTCATCCAAGTTCTTAGTTACATTCTTCAATTCTTCTTTAGATTTTCTTATGGTCCTGCGTGGCTAGTTCTTTTTAGTTAGTTGAGGTAGATTGAAACCTCAACGGATCTTCATGCATTGTGAGATGTGGATTTGATTTTATTATTTCAATTTGAATTGAGTATTGATTATTTATCTGTTCTTCTTCTCAATGATTATTCATATGATTGCTTGAATGTCTACTAGTATATTGTCTGTCTTAATCTACCGTTGAATTATGTTTTGAACAAAGTCTTTAATTCTGCGATTCATGAGGCAAATAGGTTTGAGGATTTTGAATTATAAATTATTGAACCTATGATGAATAATTAACTAAATTAGATATAGCCGATGTGTTTATCTTTGTTTAACTCTGTCAGTTTCTCTAGTTCTTCATGCAGTTAATAAGCTATGCTTTACCAATGTGTTAAATGATTGCTTGTTAATTAGGGTTTAATTGGTGCAATTGTCATTAATTTACTAGACTTAAGGAGGAACAGGGTTAGAAACCCAATGATAGATATTCAATTATAGATTGATTATGTTGTCAATGATCAATGCAATCCCTTGACGATGGATATCAACTGAAACCAACGCCTTTCTCATTAATTACTATTTTAATTATTTTTCATTATTGTTTATTTTAATTAATTTGCAATTATCAATCCCCCTTTTTCTGAATCACATAAGGTAATACCAATCTCTGTGGGATCGACCCTTACTCCCACTACTACAGATTAGTTGAGAGATAAGGTATCAATTTGGGTGTACCTGCGACAGTACGCACCATTGATATTAATTAAATGTTCAAAATTTCATCTGAATTGAAAAAAAATTGAAAAAAATATGATCTCATTTAAGGATGAATTATTGTGCCTATTGTTATGCTACGACTTTTAAGCAATGCATTTGATATATGATACTATTTATTGAATATGATTAGAAAATTATTTTCTGTATATAATGTGAGGTTTTCCAGTGGGGAAATTTATTTAAATAAATTATGAATTTTAATCATCTAACATATTTTAAATATGTTTTTGCACATGAGGAGTCTTGTTTAGAAATATTGTTGCCTAGTAACAGAAGATGCTAGTCCTAGTGCACCTTCTAACTGTTTTGATAGCCTTGTATGCTAGTCCTGGTGTAGATATCTTATTTAGAAACATTGTTACATCAAGGGTTTTGCTAGCCTCATATACTAACCAATACATGAGATATGTTCTAATTACTACAACAAAATAGCATAATGCTTCTTATTACTACCATTATTAAGCAGAATGCCTTCTAACTATTTTAACTAGTTCTTACCCTCCCTTGATGTATGTAAGATCCCAGATTTTAATAAATGAAAAATAATTTTCAATGGTAAAAGGAATGAAAGAGAATGAAATAAAACATCGATGAGACCTTAGAAAAAGGATAAAGTGGAATTAAAGCATTTGAAGAATTTGAGGAAGCCAAATAAGGCCTTAGTCAAAGGTCTAGTTGGAATGTAATAGAGTGGCAATCTTGTTATTGTTTAGCTTTTGGGGCGCATTAGTTAGGGAAGGGTTGGCTTGTTGGAGAATCTTAGAATTAAATAATCTTTCCCTTGCCTTGGAGGAAGAGTCAACTAAGAGGGGAGGAAGTCTTGGCTTGGAGAGGAAGCCTTGACTTGGAGAGGAAGCCTTGACTTGGAGAAGAAGTAGACCAAAAGATCAAGGGAGAAGGGAGGTAGTGTAACATCCCCGATTTTTCCTTATGTTACTAATTGAAATTTATTTCTAAAAGAGAGGAGAAAGGATTTTGGATCTCATGGGAGGATTAAATTATTTTACTCAAGTTAAACAAGATCGTAGGAATGGTTAAAATGGCATTTATGTAATTTCATTAAAATGGAATTTATGTAATTTCATTGAAATGGCATTTATGTAATTTATGGAGGATGGCATTTTTGTAATTAATGGATGATGGCATTGGCATTTTTGTGATTAAGAGGTGGTAGGTAGGAAAAATAATTAAGAGGGAGAAGGGGGAATTGGTAGGTAGGAAAAAAAATAATGAGAAGTTAAGAAGGAGAAGGGGGAAGTGTTGGTAGGATTTTTGGCAAAGGAAAGAGGAAGAAAAGAAAGAGAAGGAAAAGAAAAAAGAAGAAAAAGAAGAGAAAGAGGAAGAAGAAGGAAAAGGAAAAGGAAGAGGAAAGGGGAATCAAGGTAAATTTCTTGATCGTCTCTCTAAATTCATCATCATTTCTTAAGGAATATCCTAATTCATGGTATGGATGTAGGATTTTATTTTGTGTGGAAGGAATCAAGCACGCAAGTCTAAAGATTTATCTGAGGTAAGTTTAACATCCACTCATGAATTTTTATATAAAATTAAATATATATAATTTTTAGATGTGATTTTGGATAACATGTGGTCTGGATATTTATATGAAATTCTTTTTTGGATGTTTGGACATGCATATGGGTACATGGGATTATATAAAAGAAAATCAAAGGAGAAGTTAAATTAAGCTGAATTTCAGAATAATTGGGAAGCTTATATTTTTGGAAATCTGAGAAAGTTGGCAAGGATTTTAAAGAAATAGTCAACATATGAATTGTAGATATATGTCTCACGGATCTATAGGCTTTAGAATTACTTAATTTGAAGTTGATATAAGGGAGATATGGCTGATTAATTGAGCAGATGTTGGAATCCAAGATAGTAAAAATAAGCATTTTTGTTTTAATTTTCTGGGAATAATCCTTAAATAATCTGAAGAAATGATAAACACAAAAGTTGTAGATACTTGTCTTAGCATTTTATAGGATTTGAAATTATCTCAATCAGAGTTCATATGAGGGATATATGGTTAAATAAGTGAAGAAAGGTCATAGAACACGACCAAGCTGTGTTCTGGGTTGCTTCAGCACGGGTAGGTCGTGTTCGGGGCTGTTTTTAAGCATGTTTAAAGTATTTTTTGAGTATGGCCGTGTCTTGAACATGTCCAGGCCGTGTTGGGTGCTGGATTATCATATTTTTCACTGTTTTCTGCCTAAAAATAATCTTGTTTGTTGAAATATTTTTAAGAAACATATATCCAAGAAAAATACTTTTACAATGATGATTTTGGTACCACAAATTACTTTTTTTTATTTGATTTAAAATGAATCATATTGAATATTAGT
Organism: Gleditsia sinensis; assembly: GCA_037074535.1. Taxonomy (NCBI): domain Eukaryota; kingdom Viridiplantae; phylum Streptophyta; class Magnoliopsida; order Fabales; family Fabaceae; genus Gleditsia; species Gleditsia sinensis. Next base: position 49,126,303 of record CM073470.1, read on the forward strand.
ATGTGATGAATGATTATCAATCATTTGGTATAAAAATGATGCACTATATTATGAAAGTGATTAAATGGCAAGCGTAAAGCTCATGACGAGTTGCTTGATAGTAATATATTGTATTTGATGAATATGAATTTATATATATACATTTATATGTATGGATGAATATCGACGAGTTGTATGGCTTGAGACGGTACCGAGTAGGGGACGCCCTATTAGCTTGAGTGAGCCAAGGGAGGGCCGCTCTAACCGGGTAACAGTGGCAATATGAGGGGGCAAGAGGGTGATGTACTCACATTCCCTTATCACTTATTGTGACTATAGTCAATCGGTCACTATGCATATAGCAAATGAGTAAATTAAAAGCCGTGATATGGCTGAGCATTATAAAATCAAAAATGGATTTTCAGTGTATATATAGTATGATAATTATGCATAAACAAAAGTTATGATTTTATCTCAAAATCTTGATATTTTTTTTCTGTAGCTTATACAGCTGAACATAACTCATGTTTTCTCATCATATTTTATTTATGTTAAGTCTACTAAGAACCTATGTTCTCACTATTATTATGGTGTTATGTTCAGATAAAAAGAAATGAGAAATGACTGGGAATGGCGTTACTAATGAAGATCTCGATGTCAGCACCTCCTCTTCACCCTTTGTATTTCAAGGGTGAAGTGTTGTGTAGGGACTCTTATTTAAGTACTGAAATATTGTATTGTATAAATATAATATGTGTGAGGTTTGTAATATATATGTAAACATATATATTGTGTTTTGAAATGTTGTATTGTATAATTATAACATGTATAAGGTTTGTAATAAATATGTATACATATATATTGTGTTTATACATATGACGTATTTAAAATGCGTAATGTGAAAAAAAAAATTAAAGTAAATCGGATCTTACAAAGTTACTATAATAATAATAATAAAATTTAAAAAATGGATGTTACAAAGTTGGTATCAGAGCCAGGTTGATCTTAGGCATGGGGTGGGTGGCCACCTAGATTGACTTAGAAGAGTCTTGAATAGTTATGTGGAAACATTGTGTAAGGTAGTGGATAAATACAGTAGGAAAGTACTAGTATTTCCTATTTATAATCTTGTGTAGTGTGATAACTACTGTAAAATTTTGAACTGCTGTTGAGCTTGATCACCTCAATAGTGACTAATATTTTACTTTACTAATACAGTGAGTTATGGCACCACCAAGAAGGAATTTGCTAGGCAGTGCAGATGCTACCTTAAATAACATAGTCGCAGCTATTCAAGCTCAGGCAGCTGCTATGAATCAGATTCTGCAGCACCTTCAGAATATTAATAATAATGATGAGGTTAGGGAAAATGAAAGAAACTGAAATGGAAACAAAACTGAAAATGGTAATAGATGGTTTAAATTTATGGGAACACGACCTCCGTCTTTTGTGGGTGCATATGACCCGATAGGGAAATTACATGGAACTTGTTCCGAGAGACTTTTCTGAACAAATATTTTCCTAGTAATGTGAGAGCTGAGAAAGAGATTGAGTTTCTTCAACTTAGACAGGGAAATGGGACCATTGAGCACTATATTACCACGTTTGAAGAACTGTCTAAGTTCTCAAGTACTTTGAAGAATAATCTAGATAAAGCTTAGAAGGCAGTGAAGTTTGAATCAGGACTGAACCTGGAGCTTAGAAATGCTGTGGTGGCATTAGAGATTCGAAAATATGCCCTGTTGGTAAATAAATGTCGGATGCTGGTGACAAGTCTAAAAGCAGTAGAGGATGAAAAGGAGAGGCGGACTCAATGGTAGTGGAAGAGAGAGTTCCCAGTTATGGATAGAAATATCAGAGGAAAGAATATCATGAGAAGTAAACAACCAGCAATTGTGGAACCCAGACCTTTTCTGAAAAAGCCAGCAACTGGTCCATGTGGAAAATGCGGAAAATTCCATGAGGATAAACCCTATTATTTTGATTCAGTTACTTGCTACCAATGTGGACAAAAGGGGCACATGGCATGATATTTTCCATTGGGAAATGGGAAAGGTATTGCATGAACTCAACAAACGACAGGAAGAGTTTTCACTTTGAGCGGTGCTGAAGCAAAAACAGCTCCTAATTTGATGCAAAGTACGTGTTGTATCAATAATCTGCCTCTGATTATATTGTTTGATTTTGGTGCAAGTCATTCTTTCATAGCAACAGAATGTGTGGATAAATTACAACACTCTATTGCGGAGTTACGATACGAGTTAGTGGTGGTGACACCTACAAGAGGAAAAAAATTACCTCCTCAGTGTGTTTGAATTGTCTCATTGTATTGAATGACAGATCCTTTGTAGTGGATTTGATCTGTCTACCTCTGGACGATATAGATGTCATCTTGCGTATGGATTGGTTAAGTCAGAACTGAGTCCTACTGGATTGTTGCAACAATAATTTTGAGTTTCTCTCGAACCCACCGAAGGACTAAAAGTATAGCATTATTAATGCTCACTGACTCTATAAGGAGATGAAGGATGCGGATCTAAGATGTGTTTTCCTGTATACCATCAACCCGAGTATGAAATGGGAACTGCTTGAGATTCCAGTAGTCTGTGAATTTCCAGAGGTTTTCCCCCTTGAGATTTCTGAACCTCCACCGAAGAGAGAAGTGGAATTTTTCATCGATCTAGCACCATAGGCGAGGACTATTTCTATCACTCCCTATAGAATGTCTCCTGTGGAACTACAAGAGCTGAAGAAGCAGATCGAACAGCTGTTAGAAAACAACTTTATCAGACCTAGCGTATCACCTTAGGGAGCGCCTGTATTGTTTGTAAAGAAGAAATATAGTAGTTTGAGATTGTGTATTGATTACAGGCAATTGAATAAGGCGACTATTAAGAATAAGTATCCGTTGCCTAGAATAGACAATCTATTAGATCAATTAAATGGAGCTACTATTTTCTCTAAGATAGACTTGAGGCCAGGATATCATCTGATCGGAGTTAAAGAAGAAGACATTCCAAAAATAGTTTTCAGAACTCAATATGGACACTACGAATTTTTAGTCATGCCTTTTGGGATCACAAATGCACCTGCAGTCTTTATGGACTATATGAATCACATTTTTAGACCCTACTTGAATCAATTCGTAGTAGTGTTCATAGATGATATTTTAATCTACTCTAAGAGTGAGGAAGAACACAACTAGCATCTCCGATTAGTACTTTTCGCTAAGTTGGAAAAATGTGAATTTTGGTTGGAAGAAGTGAAGTTTTTAGGTCACATAATTTCTAAAGATGGTGTGTCGGTGGATCCCAGTAAAACTGAAGCAGTGCTGAAATGGGAGAGACCTAAAACTGTGACTAAAATTTGAAGTTTCTTGGCTTTAGCAGGATATTACAAAAGGTTTATACAGGGATTCTTTGAAATAGTTTTACCTTTGACTCGATTGACCAAAAAAGGAAGTCTCTTTAATTGGACTGAAGAATGCGAAAATAGTTTTCAAGAGCTTAAAGTTAAATTGACTTCTCCACCTATTCTAGTTGTTCCTAACCCTTCTGGATGCTTTGTGTAACAACTCCATTTAAGTATCAAATTTTTTTTTTTAAAATACCATGAAGTTATTACCTCGTTACAACTTAACTCAATATAACATTTATTTAATTTATACAATACAGAGTTCACATACATGTCATTAATCAAAACATACGTACAACATATCAAACACATAAAAATCTACATCTTATTTATTCTGGTTGACCAATTCCGGAGATACAGGTGCGGGTGGTTGCACCTTCACTGAGATCTAAGCCAACTCGACCACAAATATTTTATTTGCTTCTGGGATCTGTCCAACATAAAGTACTCGATCCAGCATGCACTAAAAGCCTGAGCTATAGAAAAATCTGCATAACTAATTTCCTGAACATGATATGGAAATATAGTGAAAATTAAATCCCAGTAAGTTCAACAATAAATCATCATCAATATAACTCATCACGTCATGTTCAGCTGTATAAACTACAAAAAAATATCTTTGGTCACATGAATGCATTATATCTATGCACATAAAAATCATACAGTAATGATATGTATGATAGGATTAACTATTTTTAGAATATCATATGATGGCCATCAACTTATTCTCATTTCAAGCTATCCTGGTCAGGGTAAGTATCATCTACTCTCCGATAAGGGCTTTTCTCGCTCAGTCCGACATGGCACACTTTCTCTTTCTTTTCTCATAATCATAATCATAACCGTTGGTAGGGCGTCCCCTACTGGTGCACCACACAGATTGCCATGTGACCGTGCTCATTTCTTTTCTTTTCACAATGATAGCCAAAAATATGCTTTCAATAACAAGTATGTTCATCAAAATATAACTATTACCATAAATCATTGGTAATCATGCCATGAACATAACCATTTCAAATATCACTTTATAAAATATTTCCATGTCAGAATTTTACACTTAAGATGGTAAGAAGTTCATACAATGGCAATGGCTATGGCATATACTAGTCATTTATAAGATTCGTCTTCGTTTTTAAATATTAATTTTGTTTCTTTATTTTCTTGATGCAGGTTTTCATCATATCTAACCTTCTCTTACTAATCAGAATATAACTCCCTCATTTGAACTCTGATGTAGGTGATCATGGTGTCAATTTCAAGATTAAACAATTATCTAAAACTATTATGTTGAACATTGTAGCAAAATAGTAAGCAATCAAGGTGATATTACTCCCTAAATGTATAGGTTATTTCTTCTCGGATAGGTTCTAACCTCTACCTACTAATCGGACCATATCTACCTCACATGGACTCCAACTAGAGTGATTCTAGTGGGTAACAATCCGTGACACACATATATATAATTCTTATGTTAACCATTTATTTTAATTCTATACAGATAATTCCCAGAAAGTAAAATACAGAAGCTATCCTAACATATTCTTCCCTGATGAACCATTTTCTGACCTTTGACTACTAATCAGCTCATATCTTCCTCCTATGGATTCCAAATTGAATGCTTCCAGTGGCCAAATATCCGTGACACACATAGCGATAATTCTTATGTTAACCATTTATTTTAATTCCATACAGATAATTCCCAGAAATTAAAATACAAAAGCTATCCTAACATATTATTCCCTGATGAGCCATTTTCTGACCTTTGACTACTAATCGGACCATATCTACCTCATATGGACTCCAAATTGAATTATTATAGTGGCTATAAATCCATGACACATATATATTTAATTTTTATGTTAACCATTTATTTTAATTCCCTACAGATAATTCCCAGAAATTAAAATACATAAGCTATCCTAACATATTCTTCCCTGATGAACCATTTTCTGACCTTTGCTTACTAATCAGCTCATATCTTCCTCATATGGACTCCAAATTGAATGATGCCAGTGGCTAAAAATCTGTGACACATATATCTTTAATTCTTATTTTAACCATTTATTTTAATTCCCTACAGATAATTCCCAAAAATTAAAATACAGAAGCTATCCTAACATATTCTTCCCTGATGAACCATTTTCTGACCTTTGCTTATGAATCGAACCATATCTACCTCATATGGAATCCAAATTGAATGATTCTAGTGGTTAAATATCCATGACACATATATCTTTAATTCTTATGTTAACCATTTATTTTAATTCCCTATAGCTAATTCCCAGAAATTAAAACACTGAAGCTATCCTAACATATTCTTCCCTGTTGAACCATTTTCTGACCTATGCTTACTAATCGGACCTTATCTACCTCATATGTACTCCAAATTGAATGATTCCAGTGGCTAAAAATCCGTGACACATATATCTTTAATTCTTATGTTAACCATTTATTTTAATTCCCTACAGATAATTCCCAGAAATTAAAACACATAAGCTAAAAATTTTGCCACTCATAGCCATACCTATACAGAACTTTCTATACCAGTCTAAATATTCAAACATACATCACATGGAAGATCAATATGTAACATGATATAGCAACATCATGACCAATCATCAAAGTTCTAAGATCAAAATCTCATATAAATATTATAAGTTTCAAAAGTTTTCTTCAAAAAGAAATATTGTTAAACTTACCTGGAGCACTGAGTCCCCTAGACTTCTTCTTCCACTTTCTTCCTTTCTTCCTCTCCTTTCCTCACTCTACCTTGCTTCTATTTTTCCTCTCCCTCACTTGGACGAAATTCTAATGTTGTAAGGGTGGATTTTTCTTATATAGACCACCAAATAATTCACCTTTCATGATCATGGGTCTACCTTATCACAATTAGGATACAGTTTGTTGAATTTTTGGAAAACAAACAACTTATTTTCTTGTCTTCCTCTTCCTTAGTCAAGATATGCATAGGAAAAGGAGATTTTTATTTTGAAAATTATGATGATATGTTCTTAAGATAAGGGACAAGGTCCCTTTGATTTAGGGATTCATTTCCATTTTCTTTTGTCTTAAACAAGTATGATAGGTTTGCCTTTTTAGGTGGCAAATTTCTAGCCCTTGAATCTCCATTATTTGGTTGATATTATTTGTGTGGGATAGGAATGTTTTGTCCTAATGCCATGTATTATCATACCACTTGCTAGAATTATGAGTGTAGGATATAGATGTTTTTGTCCTAAAGCCTTGTATTATCATGCCACTTGCCAAAATTATGAATGTAGAATCACACCACTTGCTAAATTTTTGTCTTAATGCCATGTAACCTAATCTTTATTATATTACATTATTATATCATCACCTAATTTATTTTATTTTATTTTATTTTTCCTTTTGGATTTGGACTTATTCCTACCCATTTTCTTTGCTTTGGATAAAATTCTACATTTCTTGGAGGGCTTGGTCACATTTTCATAATTTTTGGGTTATTGGTCCAATTACTATATCCTAGTCTAAGTCTATGTTTTATTTCTTGCTCAGGTTATCCGTTGGGCTTGCTAGAAACTTATGTAAAGTGGAAAAACTCTATATGAAGTGTCCATAGGTAAAAGCCCAATGTATGGGTAAAGATTTTAAACTTAGTAACTCTAGTTCTTGAATTAGGAAAAATTACCCTAATCCAATGTTCTTGAAATTTTATGACATTTACTTGTTTCTAAAAATTTATCTTCCTTATCCAAGAATTTTGCATCTCTTTAGTATGTTATTTCTAATTGTTTTTTCCTATTAGGTTTTCCCTCTTTATTTGTTCTCTTAATGTTAGAAACATTTTCTATGCATATACATAAGGTGAAGAATTTCTAAGGATTATATTTCCTTAGATATCTAAAATATTGTCCAATAAATTTTATTTCCTTAATTAAATATTTATGTACTTTTATCAATAAAAGAAACGAAATTAGGGATGTTACACTTTGTAGTCTATACGGAAGGTTTAGGTTGTGTTTTGATGCAAGAAAGTAGAGTAGTTGCTTATGCGTCTCGAAAATTGAGACCATATGAGGAGAACTATCCTACTCATGATTTAGAGTTGGCTACAATAGTTTTTGCCCTGAAGATGTGGAGACACTACTTGTATGGAGCTGTATTTGAAATATACATTGACCATAAAAGTTTAAAGTATCTCTTGGACAAAAAAGAATTGAATATGAGGCAAAGAAGGTGGATGCAATTCATTAATGATTACAAATTTGAATTAAAGTATCACCCAGGGAAGGCAAATGTAGTAGCTGATGCATTCAACTGGAAGTTGTTGCATTTAAGTCAAATACTGATAAAAGAAATGGAGCTAATTGATAAATTCAGAAATTTGAAATTATCAGTTATAACTATCCCTGGTAGTTTGATTGTTAGTGAATTAAGAATTGAAAGTGACTTGAAGACACAGATTAAGGAAGCATAGACACATGATCAATTTTTACAAGATCAAAGAGATCAGCCTGACTTTGTAATGTCAGAGGATAGAATTATTATGTACCAGTGTAGAACATGTATACCACAAGGAGAGAATTTGAAGGCTAAGATTCTGGAAGAAGCTCATCAAAGTAAGTATACAATCCATCCAAGATCTACAAAAATGTATCAAGATTTGAAAAGATTATACTGGTGGCCAGGAATGAAGAGAGACATTGCTGAATACGTGTCTAAGTGTCTGTTTTGTCAAAAGGTAAAGTAGAACATCAAAAACCTTCTAGGATGTTACAACCTTTAGAAATCCCTGAGTGGAAGTGGGATAGTATATCAATGGATTTTATTGTCAGATTACCAAAGACTCAGACAGGTCATGATGCGATATGGGTAATAGTTGATAGACTGACAAAATCTGTGCACTTTCTACCCATTAAGAAAAACTACTCGTTGAATAAGTTGGCCTAGTTGTATATGAAGGAAATTGTACGGTTGCATGGAATTCCTAATAGTATCATTTCAGATCGAGATCCTCGATTTACTTCCAGATTTTGGAGAGTGCTACAAGAAGCTTTTGGTACTCGTTTGTGTTTTAGTACTGCATATGATCCTCAAACAGATGGTCAAACGAAGAGAACTATACAAACTCTAGAGGATATGCTAAGAGCGTGTGTACTAGAGTAAGGACAAGGATGGGATGGATATCTGTCACTAGCTGAGTTTGCGTATAATAACAGTTATTATTCCTGTATTGGAATGGCACCCTATGAAGCTTTGTATGGTAGGAGATGTAAATCGCCTTTATGTTGGAATGAAGTAGGGGAGAAAAGGTTATTGGGGCCCGAGTTAATACAACATACTTCTGAGTAAATATAGATAATTCAAGATAAAATGCGAACAGCTCAGAGTTGTCAAAAGAACTATTTCGATAGGAGAAGGAGACCAATACAATTCCAAGAAGGGGACCATGTGTTCTTGAAAATTTCTCCTACTACTGAAATTGGTCAAACAATGAAAACTAAGAAATTAAGTCCGAGATATTTAGGATCTTATCAAATTCTTAAAAGGATAGGGTCATTGGCGTATCAGATTGCACTTCCTCTGCATTTGTCAAATCTGCATGATGTGTTCCATGTTTCTCAACTTTGAAAGTATCTACCAGATCTGTTGCACATAATTCAAGAAGAGATAATAGCTGTAGACGAGAATCTAACCTACCGACCGAGGCTGATAGTAATTCTGGATAAAGATGTGAAACAGTTAAGAAATAAAACTATTCCATTGGTGAAGGTAAGTTGGGAGAGTTTAACAATGGAAGAAGCTACATGGGAACGGGTAGATGACATGAGACAGAAGTATCCATAATTGTTTGAAGACAAGTAAACCTTGAATTTTGAGGACAAAATTCTTTTTAGGGGGGAGAACTGTAACATCCCCGATTTTTCCTTATGTTACTAATTGAAATTTATTTCTTTCAGAGAGGAGAAAGGATTTTGGATCTCATGGGAGGATTAAATTATTTTACTCAAGTCAAACAAGATCGTAGGAATGGTTAAAATGGAATCTATGTAATTTCATTAAAATGGCATTTATGTAATTTCATTGAAATGGAATTTATGCAATTTATGGATGATGGCATTTTTGTAATTAATGGATGATGGCATTGGCATTTTTGTGATTAAGAGGTGGTAGGTAGGAAAAATAATTAAGAGGGAGAAGGGGGAATTGGTAGGTAGGAAAAAAACTAATGAGAAGTTAAAAAGGAGAATGGGGAAGTGTCGGTAGGATTTTTGGCAAAGGAAAGAGGAAGAAAAGAAAGAGAGGAAAAGAAAGAAGAAGAAAAAGAAGAGAAAGAGGAAGAAGAAGGAAAAGGAAGAGGAAAGGTGAATCAAGGTAAATTTCTTGGCTGTCTCTCTAAATTCATCATCATTTCATAAGGAATATCCTAATTCACGGTATGGATATAGGATTTTATTTTGTGTGGAAGGAATCAAGCACGCAAGTCTAAGGATTTATCTGAGGTAGGCTTAACATCTACTCATGAATTTTTATATAAAATTAAATATATATACTTTTTAGATGTGATTTTGGATAACATGTGGTCTGAATATTTATATGAAATTCTATTTTGGATGTTTGGACATGCATATGGGTGCATGGGATTATATAAAAGGAAAATCAAAGGAGAAGTTAAATTAAGCTGAATTTCAGAATATATATGTAGACATGTGTGAGGTTTGTAATATATATGTAAACATATATATTGTGTTTTGAAATGTTGTATTGTATAATTATAACATGTAAGTGGTCTATAATAAATATGTATACATATATATTGTGTTTATACATATGACATATTTAAAATGCGTAATGTGAAGAAAAAATTAAAGTAAATCGGATCTTACAAAGTTGCTATAATAATAATAATAAAATTTTAAAAAAATCAGACGTTACAAGTAGCAGCCAAGGAAAAGAAGAGAAGAGAGAGAGGCCAGAGAGGGAGAGGAAGGAAAAGAAGAGAGAGGAGAGAGAAAGGCACAAAGGTGAAGGTTCAAGGATTTGTAGAGAAAGGAAGAAAAATGAGTGATCAAAGAGGAGGAAATCCAAGGAAGGTTTGAGAAGAGAAAGAATCTCTGGTTTTGGAAGGTTTAACATTAATCTTTCCATAGAATTTCATGTATTTTGAATAATTTGTAAGTGTTTCAAATATACTCTTTTGATTATTCATGATGTATAATTATGTTTAGCCATGAAAAGTGAGAGTTGAATCCATAGATCATACATGTGCTTGCTAAAATTGGCTTAAAAAGGTTAAAAATCAATGGTCTGAATGGTTGGTTCTGTTGATTATGATTTATGTCGAATTTGGAAATCTTGATTTAAATTATCTTAATTATGTACATTTGTATTAAAAGTTCTTAGGAAGAGTGATGAATTTATTTGTATCATGTTTTAATTATATCACTTACCAATTTTGCTATACTTTGATTCACTTAAACTTTTTAAAGGTAATTATTAAATCCATCTACATTGTTAACTTGATTTTCTCTTGATCTACAAATTTATTATGAAACGTTTGTACCTCTACATGTCCTATTCTATTGTAGTATATATTATCTGCTCAATAAGTTCTAGAACTCACTATTTATTTCAATGACCTTCAGATAAGGAGACAAATCTAGTCTTTCCTTTATTGTAAAGTGATCAATCAAGTTGTATTTCTGTGGTGAGCCCACTTTGTTTAAGGGGCTTAATGGAATTTTGTTTGTAATATATATTTGTACCCTAAAGTATGCTTCAAACAACAAAGATAGGATCTCTCCTTGTGTTGTGTAATTAATATTTTGACTGTGAACATTTACATTAAAGGAGCGAACCTCTCGAATATAAAACTATTAGATATATAAATTACTATTATGTACTAAATTAAAGTGTTATATAAAAAATTCTAAATTTGCTTATGTTTGACTACAGGCTTAAGGAATGGGATTATTCCTAATACCATGCCAATTATATACTCCTGAATTAGGGTTATGACAGAATTAGTTCTTCTTTATGCATGCATAAAATTCTCCTAGAAGATGGCCGCAAACTAAACATTTAACATTAAAGAAGGCTTAATTTGATCATGAAAGTGGTGGTTAAGAAGAAAATTATCAAATTGTTGTATGTAAGAATTAGCTATCCAATATTTGAAAGTTCATTGGTAAGCCCTGTACAATGAGAGCCAAAGAGAAGGATGACAACAATTGTTAATGAAAACAAATTTGTTTCATTTAAAATGGTAACTAAATAGAGGGTGTGTATAGATTGCATAAAGCAAATCAAAGACACTTAAAAGGATCCCTCCCTCTTACCATTTATTGCTAAGATGTTGGATAGGTTAACTGGTAAGGAATACTTCTACTTCTTAGATGGCTACTTAGGGTACAACAAAATTACCAAAACTCTAGAAGATTAAGAAAAGACAACTTTCACTTGTCCCTATGACATCTTTACTTTCAAGTGGATGCCCTTTGGCTTATGCAATGCACCATGAAAATTTTAGAAGTGCATAATGGTTATTTTCATAAACATGGTGGAGCAATGCCCAGAGGTGTTTATTGGTCATTTCAAAATCTAGCATGATCATTCCTAATTTTAAAGGAAAATCTTATATCAACCCATATTATTATAGCATCTCACTCGAACTTTCCATTTAAGTTGATGTGTGATGCTAGTGATACAACTATAAGAATATTTCTAGGATCAAGAAGAGAAAAAGTGTTTCATTCCATTTACTATACTAGAAAAAAATTTATGACACTTAAATGAACTACACCACAACAAAGGAAGAGATTATAGTTGTAGTTTATGTCTTCGATAAATTATGTTCCTATTTTATTATCACAAAGGTGACTAAATTCGTTAAATATCTTATTTCAAACATGGATGCAAAACATAAACTGATTAGATAGGTACTTCTACTATGATAGTTTGAATTAGAAATTAGATACCTAAAAAGAACAAAAAATCAAGTGGTTGATCATCATAAGTAAGTCATTTTACTTTATTTTTACCTAATTTCAAGGCTTTTTCTTTAGTAAAATAAGATTTGTTTAGTTAAATTGTAAAATGAATTTCTAAAGAAAGTTAACCTAAGTTTACTCTTAGGTACATGTATATAACCCATAGCAAGGTTATGGATGGAATTTGACAAGGAAACAGATGAAGAAAGGAAGGATAGGAATCAAAAGTTGAACATTGAAACATTGAATCACAATGTCATGATGCTAGGAAGAAGAATCACAGACACTATACTCTTAAAATATTGCAATGTTTTGAGAAACATTGAGATGCTCGGGGTTTATGCAAATTTTATTTTATTTCAACATATTTAAAACCACACATGCAATAGTATAAACAAAAGACCTAGTGCTTCAAATTCAAGAGACATATATTATTGACCTTGGAGAGCTTTCAAGAGGTAGGTGACAATAACTAAACTGAAGAATATCTGTTTGCTCACAAGAACAATATATAAAGTGGAAATTAGCAAACTTCCTCTTATCTTCTCCATCTTTACTTGTATTTCAATTTTACTGTTTATTTTCTTCAATTTTGGGTTGTTTTAAGATTATCTATTGATTTGAACTGTGCAACGGTGAGGGTGATTATCGAGTGATTATCGGCAAAGTCCCACATTGGCTAAAATACTACTAGGTGGGGGGTTTATTAGACCTTAGGCACCCTTTCTCCAACAACCTGGCTTTTGGGGTTGATTAATCCTTAAGAGATTTCCTTCGTATCAATTGGTATTAGAGCCTTGGTTCATCTAGTTCGTGTGAGTTGGCCAGATCGCCGATCAAGGCAGGTCGTCAAAAAAGCCAGATCACTGACTAGGGCAGGTTGTCAAAAAAAAAGGAAGCCGAAAAAGAAAAAAAGCATATTGATTTTATTATCCCTCATTTATTCAAATTCAATTTCTAGGGTTGTCATTATCTGAAAATTTATTCTTATCATTCTTAATTCACTTGTTTCCTTGGATAAGCTTGTTGATCAGGCAATTTTTTTTGACACCCTGCCTTAGTTAGTGATCTAGCTTTTTTGATGACCTGCCTCAGTCGGCAATTTGGCTAACCCACACGAACTAGACAAACCAAGGCTCTGATACCAATTAATACAAAGGAAATGCCTTAAGGATTAATCAACCCCAAAACCCAAGCTATTGGGGAGAGGGCGCCTAAGGTCTTATAAACTCCCCTAATTAGTGGTATTCTAGCTGATGTGGGACTTTGCTGATAGTCACTTGATAATCACCTTCACCGTTGCACAGTTCACATAATTAATGATGTGTTTCTTTAAGCCAAAAAATGGAGTGTTTAGTGGAAGTAAGGATCATCTTAAAAAATTCAATGGATATTTGATCGCCACAAGTTGCCTCGATAAAATCAGATCCAGTTCTTTGCCCAAAAACTCAGGGAAGTTCTCACTTTAGGAGAAAACTCAATTATCATTCATCATAATCTTTGAATTACATAAACATAAAGAACCCTTATATAGTTAAGCAACCCTAAAACTAGTAGGAAACCCTAAAATTCCTAATTGGACTTTGAAAAGAATATGGCCCAAACAACACTAGTTATTTAGCCTAACTAAACTAACAAAAAAAAACTAAACTCATAATTAAACTAATATTTGGCCAGCATAAACAATGGGCCCAGATACTAATAATATCCAAAAGAAAGCATATAATATAAAACCCATAATACATCTTTAGTCCATGCAGATTTGGGCTATTTGTCTTCAAGATCCCGCAAGCTCAATTTAGCCTTCGAACTGTCCTCTTTAATGCCATCCTCAAGACTGCAAAGTGAGACCTACTTGATGTCTTGACTTGACCCAATAACTTCCTCTTTAGCCTGCACATCCAAGATCAAGCCCAACAAAGCTTCTTTAGCCCGCTTTGCCCTACTTCTAGTCATTGGACCGCCTATCCCTTGCAAAGGATCTTGGGAACAGTTTGGAATAGGTTTGACCACACATTGATCTCCATCATCTATGGAGTAGCTTTTCCTTTCTAGGTTATTGGATCTTAATATGTAATTTATTTGGAGCCCTAATTGTCTTTTTGATTTTAATATTAAGAATTATTCATTCAATTCTTAGCTTAATATTTTTGAGTGACTAATCACCAATTGAATGATTAAGGAACAAGAATTCTTCTTATAGAAAAGGTTTGATTGTTTTAACCTAAATTGAATAGTGCATGATAGGTTATAGTAGCCTAAGTTGTGAATTAACTCATTTGTGTATAGGATAGCAATATACATATATGCCTTATGCAACATATTAAAGCTTGATCTATCTAACTATCAAGGTTCTTGACTTTTTTGCTAGCTATAGTAATATAGTTTATTAATTGGAATTGAATCACATTTATATGTCCTAAAAAAGGCATATAAATAATTTAGTGCTTTGGTTAATAATTTAAGATATTGGAATAAGAGTTGAATTAGGAGTAATAGACAAATAAAATGTTATGAGAAATTGGTTTATCTAGGCCTTCTCCCATTGATTATCGTTTATGTTACCAACTATTGCCTTTGCTTTATGTTATTTTGTTTGCCTAAATTCTCTTAATCTTTGATTTGGATAGGATTGTTAGGTTAGTGGTTGTACTTAATGGTTTTGGTTGCTTTCTCCTATGGATATCATCTTATACTTTTTCGACTATGTTGGACTCACCATATGTGTACTTACATAGTTGTAATAACAAAAAAAAACACTAGGTTTGGGAGAAATTACACCAACTTCTATGACTTTACAATTAGCCAATAGATCTGTCATCTATCTTAAAGCATAGTAAAAGATGTTTTAGTTTAAGTACTTAAATTGAAATTCCCTATTGACTTTATTATGGTTAACATGGAAGAAGATCAAAATATACCTAATATTTTGGGTTGGCCATTCCTAGCTATAGGGAAAACACTTATTGATGTTCAAAAAGGGGAGCTAACCATAAGCGTTCAGTATCAAGAGGTAAAATTTAATATTTTTTATTCGTTGAAGTGTTATAATGAACCTAGGTAGCATTTTGTAATTGTTGTAATTAAGCAAGCTACCCTTGAGACCTTTAAAGAAAGTCAGCCATTAGATCCATTGGAAATTTCATTTGTGACTACTGACACTAGAAAGGATAAAGAGGTTTTGAAGTATGTGTAGTAACTACAAACATTGCTATCCATGTTAAAATATTATCACTTTGATCCACTTGATGCCCATGTTGTAATGCCCCCAATTTACGTTACGTAAAATAAACATTTTTTGTTCACAATCAGATAATATCCATAAAGATGCACAATTCAATTTTTTACAATTTCTCTCATGTATACACAATATACGGACCAAGTCTATAAACATCAAAGTACAGTAGAAATGGAGATCCTGCCTGTAGCGTTCAGAGCACTCTAGAATACAAACACAGTATAATTCAAAGACTGTGAGTCTTGGAAGCAACGTAGACTCACCTAGAGAATATATCATCTATTTGCCGAATCAGACTCTGATATTCTTATATAAAAATGTGGAAATATCATGTGGTGAGTTTGACAACTCAGTGAGCAAATAATTCCTCCTATGACCTCTTAGGTCAGCATATGGATGTACTTATAGTTTAAAATATGTCACATAGAAAATACAGTTCAGAAGTACATTCATACAGGACCCGTATTTCAAATATTCTCAAATCAAAAGATATTCAAATATCCAAAACCATATGCTGCACGATATGATCATTAAACAAATGTTGTTATGCTCAGCTGTATAAGCTATAGTAAACTATTAAGATTTGGAGATAAAATCATCACTTTTAATGCACTTGTCTCACTCGGCAATCTGGTCAATGCAATGAAAATATCTCATTTGCTATACGCATAGTGACCTCGACAACAGTCACAATAAGTGATCAGTGAATGTGAGTACATCACCCTCCTACCCCCTCACATTACCACTGTCACCCGGTTGGAGCGGCCCTCCCCCAGCTCACTCGGGCTAATAGGGCGTCCCCTATTCGGTACCGTCACAAGCCATACAACCAACCGATATTCATCAATACATATAAATACATGTAAAATTATCAAGCAACTGACCATGAGCTTTGCGCTTGTCATATTTATCAATCAACTCGCTATGAGCTTTACGCTTGCCATTCAATCTCATTTATAATATGACATGCATCATTTTCACAAGTATATAACTTTCAAATCAATGCATCGTGTACATAATATTCACTTTATCAAATAATGATAAATACATTTAGAACCACATATTCAATGAGTTCCAAAATCTGTTTCGAAAACCATACTCTTCTTGAACTATGTGTCAATTCGTAAGCAAAATAAATATTTTAACACATTTCAGATATTTATGATAGCATAAATAATTGTAAACATAAACAATTATATATTTATAATTCAAGAAGAGCACGGGGTAAATCATAGAAAGAAGTATCTACTCACAAGGTAGGGCTCTTGGTTGAACAGCCCTAAAATATACTTTTGCAATCCGAATTTGACAAAATAAACCTAAAAAACGTGTCCGGAGGGTCCAAAGACTTAAAAAATGACTCTGGGAGCTTGGTCACTATTTACCGCCAGAAAATACTATTCACCCATCGAAAAACACTATTCACACACCAAAAATCACTATTCACGACGAACAAAAAGCTGTTAAATGGTCGAAAATATTTATATCCTAAGGTTTATCTAACTCTTGAATCCATCTACGGTATCAGAATTTACGTTTTTCTAAGATTTTCTACTTCAGATGTACGGCGATTCAACAACTGATTTGAAAAATTAATTGGTCAAAATCATAGTATTCTCCGTTTTGAATCCAGTGGTATCTTCAGTTTGGAGATCGGAAGCCAATAGGCACTCCAGATCTAGAGAAAAATTGAAAGTTACTATTCACACTTTTACTATTCATTCTCCTCCCTCTTCGGTTTCTGCATTCGTCTCCCCCATTCTCTTTTTATTTTTATTATATTATAATTATAATTATTATTATTATTATTATTATTTAATAATTAAATATTTAGATTTATTTTTATTTTATTTCATATATATTCATATAATTACCATTTTTCATCCTAAAATCTCCCAAAAATTACTAAAAATTTACATTCTCGTAAAACTTTAATTGAACTCTTAAACCATAATTTTTATTGATCAAAATCTTAATAAAACAAATCTCAAAATAAATATCTTTATACATATTAAAAGAAAGAATATTTTTAAAAATACAACAAACGTTCATTAGAGACCAATATAATTATTTCAAGCAAAACAATAATTACTTTAATTAAAAATATACTTACTTTTAGCAAAACATAATCATTTTTTAAAAAATAAAAATATATTTGTTTATAACAAAATATTATTATTTAAAAATAAAAATTACGGGATGTTACATTCTTGCCCCTTTAGAAATTCGGTCCCCGAATTTCAGCCCATTCTACCACATGTAGGGAATAAAATCAAGGCATAATTCAGAGTTACCAACCTTATTACTCAAATAATTGGAGATATTTTTTCTGTATAACATTTTTACTTTTTAAAATGTCTCTTCACTTGAATGATTTTGCCATATAATTTAACCATAGGGATTTCTTTCCTCCATAAGTTCTTCACTTGTCGATCAACAATAAACATCAATTATACCCATAGTTAAGCCAAATTTTTGTCAAATTGAATTTCTTAGAATTAGGTAACATAAGAAGAATCTAATATGTACTTCTTTCCAAACCTCATTACCTCTGATTCCTTTAGACTTTTGGCCTGTATTGAATTATTTGTATTCCTTTTCTACTCAATTTCACTTTATATCCTCAAGCCCGCATGGATATATCTATGGGTCCATATTAGAAAAACACACCCATAAAAGAACATATTCACATTTATATTGGGGTAACTATCTTTTCTTATTCCAAATTTCAATCAAGTCATTTTTTATTCTCACATGTCAACATCATTCCATGAATATCATCATCTAAATCTATCATATATTTTTATCCTAAAATCCATTAATCAATATGTTAAACATACGTAGCAATAAATCCACCAATTCTTTTTAACGTTTATGTACCATTGTCACATGTCTTATAATTCTAACTTACCTCATCATAATAACTCTATACCTTTTTATTAACACCAATAAATTCATTATCAAAAATATCAAACCTTTCCTCTATCATATCTAAAAGCACCTCATTCTAACTTATATTAATCCCGTTTAATTTACCCAATTATTTCAAGAAGATTTTTCCTAACAATTACTCATACATGAATTCTCAATTTCAACATAATTCGCATCCTAGATACTAGACTCAATTTAGTATGATATAAACCTTTAACATAAATATCTTAATCACTTACATTATTTTCGGACATGATTCTCATAGTATTCTTCATATTTTCAAATTAAGAGTTCAAAGATTAATTTAAATTCTACTTCCCATATTTTATTCCTCAAAAACTTCAATACCACTAATTATCTTGATTACATTCGTCAAAACACCATAAGGTCATCATCCGTCCACTCCTTTCGAAATCTCTATTACTTTAACCTACTAACCAATTGGACACCATAATAACTGAGTTTTAAAGAAAAGAAATTAACCTCCCTTATAATATGGACAAAGTATCTTGCATTTAATACCAAATATTAATGTAGGACAATGCAGTAGAAAATGTGGAATACTTAATAGAGCATGGTGCCAAAATAGAAAGTTAGAAATTTAGACAAAGCATTGAAATAAAATTAAAATCGGTGGCCGTAAATCTTGAAAATCTGTAAACAAATCTAGCTGCTATTTCGACAAAAATTGGTGACCGCAAATTTTGAATATATATGCCAAAATTTAATTCAAAGCTTCTGTCATTCGATGGAATAATATCACATGGAAAAGAAGCATTTCCGAGCTTATAAAAGTTTGTGAAAATCAAATAATATGTAGTTAACTGGTAGGATGCAGTTGATTGCTTCAAAATCAATATAATCAATCAACTGTAAAATAACCAGTCCAAATTAAAATTTCTCAAAATAACTAGTCGACTTAATAATACCAATAGTCGACTGGCAAGAACATTGGGAAAACAAAATAAATAATTTGATTGTCCCTCTTCAACAACTAACTTGTTTGCATTTTCACTCTTTTTTTTACAATTACGCTTATCACTTACAACTTCTCTACAAGAATCAAGATATCAATGATTCATCAAGGACAATAAGGAAAAGACAAATTTCTAGTGATATCTTAACCTTATTCTCTTTATATTCCTAATATGAGCATCTATCACAACTACTATACATATACATGCTTGTAGTCATTTTTGAAAATTTCACCTTCAATTTAGTTAATATCCACCAATCACTCATATACTGTTCTAATTCTTCCTAGCCTATTCACATAGCTATCATAAGTATGCCATTCTTTGAGTTCTATAAATGTACACGTTAATTTCTTTACTTTCCTACTCCAAATTAAGGTGTGTGCAGCTATGGAGAGAATCGCATTTTGTCAATTTTAAAATATTTGTGTCTTTTATGGTTCCAGTCCTGAAAAAGATGAAGAGTATGTGAAAGCTGCACAAAACCTAGGTATGGTACTGGCCAGGAGAAAAATTCATTTAGTTTATAATGGAGGTAACCGTGGATTAATGGGGTGTGTATCTACAGCTGCCCATGTAGGAGGATGCCAAGTTCTAGGTATTATTCCTACAACTCTAGCTGCATCTAACATTGTAGGAAAGACAATTGGGGAAGAGTTTAGGGTAGCTTCTATGTATGAGTGCATGGCTAGAATGATGAGTAATGTTGATGCCTTCATTGCCTTACCAGGGGGTTTTAGTACATTAGAAGAAATTTTCCAAATAGTCTCTTGGGTACAATTAAATATGCATCACAAACCGATAGGTTTGTTAAATGTTAACCACTTCTTTGATGGTCTGTTGTCTTTCCTTAATCATGTTGTGGAACAAAGGTTCATCTCACACTCAGCACGACGAATTCTTATATTGGCTTCAAATGATGAGGAGTTTATTGATGCTTTACAAGCATATGTTCATGTACCTGATCCAACTATGACTCAAATAGAATGGACGGTAGACAACCGCAGGAAATCTAAATTGGATTTGGATCTTCATCTTTAGATGTAGTAAAACGTAGCTATTATTGTACCACTTTTACTTTCTTAGAGTCTATTTGGATACCATCTTTACCAACCATACTCCCTTAGAGTTGGTAAAACTATATTTGAATGTTGCTTATGACCCTTTGAACTTTTGAAATATTCTAGTATATCATCAATAAATATAATAAAAAGTTGATTTAGGGATGACCTAATTACTATTCATTAAATCTATAAATACAGTTAGGATATTTGTCAAACTAAATAACATAACCAAGGATTTATAATGCCCATAATGAGTCCTAAAAGAAAATTTCCGTACATCCTCTTCTCTTATCTTCAATTCATATTACTCATATCTCAAATCAATTTTTGAAAAACATTGAGCACCTTGTAACTGATCAAACAGATCATCTATACGAGGTAATAGGTATTTATTCTACACTGTCACTTTATTCAACTATCTATAATTTATGCATAGTCATAGTGATCCATCTTTCTTTATCATAATGCTTATACATAATATTATTGAAAATCAAATTGTCCTCGAATTCTTTATATCAACAAAATATATCATTAAAAATATTATTTTCATAGATTCTCTGCTCTCAAATTCAATCCACTCCACAACTTACCAAATTTATTTATATACATAGGTTCCAACTCATCCATCCGAAAAAAAATTTATATCTATTTCCAAAACATTCACTTTATTACAAACTGTTATCTTGGAGTTAATAATCTCGATCACATCATAACCCACCATCAATATTATATTAGCCATTCGTCATATTGTTTCACATAAGTAAATCAAACAATCAATTCAAACCTTCTTGACATCTAAACAAGCCATTCCCTTTGTGTTCAGATAGAATTTTTTTATTTTCAGCTAATTTCCCAATAGGGTTCTCTTTATCACTTTTCGTCAAAACAAATTCAAAAGCTGAACTAGTAGTCCACACATAAAAGGTACCATCTAGGACATACGCATAGATGTTTAAACATTGCTTACCTAAGGATAAGAGTCAGAAAAAAGAGAGGATAATACCTTATAGAATTCCATAACAGCACCGTGAGTATAAAGATGTCTGCAGTTACATACCCATACTCAAATTCCTACTACAGAATTCTTTGCTCTGTTAGTCACAAGAAAACCTAATGCTCTGATACCAACTTGTAACGCCCCCAATTTACGTTACATAAAATAAAATTTTTTTGTTCACAATCAGATAATCTCCATAAAGATGCACAATTCAATTTTTATCATTTATCTAATATATACACAATATACAGACCAAGTCTATAAACATCAAAGTACAGCAGAAATGGGGGATCCTGTATAACATCCCGTAATTTTTAGATATTTTTCTTAGAAATTCTTCACCTTACATATATGCATAGAAATGTTCTAATATTAATGGAATAGGTAAAGAAAGAAAACCTAAGAAGAAATATTAGAAATAAACATGCTAAAGAAAGGTGAAATTCTTAGGTAAGGAAGATAAATTTTTGTGAAGTAAGTAAAGGTCTTAAAATTTCAAGAAGATTGGATTAGGGTAATTTTTCCTAATTTAAGAGTAAAAGTTACTAAGTTTAGTATCTCCACCCATAAATTGGGCTTTTACCTATGGACACTTCATATAGAGTTTTTCCACTTCAAATAAGTTTCTAGCAAGCCCATTGGATAACCTAAGCAAGAAATAAAACATAAACTTGGACTAGGATATAGTAATTGGACCAATAGTCCAAAAATTATGAAAATGTGACTGAGCCCTCCAAGAAAGGTAGAATTTTATCCAAAGCAAAAAAAATGGGTAGGAATAAGCCCATAATGGGTAGGAATAAACCCAAATCCAAGAGGAAAAATAAAATAAAATAAATTAGGTGATGATATAATAATGTAATAATAATAAAGATTAGGTTACATGACATTAAGACAAAAATTTAGCAAGTGGTGTGATTCTACATTCATAATTTTGGCAAGTGGCATGATAATACAAGGCTTTAGGACAAAAACATCTATATCCTACACTCATAATTCTAGCAAGTGGTATGATAATACATGGCATTAAGACAAAACATTCCTATCCCACACAAATAATATCAACCAAATAATGGAGATTCAAGGGCTAGAAATTTGCCACCTAAAAAGGCAAACCTATCATACTTGTTTAAGACAAAAGAAAATAGAAATGAATCTCTAAATCAAAGGGACCTTGTCCCTTATTTTAAGAACATATCATCATAATTTTCAAAATAAAAATCTCCTTTTCCTATGCATATCTTGACTAAGGAAGAGGAAGACAAGAACATAAGTTGTTTGTTTTCCAAAAATTCAACAAAGTGTATCCTAATTGTGATAAGGTAGACCCATGATCATGAAAGGTGAATTATTTGGTGGTCTATATAAGAAAACCCACCCTTACAACATTATAATTTCGTCCAAGTGAGGGAGAGGAAAAATAGAAGCAAGGTAGAGTGAGAAAAGGAGAGGAAGGAGAAGTCTAGGGGACTAAGTGCTCCATGTAAGTTTAACAATATTTCTTTTTGAAGAAAAGTTTTGAAACTTATAATATTTATATGAGATTTTGATCTTAGAACTTTGATGATTGGTCATGGATGTTGTTATATCATGTTACATATTGATCTTGCATGTGATGTATGTTTGAATACTTAGGTTGGTGTAGATAGTTCTGCATGGGTATGGCTATGGGTGACATAATTTTAAGTTTCGGTGTTTTAATTTCTGGGAACAATATATAAGGAATTAAAATAAATTGTTAACGTAAGAATTAAAGATATATGTGTCACGGATTTTTAGGCACTGGAATCATTCAAGTTGGAGTCCATATGAGGAAGACATGAGCCGAATAGTAGTCAAAGGTCATAAAATGGTTCATCAGGGAAGAATATGCTAGGATAGCTTCTGTATTTTAATTTCTGGGAATTATCTGTATGGAATTAAAATAAATGGTTAACATACGAATTATAGCTATATGTGTCACGGATTTTTAGCCAGAGGAATCATTCAATTTGGAGTCCATATGAGGGAGATATTAGCCGATTAGTAGTTAAAGGTCAGAAAATGGTTCATCAGTGAAGAATATGTTAGGATAGCTTCTTTATTTTAATTTCTGGGAATTATCTGTATAGAATTAAAATAAATAGTTAACATAAGAATTATAGATATGTGTGTTACGGAATTTTAGCCACTGGAATCAATCAAGTTGGAGTCCATATGAGGTAGATATGGGCTAATTAGTAAGCAATGGTTAGAAAATGGTTAATCAAGGAAGAATATGTTAGGATAGCTTCGGTGTTTTAATGTCTGGGAACATTCTATAAGGAATTAAAATAAATGGTTAACATATGAATGATAGATATATGTGTCACGGATTTTTAGCCACTAGAATCACTTAATTTGGAATTCTTATGAGAGAGATATGGATAGATTAGTAGATAGAGGTCAGAACCTATCCGAGAAGAAATAACATGTACATTTAGGGAGTAATATCACATTGATTTCTTACTATTTCGCTATAATGTTCAACGTAATAGTTTTAAATAATTGTTTTATCTTGAAATTGACACCAAGATCACTTACATCGGAGTTAAATTGAGGGAGTTATGCTCTAATTAGTAAGAGAAGGTTAGATAGGATGAAAACCTACATCAAGAAAATAAAGAAATAAAATTAATATTTAAAAAAGAAGATGAATCTTATAAATGAAAATAATGAATGACTAGTATAGCCATAGCCATTGCCATTGTATGAATTTCTTACCATCTTAAGTGTGAAATTCTGACATGGAAATATTTTATAAAGTGATATTTGAAATGGTTATGTTCATGGCATGATTACCTATAATTTATGGTAATAGTTATATTTTGATGAACATACTTGTTATTGAAAGCATATTTTTGGCTATCATTGTGAAAAGAAAAGAAATGAGCACGGTCACATGGCAATCCGTGTGGTGCACCAGTAAGGGACGCCCTACCAACGGTTATGATTATGATTATGAGAAAAGAAAGAAAAAGTGTGCCATGTCAGACGGAGCGAGAAAAGCCCGTACCGGAGAGTAGAGGATACTCACCCTGACCGGGGTAGCTTAAAATGAGAATAAGTTGATGGCCATCATATGATATTTTGAAAATAGTTAATCCTGTCATACATATCATTACAGTATAATTCTTATGTGCATAGATATAATGCATTCATGTGACCAAAGATATTTTTTGTAGTTTATACAGCTGAACATGACGTGATGAGCTATATTGATGATGATTTATTGTTGAACTTACTGGGATTTAATTCTCACTATATTTTCATATCATGTTCAGAAAATTAGTTATGCAGCTTTTTCTATGGCTCTGGCTTTTAGTGCACATTGGATCAAGTTACTTTATGTTGGGCAGATCTCAGAATCAAATAAGATGTTTGTGGTCGAGTTGGCTCAGATCCCCGTGACGGTGCAACCACCCGCACTTGTATCTCCGGAATTGGTCAACTAAAATAAACAAGATGTAAATATCTATGTGTTTGATATGTTGCATGTACGTTTTGATTAATGACGTGTATGTGAACTCAATGTTGTATAACAATAAAGAAGAAAAAAAGGTTGTTACATCCTGCCTGTAGCGTTCAGAGCACTTTAGAATACAAACACAGTATAATTCAAAGACCGTGAGTCTTGGAAGCAACGTATACTCACCCAGAGAATATATTATCTATCTACCAAATTAGACTCTGATATTCTTATCTGAAAAATGTGGAAATATCGTGTAGTGAGTTTGAAAACTCAGTGAGCAAATAATTCGTCCTATGACCTCTTAGGTCAGCATATGGATGTACTTATATTTTAAAATATGTCACATAGAAAATACAGTTCAGAAGTACATTCATTTGGGACCCGTATTTCAAATATTCTCAAATCAAAGTATATTCAGATATCCAAAACCATCTGATGCACAGTATGATCATTAAACAAATGTTGTTATGTTCAGCTGTATAAGCTATAGTAAAATATTAAGATTTGGAGATAAAATCATCACTTTTAATGCACTTGCCTCACTCGGCAATCTGGTCAATGCAATGAAAATATAACTCATTTGCTATACACATAGTGACTTCGACCCCGTCACAATAAGTGATCAGGGAATGTGAGTACATCACCCTCCTACCCCCTCACATTACCACTGTCACCCGGTTGGAGCGGCCCTCTCCCAGCTCACTCAGGCTAATAGGGTGTCCCCTATTGGGTACCGTCACAAGCCAAACAACCAGCCGATATTCATCAATACATATAAATACATGTAAAATTATCAAGCAACTCACCATGAGCTTTACGCTTGTCATATTTATCAATCAACTCGCTATGAGCTTTACGCTTGCCATTCAATCTCATTTATAATATGACATGCATCATTTTCACAAGTATATAACTTTCAAATCAATGCATCGTGTACATAATATTCACTTTATCAAATAATGATAAATACATTTAGAATCACATATTCAATGAGTTCCAAAATCCGTTTCGAAAATATACTCTTTTTGAACTATGTGTCAGTTCGTAAGCAAAATAAATATTTTAACACATTTCAGATATTTATGATAGCATAAATAATTGTAAACATAAACAATTATATATTTATAGTTCAAAAAGAGCACGAGATAAATCATAGAAATAAGTATCTACTCACAGGGTAGGGCTCTTGGCTGAACAGCACTAAAATGTACTTTTCCAATCCGAATTTGACCAACTAAATCTCAAAACGTATCCGGAGGGTCCAAAGACTTAAGAAATGACTCTGAGAGCTTGATCACTATTCACCGCTAAAAATCACTATTCACGACGAACAAAAAGCTGTCAGATGGTCGAAAATATTTATATCCTAAGGTTTATCTAGCTCCTGAATTTATCTACGGTATCAGAATTTCAATTAGAGGTCTCTAAATAAGTTTCAGAATTTACCTTTTTCTGAGATTTTCTACTTCAGATCTTTGGCGATTCAACGGCTGATTTGAAAAATTAATTGGTCAAAATAGTAGTATTCTCCGTCCTGAATCCAGTGGTATCTTCAATTTGGAGATCGGAAGCCAATAGACACTCCAGATCTAGAGAGAAATTAAAAGTACTATTCACACTTTTACTATTCATTCTCCTCCCCCTCCAGTTTTTGTATGTCTCCCCCGTTCTCTTTTTATTTTTATTATATTATAATTATTATTATTATTATTTAATAATTAAATATTTAGATTTATTTTTATTTTATTTCATATATATTCATATAATTACCATTTTTCATCCTAAAACCTCCCAAAAATTACTAAAAATTTATATTCTCATAAAACTTTAGTTGAACTCTTAAATCATAATTTTTCTTGATAAAAATCTTAATAAAACAAATCTCAAAATAAATATCTTTATACATATTAAAAGAAAGAATATTTCTAAAAATACAACAAAAATTCATTAGAGACCAATATAATTATTTCAAGCAAAACAATAATTACTTTAATGAAAAATATACTTGCTTTTAGTAGAATATAATCATTTTTTAACAAATAAAAATATATTTATTTATAACAAAATATTATTATTTAAAAATAAAAATTACGGGATGTTACACATGTTGGTAACAAGGTGGTAACTAAAGCCTTTTATTGAAGGGCCACCCTCTCTTAATGTCAAACCCTTACCTTCTCAACATTATCCTTACCTTGGTGACTTTAATACTTTGTCTATGAAACTTTCAACTACACTCATTAATCAATAAGAGAGAAAACTTTTGCAAGTCCTTAGGTAGCACAAGAGAGCTTTGGGTTGGTCTCTAATAGACATTAAAGAAAGTAGTCCCTCAATCTATATACATAAAATCTTGCCAAACAATGACCACAAGCCCGCCATAAAGCATCAAAGAAGACTTAATCCTATTGTGAAAGAGATAGTCAAGAAAGAAATCATTAAGTGGCTAGATGTAGGCATCATCTACCTTATTTCAGATTGCCCATGGGAGATTCTAGTTTTGGTGTGTAGCAAAAAAGGGTGGAATGATTGTAGTAGAAAATGACAATGATGAATACATTACCACTAGAACTATAATTAAATGGCAATTTTTTATGGACTATCGTTATTACATTTCATACATCAGATGTTAGTTAGGTTAAAGATATTATTGCTTTTTAAATAGTTATTCAAGTTATAATGATGAGAACCATCATAATGATCAATTTAGCTCAAAATGTTCAAGTGATCCATTTGAAATTCTAAGTGGACCAATTACAAGAGCTCGAGCTACAAGGATTTAATAAATTTTTAATGGACTCATTCAAGACACCTTAGCTAAGCAAATGACTCTAGAACCTGAGCTGAAAACCTATAAAGATGTACTAAACATTATCCAGGCTAAAGATGAGATTATATAGAGCTTTTGGGGCCTAATTATAATTAAATAAAGAACTAGGTCCATAGAGAACACAATAGTTGACTCATTGAGCCTTAATTATGCTAATTGGAGAAAAATATGATGATTTAGTATTTTATAATGTACATGAGCAAAATTTTAGACTTCGGAGACTCCTTAGTCAAATCTACCCATGTGCATTAGTTGTATTTTTTTCAAACTTTGAAATTTCAGGCTTAAGAGGCTCATTTGTCAATCTATTACATGTGCATTAGTTGCTTTTATCATTGCTGATTTTTTTGACTAGAAATCAGACTTTCCTATATATTATAACCTCTTTCATTGTTGCAAGGCACTTTATCATTGAAATCCAATCATATTTTTCTGGAAATACCAGATTGGAGAGAAGAGTTCTTCTTTAGGGTTCTTCACAGAACTAACAAACTTATCAAGACTTGATCAACCTTGTGGTGTCTTCAATACTGGGGGTCCTTGTTCTCTCTTGTTCAAGGGTTCTCAGTAGATCGACTAGACCTGTTTGGGCTTTCTTGGGGTGTATATATCATTGCATTAGATGTGGGTTCTAAGGTATAGATCTCTTGGGTTTTCATTTTTGTGTTTTACAGCGGGTTTTACGATTTTCCCTTGTAGGTTCCCACCATCTTGGCATCAGAGCACGGTTCCCTATCAGGTCATAACTTTTGTTTTTGTATTTTTCATCTGCTGATTGTATTTCCTGTTCTTTCTTTTGTTTGCTCATCTTTGTGTCTCTCTGTTCGTAACCTACCTTTTGAATTTCTGTTTGTCACATTTCCCTTTGAGTTTTTCAACAACTCATATGTCATTTTCATAGTTGATAATCTCATCTTTTTGCTCATTTTCGAATCTCTTCAATATGAAATTTCTGTCGTGAATTATAGTCATTTTTATTCAAACATGTTTTCCTGGATTTCCCATATTGATTAGCTTATTTGAGTTTCTTTGTGTGATTTTCATTATCTTATTCCTATTCTGCCAAAAAAAAGAGGAGGGAAAAAAAGGAATTAAAAAAAACATAAAAAAAGAGAACAAAAGAAAGGAGGATTCTACTAAAATTTTGTTAGGATTTGTTTTATTTTGATTTTTGCTTCAGAATTCTTGATATCAAATTCCAAATTTTTTTTCCTTTTATCCATATTTTTTTTCTTAGCCCTAAGTGTCTAACTGACTCTACAAGTTTTGGTACAACCTTGTGTTGTTTAGTTACCTTAAAGAACCTATTAAGAGAACTAATAGAAGAAAAAGGCAAGAGTGACACATATTGAGAAAAAAAGCCTATAAGGAGTGAAACACGAGTATAGAGTGACATTCTTTGAGTGCAAACACATAAGGAAATTTATGAGGATCTTTTATTTTCACTAACCAATTTTTATTACAGCTAAGAAAAAAAATGTCTAACAAGGAGGAGTCAACCAGTGGTGGAAACACACCAAATATATAGCTTGTCATAAAAGCCATGCAACAACAGTTTGGGCGCTTTAATGTGGTGTTTGGAGATATAAGAGATAGGTTGGATAGGCAAGACACTAGGATCACCAATTTACAAAGGAGGCAACCTAATAGGAGTCCTAATCCTAGAAGAGTTGTTAGGCCTGAAGATGAGTTTGAAGATGAAGTACGGAGTGAGGATGATGAAGGTTATGAATCTAAAGTTGGTGTAAGAAGAAATATGCATACAAGAGTTAGACCAGAAATGCATCATGGGAGAAATATTCCTAGAGAAGGAAGGTAGGTAAATTGAGTCCTAGGAAGTATTAAAATGAAAATACCATCTTTCCAATGTAGAAATAATCCTGAAGCTTACTTGGAGTGGGAAAAAAAGGTTTAGCTGATTTTTGAGTGTCATAATTATTCTGAAGTGAAAAAGGTGAAGTTGGCTGTGATAGAGTTCATTGATTATGCAATTATTTGATGGAATAAACTGGGTTTAAATAGGAGGAGAAATGGTGAGCAACCTATAGAAAGTTGGGCAGAAATGAAGGTTGTAATAAGGAGGAGATTTGTACCTAGCCATTACTACAGAGACCTTTACCAGAAATTGCAAACTCTTACACAAGGATCTAAGAGTGTGGAGGAGTATTACAAAGAAATGGAGGTCGTTATGATAAGGGCTAATGTCAAGGAGGATAGAGAGGCTACAATGGCTTGTTTTTTGAATGGGTTGAATAAAGACATAGCCAACGTAGTAGAATTACAACATTATGTGGAGTTGAAGAATATGTTATATATGGCAATTAAGATGGAAAAACAACTCAAGCGCAAAGCTACCTTAAGATTTAATTCTAGCTCTAATTCTTCAATGAAACAGAGTTGGAAGAAGAAAGAAAAGGATGTTCAAAAAGAGATTTCTTCAACTAAGGACAAAGGTAAATCTGAACCTCAAACTTCTAGATATAGAGATACAAAATGTTTCAAGTGTTTAGGTACATTTCATATAGCTTCACAATGCCCCAACAAAAGAGTCATGATAATGAGGGATAATGAAGTAGTGACTAAAAGTGAGAGTGATGATTCCATACCTTCACTTGAAGATGCTAGTGATGATGGGCTTGAGTATGCAGTGGAAGGATAAGCACTTATCACTATGCATGCCTTGAGTGCTCAGGCTAAGGAAGATGATGTGGAGCAACAAAGGGAAAATATTTTTCACACTCGTTGTCTTATCAACAATAAGGTATGCAACATGATTATTGATGGAGAAGTTGCACTAATGTTGCTAGCACTACATTAGTTGAGAAATTAGATTTGTAAGCCATTCCACACCCTAGACCATACAAGCTGCAGTGGTTAAATAATTGTGGAGAAATCAAGGTTAATAAGAAAGTTCTAGTTTCATTCTCAATTGAAAAGTATAATGATAAGGTGCTATGAGATGTTATTCCTATGCATGCTGGTCATATACTTCTTGGGAGGCCATGGGAGTTTGATTGTAGGGCTATCAAGGATGGATTTACAAATAGATATTCATTTGTTAAGAATGATCGAACAATTACTATTGCTCCATTAACACCTAAGCAAGTATATGAAGATTAACTTAAGATGAAAAAGGAGAACAATTCAAAAAATGATAAAAAAGAGAGTTCAAAAAAAGAAAGGAGAATGGAGAGAAAGGAAAATGGAAGAGTGAGCTTTTATGCCAAGGAGAGTGAAGTGATGAGTGATTTTCTAGCTAAGAAACATTTGCTCGTACTTATATTTAAGGAGGGTTTTTTAAACACTGATGAACTTAACTCTTTGTTTCCTAGAGTTGTTGGGTCTTTGTTGCAGGAATTCCAAGATATGCTGCTAGAAGAAATTCCTCTAGGGCTATCACTTATTAGAGATATTGAGCATCAAGTTGACTTCATTCCAAGAGCAACAATTCCTAATCGCCTAGCCTATAGGACCAATCCAGAAAAAGCAGAAGAGTTCAAATACAAGTTGAAGAGCTTATGGCAAAGGGCTATGTGAGAGAAAGTTTGAGTCCTTGTGCAGTTCCAATACTTCTAGTGCCAAAGAAAGATGGATCATGGAGGATGTGCATTGATTGCAGAGCCATAAACAACATAACGATAAAATATCATCATCCCATCCCTAAATTAGATTATATGCTTTATGAATTGCATGGGTCTAGTATCTTTTCCAAAATTGATTTAAAATCTGGATACCATCAAATTACGATGAGGGAAGGTGATGAATGAAAAATTACTTTCAAAACAAAGTATGGACTGTATGAATGGTTAGTCATGCCATTTGGACTAACTAATGCACCTAGTACTTTCATGAGATTAATGAATCATGTTTTGCGTGCATACATTGAAAAATTTGTTTAAAAAGCAAGTATATTTTTATTTTGATGATATTCCTGTAATTTTTATTTTTAAATAATAATGTTTTACTATAAACAAATATATTTGTATTTGTTTAAAAATAATTATGTTATGTTAAAAGCAAGTATACTTTTAATTAAAGTAATTATTGTTTTGCTTAAAATAATTATATTGGCCTTTAATAAATTTTTGTTGTATTTTAGAAATATTCTTTCTTATATTATGTATAAAGAGATTTATTTTGTGATTTGTTTTATTAAGATTTTTATCAAAAAAATTCATGATTTAAGAGTTTAACTAAAGGTTTATGAGAATGTAAAATTTTAAAAAAATTTGGGATGTTTTAGGATGAAAAATAGAGTTTATATGAATATATATAAAATAAAATCATATTATTCAATTATTAAATAATTATTATTATTATAAAAAAATAAAAGAGAAACGGGGAAGGGTGAGATAGAACGGAGACGAAACTGAGAGTTGCAGAATTTCGATACATAGTATGAATAGTGTGATTAGTAACTTTCATTTTCTTCTCTAAATCTAGAGTGTCTACGGGCTTTTGATCTCTAAACTAAGGGTACCATTGGATTCAGGACAAAGAATACTACAATTTAGACTGAACAATTTCTCAAATCAGTCATAGAATCGTCGTAGATCGGAAGTAGAAAATATTAGAAAAAGGTAAACTCTAAAACTTTTACTTAGATACCTCAAATTGGAAATCTAACATTGTAGATGGATTCAAGAGCTAGATAAACCTTAGGATATGAAATTTTTCAACTATCTGACAACTTTTTGTTCTTGGTGAATAGTATTTTCTGGCGATAAAAAGTATTTTTCAACAGTGATTAGTGTTCCCCGACCATGAATAGTGACCAAGTTTTTGAAGTCATTTTCTTGATTTTTGGACTCTCTCAACACCTTTTTGAAGTATGTTTAGTCAAATGTGGATTAGAAAAGTGTATTTTGGGGCTGTCCAATCTAGAACCTTTACCCTGTGAGTAGATAATTCTTTCTATGACTTACCCCATGCTCTTCTTGAACTATAAATGTATAATTGTTTCTGTTTACAATTATTTATGCTATCATATATTACTGAAATGTGTTAAAATATTTATTTTGCTTACGAACTGGCACATAGTTCAAGAAGAGTATGGTTTTAGAAATAGATTTTGGAACTCATTGAACATGTGGTTCTAAATGTATTTATCATTATTTGATAAAGTGAATATTATGTGCACGATGCATTGATTTGTAAAGCTATATACTTGTGAAAATGATGCATGTCATATTATAAATCAGATTGAATGGCAAGCGTAAAGCTCATGGCGAGTTGCTTGGTAATTATGGTAAGCGTAAAGCTCATAGCAAGTTACTTGATAAATATGACAAGCGTAAAACTCATGGTGAGTTGCTTCATAATTTTACATGTATTTATATATATGGATAAATATCGACGGGTTGAATGGCTTATGATGGTACCAAATAGGGGATGCCCTATTAGCCTGAGTAAGCCGGGGGAGGGCTGCTCCAACAGGATGACAGTGGTAATATGGGGGGCAGTAAGGTGATGTACTCATATTCCCTGATCACTTATTATGACTATAGTTGATCAATCAATATGCATATAGCAAATGAGTTATGTTTTCATTGCACTGACTATATCGCCGAGGCAGGTGCATTAAAAGTGGTGATTTTATCTCCAAATCTTAATATTTTACTATAGCTTATACAGCTGAGCATAACAACATTTGTTTAATGATCATATTGTGTTGCATATGGTTTTGGATATCTGAATATCCTTTGAATTGAGAATATTTGAAATACGGGTCCCATATGAATGTACTTCTAAACTGTATTATCTATGTGACAAATTTTAAAATATAAGTACATCCATATGCTGATCTAAGAGGTCATAGGAGGAATTATTTACTCACTGAGTTGTCAAACTCACTACACGATATTTTCACATTTTTCATATGAGAATACAGAGTCTGATCCTGCAGATAGGTGATCAGTTAAGGGACATATTTTGTGGTTGAGTCTACGTTGCTTCTAAGGCTCACAGTTTTTGAATTATATTTTGTTTGTATTATAGAGTGCTCTGAATGCTATAGGCAGGATCCCTGTTTCTACTGTTCTTTTATGCTTATAGACTTGGTTTGTATATTGTGTATACATGAGAGAAATGACAAAGAATTGAATTGTGCATCTTTATGGAAAATATCTAATTGCGAAAAAAAAACATTTTTTTCACCTGCTCGTAAATTGGGGGCGTTACACTGATCCTTTTCTTTCTCACCATCTTAAGCACCTAGAACTCACTCCTTCTCCTGGAAAATTGCTGCTAGAATAGCAAGGCAAAGGAGGTGTGTCGCCATGCCAAGGGAATAAGGAATAGGAGAAGCTAGGGTAAGCAAGCTATGAAGAGGTATAAGTAAGTTTAACAATATTTTCTTTTGAAAGAACTTTGAAATTTTTGTAACATTTATATGGGACTTTCATACTAGGACTTTGATAAAGTTTTTAATAATTTTTCTACTCTTGATGTTGGCCATGGATGTTTATATATTTTGCTACATGTTGATCTTGCATATGATGGATATATGTTTGCTTAGGTTGGTATGAAAATTTCAACATGGTTATAGCTATGGGTGATGAAATTCTAGGCCATTATAATCTCTGGTTTTTAGTGTTCTTGAATGTGGGAAATTTGAAGGAAGAGGTCGAGTTTTCATGAAAGCTGCCCATCCATTGCTTGTGTTCCTTGGATTCTCTCCCATCTCACCATTAGCATTACTATTGTTCTGAATATGCCGCAAGATCTGATTCGTGGCAGAAACCTGATCTCGAATAACATTGGCTAGATCTTGCAGAGTAGCTTCCGCATTTGGCATTGAATTTCTCCTTCATAATGCCATTTCCTACTGTGGAAACCAAAAGAATTAGTCACTATTGAGGTGATTAGGTTCAACAATAATTAAAGAAAATTTTACAATACAATAGTCATAACATCATCAGGTATACAAATTAGGAAAAATGCTAGAAATTTTTCCTTAATAATTCCAATATGCTACTCTACTCCATCTATCCATATCTTATTCAAGATGCTCTTAGATCAATCTAGGTAACCATCCATCTCATTGGCCACTTAGGATCGACCTGCTCTGATACTAACTTTTTGTGCTCTACCCGTATTCTGCATCCTTTTCCAAAACCATCCCAGAGCATGGCTTGGCTATGCCTCCAAGCACGACCGTGCTCTGGACATGAAACTTAGAAAAACAAAACCCCCCTTTTTCTCCCAAAACCAGCTA
Source organism: Gleditsia sinensis (assembly GCA_037074535.1). Taxonomy (NCBI): domain Eukaryota; kingdom Viridiplantae; phylum Streptophyta; class Magnoliopsida; order Fabales; family Fabaceae; genus Gleditsia; species Gleditsia sinensis. The sequence goes on from CM073470.1 coordinate 49,161,408, forward strand.
ACAAATTAGAAAACATCCAATCCAACATTTTAGGTATATAAAACCCAGATTATCCGCAACACATATTCTTCAAAATCATGGATTAAACTACAAAATCTAACCATAACAATTTCTCACAAATTACCACATCATGCACATATATAAAAGTTAGCCATCAACACCATAAATGCATAATCAATGTTTCTATCTATCCTACCATCATGCTTACATCAATGCATATAAGAAACCCATCAAACCATTCAATCAAGAAAGGTCATAAATAGGGTGTTGATCTTACCTTTTACACCACCAAAGCTTATTTCTCTCACTAGATTTGACTAGGTTCCTCTCACTAGCTTATACCACCAAGTTACAGATTTTTCCCCTCACCATAAAATCCAAGAATTCCATGACTAAAACACAAGATTAGGGAAGATTAACTCACCTTTTCCACCTTCCCTTTCAGTTTTCTCACTCTTTCTCCTTCTCTTCTTTCTTTTCCTTTTCTCCTCTTTCTCTCTTTGCCGTGGGTGTTTCTGCTCCTTGGCGACTGGCTGGCGACTTATTCACTAAGTCAAGGGGAAATAATTAAATATTAAAGCTTCTTTGATAAGCTTCTTCTCCCTTAACCAAAACCCTTCAAATCTCTAACAATTTCATTTTTGCCATGCTATTACATTAGGACTATGCCATTAGCTAAGGCCTTGTTTGGTGAGTTGAAAATTTTGCCAAGTGTTTAATCTCCTCATGAGGTGTACTCCAATAGTTTTTTATGGAACTCTCTTCATGGTTCTTTATCCCTCTTATTATTTCCTATTTATGGTCCTACAGACAAAGAAATTACTATTCCAACCTAAATCTTTTCCATTAAAAATGAAAATTTTCTTATTTAATATTCATAATTATTTCCTCATAAATACTCCCTTTAATCCTTTTTAACCCTTCTCAACATTCTATTTTGTGAAGGAAGTTAATAGAAAAGTTAGGGTGTTATAGCCTACCTTATGTAACAACTCCATTTTTTTATACATATATACATGTATATATTTGTAAAATCCCAGAAAGTTATTTTCTCTTTACTTCTAACTAATTAACTCATAATAATATTCAATTAAATTAACCAAGTATAATTAAGGTTTATGGTATACCAATAATACTAATACAATTATGGGTTCACATACACATCATTAATTAAAAATATTTGTACAAAAATCAAACACATATATGTCTACATCTTATTCATCCATGTTGACCAATTCTAGGGATATGGGTGGGGGTGATTGCATCTTCATCGGGATCTTAGCCAACTCGACCCAACGTATGCTAAAAGCCAATCATAGAGAAAATCTACATATTTAGTCTTCTAAATATGATATGAAAATATAGTGAGAATTAAATCCCAGTAGGTTCAACAATAAATCATAATTATCATCAATATATCTCATTATGTCATGTTCATCGATATAAACTATAGCAAATGTCTTAGGTCACATGAATGCACTTTATCTATGCACATGAAAATGGTACAGTAATGACATGTATGGTATGAATAACTATTTTTAAAATATCATATGATGGCTATCAACTTATTTTTATATCAAGCAACCCCGGTCAGGGTGAGTATTTTCTACTTTCTGATACGGGCTTTTCTCACTCCATCAGACATGGCACACTTTCTCTTTATTTTCTCATTATCATAGTCATAGCCGTAAATAGGACATCCCTTACAAATGCACTACACAGACCGCCACGTGACCGTACTCATCTCTTTTCTTTTCTTTTCATATTAATAGCCAAAAATATAATTTCAATAACAAGTATGTTCATTATATTCACATACCATAATTTATCATCAAAGCATAATCATTACCAAAAGTCATTGGTAAAATTAATGGAGATCAAGGTGTGTTCAAACCTATTCTAAACCATTCCCAAGATCCTTTGCAAGGGATATGCGGTTCAATGACTAGGAGTAAAGCAAAGTGGGCCAAAGAAGCTTTATTGGGCTTGATTTTGGATGTGCAGACTAAAGAGGAAGTTATTGGGTCAAGTCAAGACATCAAGTGGGTCACACTTTGCAGCCATGAGGATGGAATTAAAGAGGGCAGTTCGGAGGCCAAATAGAGCTTGTTGGATCTTGAAGACAACTAGCCTAAATTTGCATAGACTAAAGATATATTATGGGCTTTATGTTATATGCTTTCTTTAGGGATATTACTAGTATTTTGGGCCCATTCTTTACGGCCAAATATTAGTTTACACTAATATGTTATATGATTGGTAGCTCTATTTCTAAAATTTTTGCTATAGCTAGTCTTAGATATGGATAGTATGATGAATTTGGGAGTTTAAGACTATAGGATAATTTTTCAGCCACCGTAAATAGTGTTTCCGATTGGCATGAATAGTGATTTCATGATATTTGGTTAGAAATTGATCTTTCGAAGTTGTTTTTCTAGGTTTTGAGATAGCAGAAGATAACTTTCAACATCAATTCGGCCATTGAGCTTTGGAAGTGATCAAAGAAGGTTCAACCACTTTGAATTTCTAGTACTGTGAGTAGATAATACTTACTATAACATAATTTTTAGCTATTCATTTAATATATCCATATGAGACATTACTACTAATGTGAAACTTATTTTTTTTATTATGAACATGTATTTCAAAGCATGTCTCCAAGTATAAACCTTAGGAATGCAGGACAAATATCATATATACTTTATTTTTCTATTGATATTAATTGATACTGATTGAGAATATCCAAAAATTGTGTTAGGTCATGGTGATGTTTTATGTCACGCCCCTACTTTTAGGGCACGTGAAACACGTATATCATGAATATATATTTTCCATCATCATGAATATTCCAATTATTTATCATGGAAATTGTCACACCCCTAATTTTAGGGCACATGAAACACATATACCATGAACATATATTTTCTATAAACATGAATATTCCAATCATTTATCATGGAAATAGATACATATAGGTTCTCCCATACATATAACATATATAGACAAAGTCCATAAATATTAGAGTAACAGCAGAAGCAGGGATCTTACCTGTGACATATAGAGCATACTCTAGATTACCAATATGGTACAATTCAATTAATGTGAGCGTTGGAAGCAATGTAGACTCACCCAGAGAGTAAGCAGCTTAGTTGATCACCTATCTGTAGGACCATACTCTATATCTTTATCTGAAAAAAAATGTAAATATCATATAGTGAGTTTGACAACTCAGTGAGCAGATAATACCTCCTATGACCTCTTAGGTCAACATATGGATGTACTCATATTTTAACATTTATCACAATAAAAATTATAATTCAGAAGTACATCCATATAGGACCCGCATTTCAAATATTTTTAGTTCAAATCACATTCAGATATCTGAAACCATATGTGATATAGTATGATCGTTAATCAAATATTGATATGCATCAAAACATTTCTCATGAAAACATTAGGAGGATCCCATGTCAAAACCATCAAATAATGCCAATCGCACGCAAGGGATGATGTTATGTTCAGCTGTATAAGCTACAGAAAAATATCAAGCTTTTGAGATAAAATCATAACTTTTGTTGATGTGTAATTAATGTACTATATATGCACTGAAAATCCATTCTTTTTATATAATGCTCAAGTAGGTCACAACTTTCAATATATTTAATAGGTAAACATAGAATGTGAGTTCATCACCCTTCTGCCTCTTCACATTACCACTGACTACATCTTTAATAGGTCAACTGGGAATGTGAGTTCATCACCCTTCTGCCTCCTCACATTACCACTAATACCTCTTTCACGATACCATCTCAAAACATACAACCCATCGATATTCATCAATACACACACACACACACACACACACACACACACACACACATATATATATATATATATATATAAATGTATAAAAATGAACGTCCATCAAATGCAATGCATAATTATCAAACAACTCGCCATGAGCTTTATGCTTGCCATTCAATCATATTCGACAACTTTATAACTTTACAAATCATTCAAAACAGAGCTTTCAATATAATACATACTTTCAGTCTCAATACAGAATCATCTATCATAAATTTTTCCAATCAGGGTTTATCATATGTGCATGGCCTTTTTTTCAAGCCAATCATATAGTTTTATAAATCAATGCCATGTGCATAAATATTCATTTTATCAGTTAATGAGAAATTAATGTAGTATCAGATATACCATAAGTTCAAAAATCTATTTTTAAAACTATACTCTTCTTCAACTATATTCCAGATTGTAAACAATTCAAATAATTTAATCCATTTCAGAAACATATAAAAGTGTAAATAACTTATAAACATAATCATATACATGCTTAAAGATCAAGAAGAGTATAAGGCAAGCCATAGGAAGAATCACTACTCATAGGGTAAGGCTCTAGGCTAGACAGCCCTAAAATGCAATTTTTCAATCCGAATTTGATCAATTAAACTTCAAAAACATGTCTGGAGGGTCTAAAGACTTAGGAAATGACTTCGGGATCTTGGTCACTGTTCATAGTCAAAAAAAATTGTTCACGCGCGGCGAAATCATGGTCCCTGAGTAAGAGTTTCAGAATTTACCTTTTTCTAAGATTTTCTACCTTCGATCTGTGGTGATTCAATGGTTGATTTGAAAAATTGTTCGGTCAAAATCATAGTATTCTCTGTCCTAAATCCAGTGGTACCTTCAGTTTTGAGATTGGAAGCCAATAGGCACTCCAGATATAGAAAGAAAATTAAAGGTTACTATTCACACTATTCATCTAAGTTTCCTTCCTCTCGGTGGTTTCTGTCTCCCTCTCCCCGTTTTTTTTCTTTTTCATTTATAATAATAATTATTATTATTTAATAATTAAATATTTAGATTTATTTTTATTTTATTTCATATATTCATATAAATACCGTTTTTCATCCTAAAACATCTCAAAAATTTCTAAAAATTACATTCTCATGAACCTCTAGTTAAACTCTTAAATCATGATTTTTCTTGATAAAAATATTAACAAAACAAAGCACAAAATAAATATCTTTATGTATAATAAAAGAAAGACTATTTCGAAAAATACAACAAAAAATTTAGAGTAAAGACACAATTTAGTCCCTGAATTTACTAAGTCATTATACTTTAATCCCTAAATTTAACTTATTACACAATTTAGTCCCCGAATTTACCAAACGTCGGACAATTTAGTCCTTCCATTATCTCTACATTAACTGCTTGCTGATGTGGCCCGTTAACTGCTGACGTGGCACGTTAAATGCCAACTAATCATGCTACATCAACGCTAACTCAGCTTTAAAAAGAAAGAGTAAATACACAATTTAGTCCCTGAATTTATTAGGTCTTTACAATTTAGTCCTTTAACTTATTATATCCCGACAATTTAGTCTAAATCATGCCATATCAGCGCTGACTTAACTTAAAAAAAGAATAAATATACAATTTAGTCCTTGAATTTATTATATCCCTACAATTTAGTCCTTTAATTTATTGTATCCCTATAATTTAGTCCATAAATTCATGTTATTACATAATTTAATTTTTGAATTTATCAAACATCAAATAATTTAGTCATTATGTTATTTTTATCTTAATTGTTTGCTAATATAACTTGTTAAGTGTTTACATGATACGTTAAATACGTTAAATGCTAACTAATCATGTCACATTAGTATTGACTCATCTATAAAATTTTGAAATAAAATTTTTCCCTCAACCTCATACAATGCTGTTTGCTTCAAGTTGTTGAACTAAATATTGCATTCGTTTTGCGAGGCAAGGGAAACTGTAGAAACATTCAAATAAAAGGGAAGTGTCGTAAATATATTAACAATTCAATAAAAAAATTTCTTCATACTATCAACTATTTACCAGCAGAGTGACAATATTTTCTATAAATTAAAGCACATTTTTTCCTGTCCCTAAAGGAAAAAAATGATAAGCAAAAAGATCTACAAGAAAAGAAGTATTTTATTAAAATAAAAAATAATATTCAAACATAATCACGAGGGTTAACTAATAAATATCAACTATAAAATTTTCAACATTAAAATATATGAATTAGAGCAAAAATTATAATAAGTTAATGTGAAAATAATAGAACGACTAAATTGTTTAATCCTTCGTAAATTTGAAGATTAAATTGTACAATGACTTAATTCAAGGACTAAATTGTAAGAATCTAATAAATTCAGGGAATAAATTGTGTATTTACTATTTTTGTAAGTTGAGTTAGCACTGATGTGGAATGATTAGTTGACATTTAACATGTCACGTCAGCACTTAATGGGCCACGTCAGCAAGTAATTAATCTAAAGATAACAGGACTAAATTGTATGACGTTTGGTAAATTCGGGGACTAAACTGTGTAATAAATTAAATTCAAGTATTAAAATATAATGACTTAGTAAATTCAAGGATTAAATTGTGTATTTACTCAAAAATTTATTAGAGGCCAATTTAATTATTTTAAGCAAAACAATAATTATTTTAATTAAAAGTATATTTACTTTTAGCAGAACATAATGATTTACAATAAAAATATATTTTTTGTAGCTAACATTATTATTTAAAAATTATGAGATATTACATTCTTCCCCCCTTAAGAAATTTGGTCCCCGAATTTCAACACATCCTACCACATGTAAGGAATGAAGTTAAGGCATAACTCAGAGTTACCAATATCACTTAATCCTTATGGCAAAGTTAGGTGATAAATACTATGCATACTTTGTCTAAGATTTTAAAAGAGCCTATATTGTAGAGCTTAACAATATATGTTTTGATATATAAGACCCTTCAAGAATATTTGGTCACCAGTTGATAAATTCTAGTGCTCAACATTCACGGTCCTTATATATGTTTAGCCTGTATTGAGTTTCTTGTATTCTTTTTCTAATCAATTTCATTTTATCAATGATATCTTACAATAAATCTAACTCTACTGAGTCATTTAACAAAAAATTTGTAACACCTCTTACTTAAGGCTTTAAATCATCCTGATGTGAACCCCTGATATAAACCTCACCAAGAATAGTGAAACCCGGAATCAATATGGGATTCGCTTTGAAGGATCGTATTCTAATCAGATTTATAACAAAAATAAATTAAAATAAAATGACCTTGACCCATTATCTATAAAGAGATAAGAACCAAAGGTATAAGAAATATTGCAGACGCCACACTCAAGAAAGAGGAAGAAGATTGTGAGTGATAAGTCTTGCTTGAACGCCACAAGATAAATCTTGATAAGTTTAGAAAGAGTTCTTTAAAGAACCAAAGAGAAAACACTCTCAATAATATATATGATAAACTGAATTGTTTATGAGCATACATGCCTGTTTATAGGCCAATAACCTAAACAAACAAGGAAAAGTAATAGCAAATTCCTATAGAGTAAGGAAACTTAGAAATAGGAAACTCTTAGAGAGCTTAGGAAAAACTCTTCTAGTCAGACAAGGAAACCATCAAATACTAAACTTGAAACTCCTAGAAAGCTTAGGAAAAACTCTTCTAGTCAAACAAGAAAACCATCCAATACTAAACTTTCCTAGTCAAATAAAGTAAAACAAATCAGAAAAAAAAACGTAGCCTAAATTGGGCCATAAAATAACTAATTGATTTTGGGCTTATATTCAATTTTCAAGCTTGAATCTTCTTGTACTTTAGCTCCATATTTAAATTGGCTAGTCTTGACCCATATTTAAATGGGTTTTAATGACATGGACCAGTTTTGGCTCTTCTTTTGTAGTAATGCAGGTATCTCCTTGATAAGCCTCTAGGATTAGACTATTAAGTGCTTCTTTGAATATTTTAGCCTGAGCTCTTGTGATAGGTCCAACTGGAACTTGAAGCGGGTCTGCATTACATTTCCGTTTGTCAGCCCTAGCCATGATCTCATCATTCCCCTTCTCTTGAAAAGGATTTGTCCTCAAATCATCACCTACATCAAAAGGAGACAAGTCAGAAACATTAAAAGTTGCACTAACATTATACTCACCAGGAAGATCTAATTTGTAGGCATTATCATTGATCCTTTTAATCACTTGAAATGGACCATCCCCTCTTGGAAGTAATTTAGATTTCTTTTGAGCTAGAAACCTTTCCTTCCTCATATGCAACCAAACCCAATCACCAGGCTCAAATACAACTTTCTTGTGCCCCTTATTAGCTTGTTTGACATATTGCTTAGTTTTTCTCTCAATGTTTTGTCGATCTTTTTCATGAATCTGCCTAAAAAATTCAGCTTTCTTCTTTCCATCTAAGTTAACACGCTCAGCCATAGGTAAAGGAGTTAAATCCAAAGGAGTTAATGGATTAAACCCATACACAATTTCAAAAGGTGAAAACTTAGTTGCAGAATGTACACTCCTATTATATGCAAACTCAACATGTGGCAAACATTCCTCCCATGATTTCAAATTTTTTTGTATTATTGCCCGTAACAAAGTAGATAAAGTCATATTAACTACTTCAATTTGACAGTCAGTTTATGGGTGACCAGTAGTAGAAAATAAAAGTTTTGTCCCTAACTTACCCCACAAAGTCTTCCAAAAGTAGCTTAAGAATTTTGCATCTCTTTCAGACACAATACTCCTAGGCATGCCATGCAATCTCACCATTTCTTTGAAAACCAAATTAGCAATATGTGATGCATCATCAATTTTATGACATAGTATGAAATGTGCCATTTTAGAAAACCTATCAACAACCACATATATAGAATCCCTACCCCTTTTTGACCTAGGTAATACTAATACAAAATCCATAGATATGTCCATCCAAGGTTCATTGGGTATAGGCAAAGGAGTATATAACCCATGAAGTTTAGTTGTAGACTTAGCTTGTCTACAAATGATACATTTTTCACATATCCATTCTACATCATGTTTCATATGAGGCCAAAAGAAATGTTCGTGCAAAACAACCCAAGTCTTGAATATGCCAAAATGTCCCATCAAAGCACCTCAATGAGCTTCTCTAACAAGCAAGTATCGTAATGAACATTTAGGCACACACAATTTATTTTCTCTAAACAAAAATCCATTATGCCTAAAGAATTTACCAAACGCAACTTTCTCACATGCATTGAATACATTACAAAAATCAGAATCATCAACATATAAGTCTTTTATATATTCAAACCCAAGCACTTTTGCGTCTAAAGTAAAAAGGAAAACATTCCTTCTAAACAATGCATCAGCCACAATGTTTTCCTTACCTTTCTTGTACTTAATCACATAAGGAAATGTTTCAATAAACTCTACCCATTTGGCATGTCGCTTGTTTAGCTTGTGTTGACCCTTCAATGCTTTAAAGATTCATGATCAGTGCGAATCACAAACTCTTTTGGCCAAAGATAGTGTTGCCAAGTTTTCAATGCCCTAACCAAAGCATACATCTCTTTGTCATATGTCGGATAGTTTAGGGCTGCTCCACTTAGTTTCTTACTAAAGTAGGCAATGGGACGCCCTTCTTGCATTAGAATAGCTCCAATACCTGTGCCTGAGGCATCACACTCAATTTCAAAAGTTTTAGTGAAATTAGGTAAAGAAAGTAAAGGTACATTAATCAATTTTTCTTTAATCAAATTAAATGCCTTTTCTTGTTCATCACCCCACTTAAAACCCACATTCTTTTTTATGACTTCAGTCAAAGGTGTAGCTAGGCTACTAAATTTTTTTACAAACCTTCTATAAAAGCTAGCCAACCCATAAAAACTTCTAACATTACCCACATTTGTAGGGCTTGGCCAATCTTGAATTGCATTTACCTTTTCTTCATCCACCTCAATTCCTTTAGCACTAATAAAAAATCTAAGGAATACAAGTTTATCTGTGCAAAAGGTAGACTTCTTGATGTTAGAGAACAACTTTGCTTTTCTCAAAACATCTAAAACAAGTTTTAAATGTTCAACATGTTCATTCAAGTTTTTGCTATAAATCAGAATATCATCAAAGTACATAACCAAAAATTTGCCAATAAAAGCACGCAAAACATGATTCATCAATCTCATGAAAGTACTTGGTGCATTACTTAATCCAAATGGCATAACTAACCACTCATATAAACCATATTTTGTTTTAAAAGCAGTTTTCCATTCATCACCTTCTCTCATTCTAATTTGATGATATCCACTTTTAAGATTAATTTTTGTAAAAATACAAGAACCATGCAATTCATCAAGCATATCATCTAATCTAGGAAAGGGATGTCTATACTTTACAATGATATTATTAATAGCACGGTAGTCAACACACATCCTCCATGTCCCATCCTTCTTAGGCACAAGTAACACCAGAACTGTACAAGGACTCATGCTCTCTCACACATACCCCTTCTCCATGAGCTTTCCAACTTGCTTTTGAAGTTCTTTTGTCTCTTCCAGATTGCTTCTATAGGCTGGCCTATTTGGAATTGATGCTCCAGATATAAAATCTATTTGATGCTCAATTCCCCTAATTGGTGGTATGCCATTAGGTATTTCTTTGAGGAATACATCCTCATAATCCTGTAAAAGAGAAACTACAACACTAGGCAGAGAAGAGTTAAATTTATTAATACTTAAACAAGTCTCTTTGTACAAGAGTACAATTAAAGGCTTATTTAAACACAATGCTCTTTTGGCTTCACTCTCTCTTGCATAAAAATTCATTTGTTTTCTCTCTCTTTCTCTTGATTCAGCCTCTCTTTCTTTTGAAACATCACTCACTTTTTTTATGTCACTCTCTTTTTTCAACTTCACTTGATCTTCAAACACTTTCTTTGGAGTTAAAGGCACAAGAGTGATTTTTCTTTTATCATGTACAAATGAGTATCTATTGGTATAACCATCATGAATTACATGTCTATCAAATTGCCATGGTCTTCCCAAAAGAATATGTCCTACCTGCATTGGCACCACATCACATAAAACTTAATCTTTGTACTTTCCAATGGAGATTGACACCAACACCTGTTTAGTCACCTTAATTTCTCCACAATCATTCAACCATTGTAGCTTATATGGCTTTGGATGCTTTAAAGTGGCCAAACTCAATTTTTCAATCAAACTAGTGCTAGCTACATTAGTACAGCTTTCCCCATCAATAATCATGCTACATACTTTATTATTAACATGAAATCTAGTATGAAAAATATTTTCTCGTTGTACCTCTTCATCTTGTTTGATTTGCACACTAAGGGCTCTCCTTGTAATCAAAAGTTCTCCATCAATCGGATACTCAACGTCACTTGCATCCTCCAAAAGGGGCATAGACTCATCATCGGACTCACCTTCGGTCTCAATGTCACCATCTTCTTTCAATATCATTACTCTTTTATTTGGACATTGACTAGCAATATGACACATTTCCAAACACTTCAAACATTTAACATCTCTAGTTCTAGAAGGTTGGGAAATAGTTTTACCTACATTTGGTGTGCCTCCATTTTTATTTTCTTTGGAATGTTCGGCCTTAGGTTTTTCATCCCTCCTACTCCAATTCGACTTCTATGTTGAAGAAGAACTCGAATTTTGTCCTATTCTTGAGGATCCTTTCCCTTTTAGTTGTTGCTCCACATTTATGGCCATGTGCACCATGTCATCCAACTCCACATAATGTTGCAACTCTACCAAATTCGCTATATCACGGTTTAAGCCAACTAAGAATCTCTCCATTATAGCTTCTCGGTCCTCCTCCACATTGGCTCGAATCATGGCTATCTCCATCTCCTTATGGTAGTCTTCAACACTTTTAGAACCATGAGTAAGGCTTTGAAATTTCCTAAACAAGTCCCTATGATAGTGGCTTGGAATAAATCACCTCCTCATAACTGTTTTCATCTCCTCTCACGTCTCAATGGGTCTTTCTCCATTTCGTCTCCTGCTTAAAATCAATTGATCCCACCAAATAATAGCATAGTCAGTAAATTCAATGGCAGCCAATTTTACCTTTTTCAACTCAGAATAGTTGTGACAATCAAACACCAACTCCATCTTTTTCTCCCATTCTAAATAAACTTCTAGATCATTTTTACCTTGAAAGGGTGGAATTTTCATTTTAATACTTTCTAAATTATTATCAACCCGATTCCTAACTTCTCTAAACCTCCAACCATATCTCCTATTGTTATCACTCAAATTCCTATCAACTTCATCAAAACCATCTCTATAATACTCTTCATCTTCAACACTCTCCCTTGATTGAACTCTCCCCTTCCTACGTATATTAAGAGTGTTTTGTGACTCTTCCACATGTGCATTCTCTACTCGATCTAACCATTCATGAATTTGCTCCATCTCCACTCTCAAAACTCTTCTCATCTCACTTACTAAAGCTTCCACCATCAACTTTGGATCCACCATTCCCGACACGCCTTCGGAAGTAGTTTTATCTTGGTTATGGGACATGATTTTCCTGCAAAACAATGTTAGAGTAAAAAAAATTCTCACAACACTAGTTTACGCGTTTCTCTCAAGATTAATGGCACTCACACTCGTGTTTCCTCAAATTTTGGCTTTACCCTCTTATAAGCTCGCACTCTCTTGCCTTTTTCCTCTCTTAGTCCCCTCTTTCAGTTCTTTATTGAACTCAAACAAACTCACACAAAAATTTTCTTGCAATAATCCAAACTCAACTAATAGAGTACAAAGAGCAAAGGAAGAAAAAAAACAAACAGAATAAATAGAATTGTAAGAAGAAAAGGGAACAAAGCAATAGAACTTTAGAAAAAATAAAGACAAGTAATAGGATAAGAAAATCAGAACAAGAAGCAACTAGAATAGAAAGAAATCAATTACTAGAGGAAAGGAAACAATTGAGATAGAAAGAAATAACCAAAATAAGAAAACCAAATATCAAAGTAAGAAAAAAAAACAAGAATTGATGTAATTAAAATTACTAGATCACCTTTTTTTTCTCTCTTTTTTTTAAGATCAGAATGCAAAAATCTAGGTGGAAACTTGAAATTCAACAACAATTGGTTCTATTTTTTTTTTGAATTTTTTTTTCAGAATTCTGCACAGCTTTTTTTTTCCTTTTTTTTCAATTCCGATTTTTTTTCTTTTTTTTTAAATATGTAATTGAACTAAGAACACTAGAAATAAAACGAAAATTAGAAGATAAGAAGAACAAAGAACACAGAAAAAAAAAAGATATCAGATAGTAAGATGGAATAAGAATAAGAAAACAACTAGGATAGATCAAACCTGATTTAGAACTTAGGCTTTGATACCAAATAATATGAACCCCTGATAGGAACCTCACCAAGAGTAGTGAGACCCGGAATCAATATGGGATTCGCTTCGAAGGATCGTATTCTAATAAGATTTATAACAAAAATAAATTAAAATAAAATGAACTTGACCCGTTATCTATAAAGAGATAAGAACCAAAGCTATAAGAAATATTGCAGATGCCACACTCAAGAAAGAGGAAGAAGATTGTGAGTGATAAGCCTGCTTGAACACCACAAGATAAATCTTGATAAGTTCAGAAAGAGTTCTTTAAAGAACCAAAGAGAAAACACTCTCAATAATATATATGACAAACTGAATTGTTCATGAGCATACATGCCTATTTATAGGCCAATAACCTAAACAAACAAGGAAAAGTAATAGCAAACTCCTATAGAGTAAGGAAACTTAAAAATAGGAAACTCGTAGAGAGCTTAGGAAAAACTCTTCTAGTCAGACAAGGAAACCATCAAATACTAAACTTGAAACTCTTAAAGAGCTTAGAAAAAATTCTTCTAGTCAAACAAGGGAACCATCCAATACTAAACTTTCCTAGTCAAATAAAGTAAAATAAATCAGAAAAAAAAACGTAGCCTAAATTGGGCCATAAAATAACTCATTAATTTTGGGCCTATATTCAATCTTCATGCTTGAATCTTCTTGTACTTTAGGTCCATATTTAAATTGGCTGGTCTTGGCCCATATTTAAATGGGTTTTAATGACATAGACCAGTTTTGGCTCTTCTTTTGCAGTAATGCAGGTATTTCCTTGATGGGCCTCTAGGATTAAACTATTAAGTGCTTCTTTGAATATTTTAGCCCGAGCTCTTGTGATAGGTCCAACTGGAACTTGAAGTGGGTCCGCATTCAATTTTCATTTGTTAGCCCTAGCCATGATCTCATCACATCCTATATCATTTTATTATAGATAAATTCTGCTAAGAGATCTCTCACCAATATCAAAATATATGCTTGAAGCATGCTCTCCAAGCTAGCATCATCAATTTAAGTAAGTCATATTCTATCTATTGCATGTTATTTCAAATTAAATTTCTAAAGCTTAACTTTTCTCAATTCACCCACCTATTAGGAGACCTACGATGTTTCATGTAAAACCTCAAATGGTGCCATTTGTATGTTGGCCTAATAATTATTGATAGGGGCAAGTTCAACTAAGGATAAATGATTTTCTCCAAATTTTCACTAAAATTATATAAAGATACCTGAATCATAACTTCTAATGCATAAACACATCATTTAGATTTATTATTAGCTATACCATAATCTAACAAAGATCCTTAGGCTTCCTGAATAGCTCTCCTGAAACAAAATATTCAAAATTGTTTTTTTACTTGCTGACACACCAAACAACAAAAGAAATATCACTTGTATATTCTTTTTACAATTATACTAGTACAATTCTTTCATATCTTAGTATATCCTTATTGCCTCGGGTTATCCATATTCACAATCTATGACTTCTTCTAAAATCTCATTTCTCAACATAATTCACATTCTAGATACATCCTAGATACTAGACTCAATTTAGCATGGTATAAATTCTTAACACAAATATCTTAATCACTTACATTATTCTCAGAGATGATTCTCAAAATATTCTCCATGTTTCCAAATTAAAAGTTTTAAGATGTTAAATCCTATTTCCCATACTTTACTCCTCAAAAACTTCAACCCCGTTAATTCCCTTGATTACATTCGTCAAAGCACCATTAGATCATCATCCATCTATTCCTTTCAAAATCTCTATAATTTTAATCTACTAACCAGTTGGACACCATAATAATTGAGTTCAAAGATTAGAAATTAACCCTCCTTATAATAAGGAAAAAGAATCTTGCATTTAATGCCAAATATTAATGTAGGACGATGCAGCAGAAAATGCGGAATAGAAAATAGAGCATGGTGCCAAAATAGGAAGTCAGAAATTTGGACAAAGTATTGAAAGAAAATTAAAATCGGTGGTCATAATTCTTGAAAATCTGTAAACAAAATCTAGCTTTTATTTCGGAAAAAATTGGTGGTCGCAAATTTTGAATATATGTGCCAAAATTTAATTCAAAGCTACTGTTATTCTGTGGAAGAATATCACATGAAAAATAATTATTTCTGAGTTTATAAAAGTCTGTGAAAAATAAAAATAAAAACATATAGTTAACTAGTAGGATACAGTTGATTGCTTCAAAACAGATGTAATCAATCAACTGTAAAATAAACCAGTCCAAATTAATAATTTCCAAAATAACTAGTCCACTTAATATTACCAATAGTCGTCTAGTAAGAACATTGAAAAAAATAAGATAAATCTTTTGATTGTCCCTCTTCAATAACTAACTGATTTGCATTTTTCACTTTTTTTTTTACGCCTATCACTTACAACTTATCCTACAAGAATCAAGACATCAATGCTTCATCAAGAATAACAAGGAAAAGACAAATCTATGGTGATATCTTAACCTTATTCTCTGTATGTACTTAATATGAACCACAATTACAACTACTGTATATATACATGCTTGCCGTCATTTTTGAAATTTTCACCAATTACTCATATAATTGTTCTAATTATGCCCATCTATGAGTTCTATAAATGCTTGCATTAATATCTTTACCTTAATACTCAAAGTTAGGGTGTGTGCAGCTATGGAGGGAATCGCATTCTATCAGTTTTGAAATATTTGTATCTTTTGAGTTCTAGTCCTAGAAAAGATGGAGAGTATGTGAAAGATGCACAAAACCTAGGTATGGTGTTGGCCAGAAGAAATTTTCATTTAGTCTATGGTGGAGGTAACTGTGGGTTAATGGGGTGTGTGGCTACATCTACACATGTAGAAGGATGCCAAATTCTAGGTATTATTCCTACAGCTCTAGCTGTATCAAATATCCTAGAAAAACAATTGGGGAAGAATTTAGAGCTGTCTCTATGCATGAGCGCATGGCTCAAATAATGACCAATGCTGATGCCTTTATTGCTTTACCAAGTGGTTTTGGTACTTTAGAGGAGATTTTCCAAATAGTCTCTTGGGCACAACTGAATATCCATCACAAATCGATAGCTTTGTTAAATGTTAACCACTTCTTTCATGGTCTGTTGTTTTTTCTTGATCAGGCTATGGAACAAAGGTTCATCTCACACTCAGCACGACGAATTCTCATCTCAGCTTCAAATGCTGAGGAGTTGATTGATGCTTTACAAGTATATGTTCATGTACCTGATCCAACTATGACTCGAATAGATTGGAAGACAGACAACTATGGAAAGCGCACGTTAGATTTGGATCTTCATCTTTAACTGTAGTAGTACGTAACAATTATTGTTCCACTTTTACTTCCTTAGGGTCAACTTGAATACCATCCTTACTAATCACATGCGCTACAAAAATAAAACTACTAAGTCAAAATTTGTATTTTGAAACTCAGCATATAACTGATACTCCCTTTTGAATTTGTAAAACTGTCCTCAAACGTTGCTTATGATCCTCTGTACTCTTGAAATATATTAATAATATCGTCAATGAATATATTTACAATTTAATCTAAGAATGGCTTAATTACTATTTATTAAATCCATAAGTGTAGCTAGGGCATTTTTCAAACCAAATGACATCACCCAAAACTCATAATGCCCATAATGAGTCCTAAAAGATTTTTCGAATACCCTCTTCCCTTATCCTCAATTGATGATATCCAGATATCAAATCAATTCAATTTTTGAAAAATGTTGAGCACTTTGTAACTGGTCAAACAGATCATCTATACGAGGTAATGAGTATTTATTCCACATTGTCACTTTCTTCAACTGTCTATAAACTATGCATAGTCATAGTGATCCATCTTTCTTTTCACAGATAGAACTGGAGCACTCCAAGTAAAAGGACTAGGGCCTTTAAATCCCTTGTCTAACATGTCTTGTAACTATTTCTTTTTTAGTTTTTTAAGTTCAGTGGGTGCCATTCTATATGAAAATATAGACACTGATTAGGTTCCAGGAAATAAATCAATACCAAATTCTATTTATTGTTTCAAACTAATCTTAGCAATTTCTCAGGAATTACATCAAAAAATTTTCTAACCACTGTAACTTGATTTACACTGGTATACTTTATATCAACATCTCTCACCATTGTCAAATATCCTTGGCACATTTTTGTAATAACTTGTGGGCTGTTAAAGTAGAAATTAAATTATTCGGTACTTTACTACAATAATCTCATTTCATAAAAGGAGATTATTTGAAAATATTGAATTTAATCACCTTAAAATGACATTCTAAAATGGAAAGATATGATGCCAATCAATCCTTTCCCAATATCACATCAAAGTCTACCATATCTAGACAACTGGGTAAAATGTATATCACTTTCAAAAACGATCATATTTGGTATTTTTCTTAATTTTTTAAATTCTCTGGGATGCGTATCCCTTTCCACTTTTAGGTAGAAATTGACTCATAGATACTTCTTAAGATGCCACGATATTCAATCAATCTTAAATTATGAAATTTAATAACTTGGAATAGAAAGGAAATTGAAACCCTATAAAATTCCTCAGCAGCACCTGAAGTATAAATATGTTCGGCTTATATAAATACTAAAGGTCCTACTAAAGAATCATTTGCTCTGATAGTCACATGGAAACCTAATGCTCTGATACCAACTTGTCACGCCCCTAATTTTAGGGCACGTGAAACACATATACCATGAACATATATTTTCCATAAACATGAATATTCCAATCATTTATCATGGAAATAAATACATATAGGTTCTCCCATACATATACCATATACAGACAAAGTCCATAAATATTAGAGTAACAGCAGAAGCAGGGATCCTACCTGTGGCATATAGAGCATACTCTAGATTACCAATATGGTACAATTCAATTAACGTGAAACTTGGAAGCAATGTAGATTCACCCAGAGAGTAAGCAGCTTAGCTAATCACCTATCTGTAGGACCATACTCTATATCTTTATCTGAAAAAAAAATATAAATATCGTATAGTGAGTTTGACAACTCAGTGAACAGATAATACCTCCTATGACCTCTTAGGTCAACATATGGATGTACTCATATTTTAACATTTATCACATTGAAAATTATAGTTCAAATCACATTCAGATATCTGAAACCATATGTGATACAGTATGATCGTTAATCAAATATTGATATGCATCAAAACATTTCTCATGAAAACATTAGGAGGATCCCATATCAAAATCATCAAATAATGCCAATCGCACGCAAGGGATAATGTTATGTTCAGCTGTATAAACTACAGAAAAATATCAAGCTTTTGAAAAAAAATCATAACTTTTTTTGATGCGTAATTAATGTACTATATATGCACTGAAAATCCATTCTTTTTATATAATGCTACAGTAGGTCACAACTTTCAATATATTCAATAGGTAAACATGGAATGTGAGTTCATCACCCTTCTGCCTCTTCACATTACCATTGACTACAGTTTTAATAGGTCAACAGGAAATGTGAGTTTATCACCCTTCTGTATCTTCACATTACCACTAATACCTCCTTCATGATACCATCTCAAGCCATACAACCCATCGATATTCATCAATATATACATATATATATATATATATATATATATATATATATATATATATATATATATATATATATATATATATATATATATATATATATATATATATAATGTATAAAAATGAACGTCCATCAAATGCAATGCATAATTATCAAACAACTCGCCATGAGCTTTATGCTTGTCATTCAATCATATTCGACAACTTTATAACTTTACATATCATTCAAAACAGAGCTTTCAATATAATACATACTTTCAGTCTCAGTACAGAATCATCTATCGTAAATTTTTCCAATCAGGGTTTATCACATGTGCATGCCCTTTGTTTCAAGGCAATCATATAGCTTTATAAATCAATGCCACGTGCATAAATATTCATTTTATTAGTTAATGAGAAATTAATGTAGTATCAGATATACCATAAGTTCATAAATCCATTTTCAAAAATATACTATTCTTGAACTATATTCCAAATTGTAAACAATTCAGATAATTTAATCTATTTCAAAAACATATAAAGTGTAAATAACTTATAAACATAATCATATACATGCTTAAATATCAAGAACAGTATAAGGCAAGCCATAGGAAGAATCACTACTCACAGGGTAAGGCTTCAGGTTGGACAGCCCTAAAATGCACTTTTTTAATCCGAATTTGATCAATTAAACCTCAAAAATGTGTCCAAAAACCTAGGAAATGACTTCGGGATCTTGGTCACTGTTCATGGCCAGAAATACTGTTCACGTACGGTAAAATCACTATTTCACCGCTGAAAAATACTATTCATCGCGTGAAAAATCACTATTCATGCCGAATAAAAAGTTGTCAAATAGCAAAAAAATTCATATCCTAAGGTTTATCTAGCTTCTGAATCCATCTATACTGTCAGATTTTCAATTTGAGGTCTCTAAGTAAGAGTTTCAGAATTTACCTTTTTCTAAGATTTTCTACCTCCGATCTACGGCGATTCAATGGTTGATTTGAAAAATTGTTCAGTCAAAATCGTAATATTCTCCGTCCTGAATCCAGTGGTACCCTCAGATTTGAGATCGGAAGCCAATAGGCACTCCAGATATAGAGAGAAAATTGAATGTTACTATTCACACTATTCATCTAAGTTTCCTTCCTCTCGGTGGTTTCCGTCTCCCCCTCCTCGTTTTTTTCTTTTTCATTTATAATAATTATTATTATTATTTAATAATTAAATATTTAGATTTATTTTTATTTTATTTCATATATATTCATATAAAAGCTATTTGTCATCCTAAAACATCCCAAAATTTTCTAAAAATTTACATTCTCATAAACATTTAGTTAAACTCTTAAATCATGATTTTTCTTGATAAAAATATTAACAAAACAAAGCACAAAATAAATATCTTTATGTATAATAAAAGAAAGACTATTTCTAAAAATACAACAAAAATTTATTAGAGGCCAATTTAATTATTTTAAGCAAAACAATAATTATTTTAATTAAAAGTATACTTACTTTTAGCATAACATAATCATTTACAATAAAAAAAATAGTTTTTTGTAGCTAACATTATTATTTAAAAATTATGGGATATTACAGAAATAGATACATATAGGTTTTCCCATACATATACAATATACAGACAAAGTCCATAAACATAAAAGAAATAGCAGAAGCAGGGATCCTGCCTGTGGCATATTGAGCATACTCTAGAGTACAAGTATAATATAAATTTAATTTACGAGCCTTGAAAATAAAGTAGGCTCACCTAGAGATTACGTCGTCAAGCTGGTCAACTATCTGAAGGGAAAGGATCAAACTCTATATCCTTATCTGAAAAACATATAAATAACGTGTAGTGAGTTTGACAACTCAGTGAGCAAATAAAACCTCCTATAACCTCTTAGGTCAACATATGGATGTACTTATATATTAAAATTTATCACATTGAAAATTACAGTTCAGAAGTACATTCATATGAGACCCGCATTTTCAAATATTCTCAGTTCAAATCACATTCAAATATTTGTAACCCCATATGATACAATATGATCTTTAATCAAACTTGATATGAAGTAAAACATTTTACATAAAAACATTAGGAGGATCCCATATCAGAACTACCATATCAGTTTAACCCCTTCTGTACTTTGGTGGTATAGGATTTGCCTAAACTCAGCATTCCGCTGAAATTTGTTCTACTACCATTCAAGAGGGCACGTGAAGGGACTCTATATGGGTATTTCCCAAGCATACAACAAGGGAAGAAAAATCACATCTCATATAACTGGCATCTCACCCCTATAGGAGGCATTCCGCTCTCCTTCACATATCATCTCCCGTGTGTTGACCCTCTCACACGAGACTAGCACCACGCCCTGCTAGCTGGGTTATCAAGGTGCACCAGGGCTAACATCACCTGCTGTTAGCAAATAATGTTTCCAATAGGATTCCTCCATAGAAAATATCATATGCACATATGCCATATAATCCAGAATAAAATTCTCAATATAATACAGACTTTTAGTTTCAGTATAAATTCATCTGTCATAAATTCCCCATTCAGGGTTTATCACATGTACATGCCCTTTCTCAAGGCAATCATATAACTTTATAAATAATGTCACATGCATAAATATTCACTTTATCATTTAATGAGAAAAACATGTGAAATCAGATACACTATGAGTTCAAAAATCCATTTTCAAAACTATACTCTTCTTGAGCTATATATGCTAAATTGTAAGCAATTCAGATAATTTTAATGCATTTCAGAAACATATAAAAGTGTCAATATCTCATAAACATAATCATATACATGCTTAAAGATCAAGAAGAGTATAGGGCAAGTCATAGAAAAAAACTATTCACTGCCGAAAAACACTATTAATCGCCGAAAAATACTATTCACCAACAACAAAAAGTTGTCATATAGCTGAAAAATTTCATATCCTAAGGCTTCTCTAACTTTTGAATCCATCTATAATGTCAGATTTCCAATTTAAGGTCTCTAAGTAAGTATTTCAGAACTTATCTTTTTCTACGATTTTCTACTTTTGATCTACAGCGATTCAACGGCTGATTTGAAAAGTTGATCAGTCAAAACTGTAGTATTTTTCATCATAAATCCAGTGGTACCCTCATTTTTTAGATCGGAAACCAATAAGAACTCCAGATCTAGAGAAAAAATTAAAGGTTACTATTCATCACTATTCATTCTCTTCCTCACGTTTCTACAGTTTCCGTCTCCCCTACCCCTTTTTCTTTTATTTATAAATATTATTATTATTTAATAATTAAATATTTAATATTATTTTTATTTTATTTTATATATATTCATATAAAGACCATTTTTCATCCTAAAACATCCCAAAAATTTTAAAAAAAATTATATTCTTGCAAAACTCTAGTTAAACTCTTAAATCATGACTTTTCTTGATAAAAATTCTAATAAAACAAATAATATAATAAATATCTTTATACATAATAAAAGAAAGAATATTTCTAAAAATACAACAAAAATTTATTAAAGGCCAATATAATTATTTTAAGCAAAACATTAATTATTTTAAACAAAAATATATTTACTTCCAGCAAAATATGCATAGTCATTTTTAAAAAAAAGCATACTTGTTTGTAATAAAAAATTAATTAAAAATAAAAATTTTGGGATATTACACTTCCTCCCTTAAGAAATTTGGTTCTCGAATTTCAGCCCATCCTACCACATGTAGGGAATGAAATCAAGGTATAATTCGGAGTTACCAACCTTATTACTCAAATAATTGGGGATATCTCTTTTGTATATCATCTTCACTAATATCTGAACTATTCTCAAATTCGCATATTTATATCCATAAGTCGATATAATTAGGAACCATACACATAAAAGAATACGTACACACCCATATAGGGTAACTAACGTTTCTTATTCCAGACTTTTGTCAAGTCATCTTTGATTCTCACATGTCAACATTCTGCCATGAATACCATCATCTTAATCTATCATCTATTTTTATCCTAAAATCCATTAATCAATATGTTAAATAGTTCAGAAGTACATCCATATGGGACCCGCATTTTCAAATATTCTCAGTTCAAATCTCATTCAAATATATGTAACCTCATATGATACAATATGATCTTTAATCAAACTTGATATGCAGTAAAAACATTTCACATGAAAACATTAGGAGAATCCCATATCAGAACCACCATATCAGAGTTTAACCCCTTCCGTACTTTGGTGGTATAGGATTTGCCTAGACTCAGTATCCCGCTAAGGTTTGCCCTACTACCATTCAAGAGGACACGCGAAGGGACTCTATATGGGTATTTCTCAAGCACACAGCAAGGGAAGGCAAATCACATCTCATATAGATGGCATCTCACGCATATAGGAGACATTTCGCTCTCCTTCACATATCATCTCTCATGTGTTGGCCCTCACAAAAGGCTAACACCACCCCCTGCTAACTGGGTTATCAAGGTGCACCAGGGCTAACTGATGTGAACCCCTGATAAGAACCTCACAAAGAGTAGTGAGACCTAGAATTAATATGGGATCCAAGTTTAAGGATCGTGTTTTAATTCAGACTTATATAAGAAAATAAATAAAAAAGAAGACCTTGACCCGTTATTTATAAAGAGATAAGAACCAAAGGTATAAGAAAATATTGCAGACGCCACACTCAAGAAAGAGGAAGAAGATTGTGAGTGATAAGTCTTGCTTGAACACCACAAGATAAACCTTGATAAGTTCAAAAAAGTTCTTTAAAGAACCAAAGAGAAAACACTCTCAATAATATAAATGATAATCTAAATTGTTCATCAGCATACATGCCAATTTATAGGCCAATTACCTAAACAAACAAGGAAAAGTAATAGAAAACTCCTATATAGTAAGGAAACCTAGAAATAGAAAACTCCTAGAGAGTTTAGGAAAAACTCTTCTAGTCAGACAAGGAAACCATCAAATACAAAACTTAAAACTCCTAGAGAGTATAGGAAAAACTCTTCTAGTCAAACAAGGAAACCATCAAATACTAAACTTTCCTAGTTAAATAAAGTAAATAAATTAAAATAAAAAAACGTAGCCTAAATTAGGCCATAAAATAACTCATTGATTTTGGGCCTATATTTAATCTTCAGGCTCGAATCTTCTTGTACTTTAGGTCCATATTTAAATTGGCTGGTCTTAGCCCATATTTAAATGAGTTTTAATGACATGGACTAGTTTTGACTCTTCTTTTGCAGTAATGCAGGTATCTCCTTGATGGGCCTCTAGGATTAGACTATTAAATGCTTCTTTAAATCTTTTAGCCCAAGATCTTATGACAAATCCACTTGAGACTTCAAGCAGGTCTGCATTCCATTTCCATTCGCTAGCCGTGCTCACATCAACCTGCACTCGTATCTATGAAATTTGATCTGATACCAAATGATGTGAACCCCTGATAAGAACCTCACCAAGAGTAGTGAGACTCAGAATCAATATGGGATCCACCATTCTCGACACACCTTTGAAAATATTTTTGTCCTTGTTGTGTTACATGATTTTTCTGCAAAAACAGTGTTTGAGTAAAACAAATTCTCACAACACTAGCTCACGTGTTTCTCTCAAGATTAATGGCACTCACACTTGTGTTTACTCAAATTTTGGCTTTTACTCTCTTATAAGCTCACACTCTCTTGCCTTTTTCCTCTCTTAGTCCCCTCTTTCAGTTCTTTATCAAACTCAAACAAACTCACACAAAAATTTTCTTGCAACAATCCAAACTTAACTAATAGAGTACAAAGAGTAAAGGAAGAAGAAAAAAAACATAATTTTAAGAAACAAAGGGAACAAAGCAATAGAACTTTAGGAAAAAAATGAAATTAAAGACAAGATAAGAAGTTGAATAAGAAAAATCACACCATGAAGCAACTAGAATAGAAAGAAATCAATGACTAAAAAAAAGGAAACAATTGAGATAGCAAAAATAACCAAAATAAGAAAACCAAATATAAAAGCAAAAAAAAAAAAAGAATTGATGCAATTAGAATTACTAGATCACTTTGTTTTTTTTTTAAGATCAGAATGCAAAATCTAGGTAGAACTTGAATTTCAACAATAATTGGTTCTATATTTTTTTTTCGAATTTCCTCTTCTTCTTTTTTCAGAATTATGCACTGCTTTTTCTTTTCTTTTCTTTTTTCAATTCAGATTTTTTTTTCGAATTTCTCTTCTTCTTTTTCAGAATATGCACTTGAACTAAGAACACTAGAAATAAAATAAAAATTAGAAGATAAGAAGAACGAAGAACACAGAAAAAAATACGAGATAGTAAGATGGAATAAAAATAAGAAAAAAAATAGGATAGATCAAACCTGATTTAGAATTTAGGCTCTGATACCAAAT
Organism: Gleditsia sinensis; assembly: GCA_037074535.1. NCBI lineage: Eukaryota > Viridiplantae > Streptophyta > Magnoliopsida > Fabales > Fabaceae > Gleditsia > Gleditsia sinensis. Next base: position 49,186,610 of record CM073470.1, read on the forward strand.
GATATGAGCGAATTGCCTTAGGGAGTAATCATCCCCAAATGCCAGGCTGTTGGAGTGAGGGTGCCTAAGGTCTTATAAACCCCCCACCTAGTGGTATTCTAGCCTATGTGGGACTTTGTCGATAGTCACTCGATAATCAGCCTTCTTATAGATCTGCTTAACAAAATCAACTTTCTTCTTTTCATCTAAGTTAACACAATCATCCATCGATAAAGGAATTAAATCCAAAGGAGTTAATGGATCTAAACCATGCACAATTTCGAAATGTGAAAACTTAATTGCAAAATGCACACTCTTATTATATACAAACTTGACATGTTTCAAAAACAAATTAGACTCAATACTCCTAGGCATGCCATGCAATCTCATAATTTTCTTAAAAAACAAATTACCAATATGTGATACATCATCGGTTTTATGACATGGTATGATATGTGTCTTTTCAGAAAATTTGTCAACAACCACATATGTAGAATCTCTACCCAGTTTGACATAGGTAAACTCAACACAAAATATGTAGATAAATCAATCCAAAGTTCACTAGGTAGATGCAAAGAAGTAAATAATCCATTAGGCTTCATTTTAAACTTAGCTTGTCTACAAATTAAAAACTGTTCACATATTCGTTTTGCATCATATTTCATATGCAGAACATCTAAAGCCTTAGATACGCCAAAATGCCACATTAAACCACCTCTATGAGCTTCCCTAACAAGCAAATCCTGCAATGAATATTTAGGTATACACAATTTATTTTCTTTAAACAGAAATTTATTATGCCCAAAGAACTTATCAGATGCCACTTTCTCACATACATTGAGAACATTACCCTTCAAAATAGAAACTTCAATATTAGGTAAGTAAGAGTTAAGCTCATTAATACAATCATTGGAAAAATTGAAAACAAAACATTTTTTTGTCAAACTTTCTCTTGCATAAAAATTCATTTGTTTTCTCTCGATTTGGTGCGTACTGTCGCAGGTACACCCAAATTGATACCTTACCTTAAAACTAACCTGTAGTAGTGGGAGTAAGGGTCGATCCCACAGAGACTGGTATTACCTTATGTGATTAGAAAAAGGGGGGATTGATAATCACAAATTTAGTAAAGTAAACAATAATGAAAGTAATTAAAAGAGAGTAATTAATGAGAAAGACGTTGGTTTCAGTTGATATCCACCATCAAGGGATTGCATTGATCATTGACAACATAATCAATCTGTATATGAATATATATCATTGGGTTTCTAACCTTGTTCCTTCTTAAGTCTAGTAAATTAATGACAATCGCATCAATTAAACCCTAATTAACAAGCAATCCTTTAGCACATCAGTAAAGCATAACTTATTAATCGCATGAAGAACTAGAGAAACTGATAGAGCTAAACAAATATAAACACATCGGCTATATCTAATTTAGTTAATTATTCGTCATAGGTTCAATGATTTATAATCCAAAATCCTCAAACCTATTTGCCTCATGAATCATAGAATTGAAGACTTTGTTCAAAATATAATTCAGCAGTAGATTAAGACAGACAATATACTAGTAGGCCTCCCTAGCAATTATATGAATAATCATTGAGAAGAAGAGCAAATGAATAATCAATACTCAATTCAAATTGAAATAATAAAATCAAATCCACATCTCACAATGCATGAAGATTCCTTGAGGTTTCAATCTACCTCAACCAACTAAAAAGAACTAGTCACGTAGGGCCATAAGAAAATCTAAAGAAGAATTAAAGAATGTAACTAAGAACTTGGATGAATGATTGAATGAATTATCAGCTTGCTTTCCTCCTTTTTATAGATTAACTCCTCCTAATCGAAGTAGGATTGTATCTAGGTCAAATCCCAGCCCATCGGGCTTCAATTAGAGTCAAAAAACCCTAAAAATCGCAATTTTAACGACCTGTACGGCGCTATAGACTGGCAATGACGCAGCGCAGCGGCGCCCAAAAAATTCCAAAATTTGCCAAAGTGCCAAACATGAAAGTTGTAGCTCTATGTCTCTTCTTTCTATAACCGCTAGATTCACCTTAATCCAAAACAAATTGAAGGAGATAAGCTAAAATTAGTGACCAAAGGTCATAATTCATCTTGCTGCACTGTGATTCTGATTTGCAAGCTCTGTAATGCTACAAAATCTGCCGAATTTGACCAAGTGTTCAACATAAACGTTGTAGATGATTGTGTTATATTTTCATAGGTACTTGAATCACTTTGATTGGAGTTCATAAGAGGGAGATATGATCAAAACAGTGATGAAAGGTTTGGAATCGCTGCAATGTAGCATTTTTCCATGAATTTCTTATCTTTTTCTTCTCTTTTCTCCTTCCTTTGTTCCTACAACACAAAACACAAAACTAAGATAATTTCTAATTATATTTTACTTAAATCAAACAAAAAGTAAGTTTAAAGGTATTAATATCATGCTTAATTAAGATCACATCAAATACCCCTACACTCAACATTTTGCTTGTCCTCAAGCCAAATAATCCCTAAAGACAAAAAAAACAACAATCAATAATGTAGTGAGTGTTAGGCTTACCAAAATTTTGCCTCATAACATAAAAATATACTCTAAAAAAATTTTGGAAGGTCATAATCATGCACAAGATTAACATAAATACAATCTATTATTTTATCCTTTTGAATCCCTAGTGTGTGTCTGTTTTTGGGTCAATAAATTTCCTTTTACTCAGATGAGTTTATATATCCCAAAATTTTGCTTGTAGATCTCTAATTAGTTTAGGATTTCTATATGCTTATTCTTCATGCCACTCTCCACTAATGTAGGCCAAAATTACCTCTAGGATCAATAGGACTTTATTTAGCTTGTAATGTGGCCAAGGTATAAGGTAAGATAAAGGATACAAATTTAGGCTCAATCACCCAGCACTACATGATTAAATCTGATCTCTTGAGCTTTCCTAAATTTGGGGAGATTTTCCCCCCACACTCATTTTCTTGTTTAATTGAATTTAATCCATCCTTTTCCTTGGTCCTCAAAAAAAAAATTTCTTTCACCTACAAAATTTTCTTTTATCCTCTTTGTATTTTTCTTCTCTCTTCTTTGCGCAAATTCTCTTTTTTTTTCTTTGCATAATTCCTTTCTTTTCTTTGCTCCACCCTTCCACCTTCTGTAAATAAAGCTCTACAAAACAAGTATTTAGAAAAATAATCATGGAGTGAGTGAATAGGATCAAAAATAAGGATATTCATACAAAATTTGGCTTTCAGCTTGTTTGTGGTTTTTAGAAGGAAAAGTTCATTAAGCTCAAGATAGAGGAACTAAGGATATTTCATTGCTTAGGTTAGGCTAGAAAGGCTCAATCTATCCCATAATGCCTAAATCATCTCCGAAATAATAGTATTAGCCTAAGATTTCGCCTCAAGTAGCATTCGAATAAGTTCTAGAATCCTGTGGAGATCATGAAATATGTTTGAATTATATAAACCTTCTCTAAGTACAAGATAAATTTAATGCCCAAAGTTATTGTGCAAACATATTTCAAGATTCTAAAGTCAAAAGTAATAAATTTCCAAAAAAGAAAAAATTGCACACAATCATGAATTTTCTATATTTTTCAAGAGTTAAAAAAAAAATTGGACAGTCATATCATTGGCTGTTGGTTGTGCCTAACATGCCAAAACATAAATTGAACACTCACACAATCACTCAACTTGCTAAACGCAATAAAAATGCATTTAGTGAAAATCAAAAAATTGATGCTCATAATAGGGTCACAATGATTCAAACAAATAAACTTCCACCCCCACACTCAAACTTTACATTGTCCTCAATGTAAAAGAAAGATAAGAATTAGGGAAAGATATAGAAAAACATATGAGTTAAGTGGACTTCCCTAAATTTGTTTGGGTTAGAATGAGCGTGTTGCATTACTGGACCCTGAATTTTTTGCTTTCCACTTTTTTTTATTATGTTGGGTTGCCTCCTAATAAGTACCTTTGTTTAATGTCGTTGGCTCGACTCAAAGCTCCTTATGTCATTCAAGGAGGGTCCTTAATGTCCACTTTGAATTGGCTTGCCTTTGAATGTGCAGAATTTTGAGGTTCAGCTGCATTATGAAGAAGAAAGTCAGCATTAGTCAAAGGTTTAATTAAATAAGAACTCAACTTACCTGGAAATAATTGATGTCTTGAGTAGCTTTTGGCATCCAATTTAATTTCATTTTTTTGAGTTTTTGCCAAAGCAGGGGGGCAGCTTTCCTCTATCTTTGAGTAGGGCATATTTATTTGAGGTTATCACTAGGGGTGGTTCTCCACTGTATATGCCGTTTAAATGGCTAGGGAGGCTCTTTAAGCCTAGGTCAGAATACTGCAAAATAGAAGGTACAAGAATCTTATTAGAAATTAGTAATAACGTAGAAAGATCCTTACCTGTTTGCTGCACTTCTGGTGCTTCCTCTCCTGCTGTAATATTCTCTTCGAATTTGACATTCAGGATAGATTCCACAGCCTCTTTATTAGTAGGCTTACTATTGTCAACTTTCAAGTCATCTTTTTCATTAAGTGCATAATTTTTCTCTTTTTGCACTAATGATGTTGGAGCTAGACTTTCAACTTCTGAATTCTGAGCCTCTAATCGATTGATTGTTGTTCCAAGTTGCCCAATTTGATTTGTTAAGCTTTGAATGCTATCCCTTACCTCTTGTTGAAATTGATGAGTATTACGTTCAATAGATTTAACAATTTCTTCTAAAGAACTACTTACCTGAAAATCCTGATATGCAGACTGTCTAGGATAATAAGCTTGTTGGGTATGCTAAAAATTTACAAAATTTTGTTTTGCAGGACTATTTTGTGCATTCCCATATCTGAAGTTAAGATGATCCTTCCATCCAGTATTGTATATGTTTGAATAGGAATCATATCTCACTTGTTGTGGTTCAGGGAAACCACCAACCATATTTACCAGCTCAAATGACTCATCATAGAAAGTTGGGTACCCAATAGATGGATGCTCTATGATTGAATGATTTCTGTAAAAAATTTCTCTTTGCATATTTTCTACACGTTGACAAGAGATGTAACATCCTTTTTTTTTATATTATACAATATTGAGTTCACATACACGTCATTAATCAAAACGTACATGCAACATATCAAAGACATAGATATTTACATCTTGTTTATTTTGGTTGACCAATTCCGGAGATACAGGTGCAGGTGGTTGCACCTTCACCGGGATCTATGCCAACTCGCTCACAAACATTTTTTTTTAGGATCTGCCCATCATAGAATAACTCGATCCAACATGCACTAAAAGCCAGAGCTATAGAATATCTGCATAACTAATTTTCTTAACATGATATGGAAATATAGTGAGAATTAAATTCCAGTAAGTTCAACAATAAATCATCATCAATAAAGCTCATCACATCATGTTCAGCTGTATAAACTACAGAAAATATCTTTGGTCACATGAATGCATTATATCTACGCACATAAGAATCATACTATAATGATATGTATGACAGGATTAACTATTTTCAAAATATCATATGATGGCCATCAACTTATTCTCATTTCAAGATACCCCGGTCAGGGTGAGTATCCTTTACTCTCCGGTACGGGCTTTTCTCGCTCCGTCCGACATGGCCCACTTTCTCTTTCTTTTCTCATTATCATGATCATAACCGTTGGTAGGGCGTCCCCTACTGGTACACCACACGGATTGCCATGTGACCGTGCTCATTTCTTTTCTTTTCACAATGATAGCCAAAAATATGTTTTCAATAACAAGTATGTTCATCAAAATATAACTATTACCATAAATCATTGGTAATCATGCCATGAATATAACCATTTCAAATTTCACTTTATAAAATATTTCCATGTCAGAATTTCACACTTAAGATAGTAAGAAGTTCATACAATGGCAATGGCTATGGCTATACTAGTTATTTATTATTTTCATTTATAAGATTCATCTTCTTTCTTAAATATTAATTTTATTCCTTTATTTTCTTGATGTAGGTTTTCATCACATCTAACCTTATCTTACTAATCAGAGCATAACTCCCTCAATTGAACTCTGATGTAGGTGATCTTGTTGTCCATTTCAAGATAAAACAATTATCAAAAACTATTATGTTGAATAGTTTAACGAAATATTAAGAAATCAAGGTGATATTACTCCCTCAAAGTACAGGATAGTTCCTCTCGGATAGGTTCTGACCTTTAGCAACTAATCTGTCCATATCTCCCTCATATGAATTCTAAATTAAGTGATTCTAGTGGGTAAAAATCCGTAACACATCTATCTATAATTCATATGTTAACCATTTATTTTAATTCCTTATACAGTGTTCCCAGAAATTAAAATACGAAAGCTATCCTAACATATTCTTCCCTGATGAACCATTTTTTGACCTTTGCTTACTAATCAGACCATATATACCTCATATGGACTCTAAATTGAATGATTCCAGTGGCTACAAATCCGTGACATATATATCTTGAATTCTTATGTTAACAATTTATTTTAATTCCCTACAGATAATTCCCAGAAATTAAAATACCGAAGCTATCCTAATATATTCTTCCCTGATGACCCATTTTCTGACCTTTGACTACTAATCGGCTCATATATTCGTCATATGGACTCCCAATTGAATGCTTCAAGTGGATAAAACTCCATGACACAAATATCTTTAATTCTTATGTTAACCATTTATTTTAATTCCCTACAGATAATTCCCAAAAATTAAAATACCGAAGCTATCCTAACAAATTCTTCCCTGATGACCCATTTTCTGACCTTTGACTACTAATCAGACCATAGCTACCTCATATGGACTCCAAATTGAATGATTCCAGTGGGTACAAATCCGTGACACATATATCTTTAATTCTTATGTTAATCATTCATTTTAATTCCTTATAGATTGTTCCCAGAAATTAAAATACCGAAGCTTAAAATTCTGCCAACCATAGCCATACCCATGCAGAACTATCTACACCAACCTAAGTATTCAAACATACATCACATGCAAGATCAATATGTAACATGATATAGCAACATCCATGACCAATCATCAAAGTTCTAAGATCAAAATCTCATATAAATATTATAAGTTTCAAAAGTTTTCTTCAAAAAGAAATATTGTTAAACATACCTGGAGCACTTAGTCTCCTAGACTTCTCCTTCCTCTTTCTTTCTTTCTTCCTCTCCTTTCCTCACTCTACCTTGCTTCTATTTTTTCCTCTCCCTCACTTGGACGAAATTCTGATGTTGTAAGGGTGGGTTTCCTTATATAGGCCACCAAATAATTTACCTTTCATGATCATGGGTCTACCTTATCACAATTAGGATACACTTTGTTAAATTTTTGTAAAACAAACAACTTATGTTCTTGTCTTCCTCTTCCTTGGTCAAGATATGCATAGGAAAAGGAGATTTGTATTTTGAAAATTATGATAATATGTTCTTAAGATATGGGACAAGGCCCCTTTGATTTAGGGATTCATTTACCTTTTCTTTTGTCTTAATCAATTATGATAGGTTGCCTTTTTAAGTGGCAAATTTCTAACCCTTGAATCTCCATTATTTGGTTGATATTATTTGTGTGGGATAGGAATGTTTTGTCCTAATACCATGTATTATCATACCACTTGCTAAAATTATGAGTGTAGGATATAGATGTTTTTGTCCTAAAGCCTTGTATTATTATGCCACTTGCCAAAATGATGAATGTAGAATCACACCACTTGCTAAATTTTTGTCTTAATGCCATGTAACCTAATCTTTATTATTATTACATTATTATATCATCACCTAATTTATTTTATTTTATTTTTTCTCTTGGATTTGGGCTTATTCCTACCCATTATGGGCTTATTCCTGATAAAATTTTACCTTTCTTGGAGAGCTTAGTCACATTTTCATAATTTTTGGGCTATTGGTCCAATTACTATATCCTAGTCCAAGTCTATGTTTTATTTCTTGCTTAGGTTATCCAATGGGCTTGCTAGAAACTTATATGAAGTGGAAAAACTCTACATGATGTGTCCATAGGTAAAAGCCCAATTTATGGGTGGAGATACTAAACTTAGTAACTTTTGCTCTTAAATTAAAAAAAATTACCCTAATCCAATCTTCTTGAAATTTTAAGACCTTTACTTACTTCATAAAAATTTATCTTTCTTTAACTAAGAATTTCACCTTTCTTTAGCATGTTTATTTCTAATATTTTCTCTTAGGTTTTCTTTCTTTACCTATTCCATTAATATTAGACAATTTCTATGCATATATGTAAGGTGAAGAATTTCTAAGGAAAATATCTAAAAATTACAGGATGTTACATTCTTCCCCCCTTAAGAAATTCGGTCCCCGAATTTCAATCTATCCTACCACATGTAGGGAATGAAATTAAGGCATTATTCAGAGTTACCAACCTTATTACCTAAATAATTACGGATATCTTTTCTGTATAACATCTTTACTTTTTAATATGTCTATTCACTTGAGTATTTTGCCATATAACTTAACCATAAGGATTTCTTTCACTCATAAGTTCTTCAATTTATATCCTCTAGCTCGCATGGATATATCTATGGGTCGATATTAGAAAACATACATATAAAGGAACATATTCACCTTTATATTGGGTAACTATCTTTTCTTATTCCAAACTTCTATCAAGTCATTTTTTTTTTCATATATCAACATCATCCCCTGAATATCATCATCTTAATCTATCATCTATTTTTATCCTCAAATCCTTTAATCAATATGTTAAACATAAGTATCAATAAATCCTTCAAACCTTTAATAACGTGTACCATTGACACATGTCTAATAATTTCAACTTAACTCATCACGGTAATTCTATACAAGCTTATTAACACCATTAGACTCATTGTCAAAAATTTCAATTATTTCTTCTATCATATCCAAAAGCACCTAATTATAGCTTATGTCAATCCCATTTAATTCTCCCAATCATTTCAAGAAGATTTTTCCTTACAATTACTCATACATGAATTCTCAATTCCAACATAATTCACATCCTAGATACTAGACTTAACTTAGCATGATATAATCCTTTAACACAATTATCTTGATCACTTACATTATTTTTGGACATGGTTCTCAGAATATTCTCTATATTTCCAAATTAAGAGTTCAAAGACTAACTTAAATCCTACTTCCTATATTTTATTCCTCAAGAACTTCAACACCACTAATTCTCTTGATTACATTCGTCAAAACACCATAAGACCATCATCCGTCCATTCTTTTCAAACTTTTCCTTACTTTAACCTACTAACAACTTAGACACCATTAGAATCGAGTTTCAAAGAAAAGAAATTATCTTTCATTGCAATGAGGGAAAATGACCTTGCATTTAATGCCAACCGTTAATGAGGGAGAATGCAGTGAAACAGACGAAAAGCATAATAGAGAATGGTGCCAAAAGCGAAAGTCAAAAATTTGGACAAAGTATTGAAAAATATTAAAATCGGTGGCCGTAATTCTTGAAAATCTGTAAACAAAATCTATCTACGATTTCAGCAAAAATCGGTGGCCGCAAATTTTGAATATATGTGTCAAAATCTACTTTAAATCTGTTGGTATTCGGTGGAAAAATATCACATGGAAAAAGAAACATTTCTGAGCTTATAAAAGTCTGTGAAAATCAAAGAATACGTAGTTAACTCGAAGGATGTAGTTGATTGCTTCTAAATAGATGTCATCAATCAACTGTAAGATAACCAGTCCAAATTAAAATTTCTCAGAATAGCTAGTCGATTTCATAATACCGATAGTCTACTAGCAAAAACATTGAGAAAACAAGAACAATGTCCCTCTTCACTAATTATTTGGTTTGCATCTTCATTTTTTTTAACAATGACGCCTATCATCTACAACTTCCCTACATGCCTCAAGACATCACTCCTTCATCAAGGACAACAAGAAAAAGAAAATTTCCTGGTGATATCCTAACCTTATTCTCTTTATGTGCTAAATATAGGTCACAGTCATAACTACTGTACATATACATGCTTGCCGTCATTTTTGAATTTTTTTTTACCTTTCATTTAGCTGATATCCACCAATCACTCACATAGTTGTTCTAATAATACCCGGCCTATTCGCATAGCTATTATAAATATGCCCTTCTCTGAGTTCTATAAATACTTACATTAGTATCTTTGTCTATACTCAAAGTTAAGGTGATAGAAATTATGGAGGGAACCGCATTCCGTCAGTTTCGAAATATCTGTGTCTTTTGTGGTTCTAGTCCTAGAAAAGATGAGGAGTATCTTAAAGCAGCACAAAATCTGGGTATGGTGCTGGCTAGGAGAAAAATTCATTTAGTGTATAGTGGAGATAACTGTGGGTTAATAGGGTGTGTGGCTACAGCTGCACATGTAGGGGGATGCCAAGTTCTAGGTATTATTCCTACTGCTCTAGCTACATCCAGCAACATAAGGAAAACAATTGGGGAAGAATATAGGGTAGCTTCCATGCATGAACGCATGGCTAGAATGATGAGCAATGCTGACGCCTTCATTGCCATACCAGGTGGTTTTGGTACTTTAGAGGAGATTTTTCAAATAGTCTCTTGGGCACAACTGAATATGCATCACAAACCGATAGGTTTGTTAAATGTTAATCACTTCTTTGATGGTCTGTTATCTTTTCTAGATCAAGCTGTGGAACAGAGATTTATCCCACACTCAGCACGACAAATTCTCATCTCGGCTTCAAATGCTGAAGAGTTGATTGATGTTGTACAAGCCTATGTTCATGTACCTGATCCAACTATGACTCAAATAGAATGGATGACAGATAACCGCAAGAAGCGTAAATTGGATTTGGATCTTAATCTTTAAATGTAGTAAAACGTAGCCATTATTATACTACTTTTACTTTCTTAGAGTTTACTTAGATACCATATTTACCAACCATACTCCTTTAGAGTTGGTAAAACTATCTTTGAATGTTGCTTATGATCCTCTAAACTTTTGAAATAGTCTAGTATATCATCAATATATATAATAACAAATTGATCCAGGGATGACCTAATTACTATTCATTAAATCTATAAATGCAACTAAAATATTTGTCAATTTAAATGCATCACCAAGAACTCATAATGCCTATAATAAGTCATACATCCTCTTCTCTTATCCTTAATTAATGTTACTCATATCCCAAATCTATTTGTGGAAAAATATTGAACACCTTATAACTGGTCAAACAGGTAATCTATACGAGCTAATGGGTTTCTATTCTACATTGTCACCTTATTCAACTGTCTATAATCTATGCATAGTCATAGTGATCCATCTTTCTTTTTCAGAGATAGAACTGGAGCACTCCGAACAAAAGTACTGAGGTATTTAAATACCTTGTCTAACAAGTCTTGTAACTATTTTTTTTTAAATTCAATCGATATCATTCTATATAGGGATATAGATACTAGTTGGGTTCTAAGGAGTAAATCAATACCAAATTCTTGAATTGCTGTGGCAAGGTTGTGCAAGATTTCATCCGCATTGTTTGCCGGATTCCGCCTTGGTGGTGCCATTTCCTACTGTGGGAAAAAATAAATTTATGCTGCTATTGAGGTGATCAAACCCAATAGTTAGTTTCAAAAAAAAAAAATTTAACAGCAGTCATAACACCACCTCGGCATATAGATAAGAAACACTAGTAATTTCTTACCTATATGAGTCACTAATCCCCAACACAGCACAACCACAACATACTCAAGACACTATAAGATCGATTCAGATAACCATCCACCCACTGGCCATCTAGGATCGACCTGCTCTGATACCAATTATGTAACATCCTTTTTTTATTATTATACAATATTGAGTTCACATACACGTCATTAATCAAAATGTACATGCAACATATCAAAGACATAGATATTTACATCTTGTTTATTTTGGTTGACCAATTCCGGAGATACAGGTGCGGGTGGTTGCACCTTCACCGGGATCTGTGCCAACTCGCTCACAAACATTTTTTTTAGGATTTGCCCATCATAGAATAACTCGATCCAACGTGCACTAAAAGCCAGAGCTATAAAAAATCTGCATAACTAATTTTCTTAACATGATATGGAAATATAGTGAGAATTAAATCCTGGTAAGTTCAACAATAAATTATCATCAATAAAGCTCATCACATCATGTTCAGCTGTATAAACTACAGAAAATATCTTTGGTCACATGAATGCATTATATCTACGCACATAAGAATCATACTATAATGATATGTATGACAGGATTAACTATTTTCAAAATATCATATGATGGCCATCAACTTATTCTCATTTCAAGATACCCCGGTCAGGGTGAGTATCCTCTACTCTCCGGTACGGGCTTTTCTCGCTCCGTCCGACATGGCCCACTTTCTCTTTCTTTTCTCATTATCATGATCATAACCGTTGGTAGGGCGTCCCCTACTGGTGCACCACACGGATTGCCATGTGACCGTGCTCATTTCTTTTCTTTTCACAATGATAGCCAAAAATATGTTTTCAATAACAAGTATGTTCATCAAAATATAACTATTACCATAAATCATTGGTAATCATGCCATGAACATAACCATTTCAAATTTCACTTTATAAAATATTTCCATGTCAGAATTTCACACTTAAGATGGTAAGAAGTTCATACAATGGCAATGGTTATGGCTATGGCTATACTAGTTATTTATTATTTTCATTTATAAGATTCATCTTCTTTCTTAAATATTAATTTTATTCCTTTATTTTCTTGATGCAGGTTTTCATCACATCTAACCTTCTCTTACTAATTAGAGCATAACTCCCTCAATTGAACTCCGATGTAGGTGATCTTGTTTTCCATTTCAAGATAAAACAATTATCTAAAACTATTATGTTGAACAGTTTAACGAAATATTAAGAAATCAAGGTGATATTACTCCCTCAAAGTACAGGATAGTTCCTCTCGGATAGGTTCTGACCTTTAGCAACTAATCTATCCATATCTCCCTCATATGAATTCCAAATTAAGTGATTCTAGTGGGTAAAAATCCGTAACACATCTATCTATAATTCATATGTCAACCATTTATTTTAATTCCTCATACAGTATTCCCAGAAATTAAAATACCGAAGCTATCCTAACATATTCTTCCCTGATGAACCATTTTTTGACCTTTGCTTACTAATCAGACCATATATACCTCATATGGACTCTAAATTGAATGATTCCAGTGTTTACAAATCCGTGAAATATATATCTTGAATTCCTATGTTAACCATTTATTTTAATTCCCTACAGATAGTTCCCAGAAATTAAAATACCGAAGCTATCCTAACATATTCTTCCCTGATGACCCATTTTCTGACCTTTGACTACTAACCGGCTCATATATTCGTCATATGGACTCCCAATTGAATGATTCCAGTGGCTAAAAATCCATGACACAAATATATTTAATTCTTATGTTAACCATTTATTTTAATTCCCTACAGATAATTATCAGAAATTAAAATACCGAAGCTATCCTAACATATTCTTCCCTGATGACCCATTTTCTGACCTTTGACTACTAATCAGACCATAGTTACCTCATATGGACTCCAAATTGAATGATTCCAGTGGGTAAAAATCCGTGACACATATATCTTTAATTCTTATTTTAATCATTTATTTTAATTCCTTATAGATTGTTCCCAGAAATTAATATACTGAAACTTAAAATTCTGCCAACCATAGCCATACCCATGCAGAACTATCTACACCAACCTAAGTATTCAAACATACATCACATGCAAGATCAATATGTAACATGATATAGCAACATCAATGACCAATCATCAAAGTTCTAAGATCAAAATCTCATATAAATATTATAAGTTTCAAAAGTTTTCTTCAAAAAGAAATATTGTTAAACTTACCTGGAGCACTTAATCTCCTAGACTTCTCCTTCCTCTTTCTTTCTTTCTTCCTCTCCTTTCCTCACTCTACCTTGCTTCTATTTTTTCCTCTCCCTCACTTGGACGAAATTCTAATGTTGTAAGGGTGGGTTTCCTTATATAGGCCACCAAATAATTCACCTTTCATGATCATGGGTCTACCTTATCACAATTAGGATACACTTTGTTGAATTTTTGGAAAACAAACAACTTATGTTCTTGTCTTCCTCTTCCTTGGTCAAGATATGCATAGGAAAAGGAGATTTGTATTTTGAAAATTATGATAATATGTTCTTAAGATATGGGACAAGGCCCCTTTGATTTAGGGATTCATTTACCTTTTCTTTTGTCTTAATCAATTATGATAGGTTGCCTTTTTAAGTGGCAAATTTCTAACCCTTGAATCTCCATTATTTGGTTGATATTATTTGTGTGGGATAGGAATGTTTTGTCCTAATACCATGTATTATCATACCACTTGCTAAAATTATGAGTGTAGGATATAGATGTTTTTGTCCTAAAGCCTTGTATTATTATGCCACTTGCCAAAATGATGAATGTAGAATCACACCACTTGCTAAATTTGTGTCTTAATGCCATGTAACCTAATCTTTATTATTATTACATTATTATATCATCACCTAATTTATTTTATTTTATTTTTTTTCTTGGATTTGGGCTTATTCCTACCCATTATGGGCTTATTCCTACCCATTTTCTTTACTTTGGATAAAATTCTACCTTTCTTGGAGGGCTTGGTCACATTTTCATAATTTTTGGGCTATTGGTCCAATTACTATATCCTAGTCCAAGTCTATGTTTTATTTCTTGCTTAGTTTATCCAATGGACTTGCTAGAAACTTATATGAAGTGGAAAAACTCTACATGATGTGTCCATAGGTAAAAGCCCAATTTATGGGTAGAGATACTAAACTTAGTAACTTTTACTTTTAAATTAAGAAAAATTACCCTAATCCGATCTTCTTGAAATTTTAAGACATTTACTTACTTCACAAAAATTTATCTTTCTTTAACTAAGAATTTCACCTTTCTTTAGCATGTTTATTTCTAATATTTCCTCTTAGGTTTTCTTTCTTTACCTATTCCATTAATATTAGACAATTTCTATGCATATATGTAAGGTGAAAAATTTCTAAGAAAAATATCTAAAAATTACGGGATGTTACAAGAGAGGTTAAATTTGCAAGTTGTTTTTCAAGGGAAGAACTACATACCTCACTAGCATGTCGTAATGGAGAGCTTAGCCTAGTGCCAAATTCTTGAAAATTGGCTGCCATATTCAAAGTTATGAACAAAAAGAAAAAACTAAAATAAAATAAAATCAAAAAAGGTAAATAGATACAGTCCCCAGCAACGGCGCCAAAATTTGGTGCGTACTGTCGCAGGTACACCCAAATTGATACCTTACCTCAAAACTAACCTGTAGTAGTGGGAGTAAGGGTCGATCCCACAGAGACTGGTACTACCTTATGTGATTAGAAAAAGGGGGGATTGATAATCACAAATTAAGTAAAGTAAACAATAATGAAAGTAATTAAAAGAGAGTAATTAATGAGAAAGACATTGGTTTCGGTTGATATCCACCCTCAAGGGATTGCATTGATTATTGACAACATAATCAATATGAATATGAATATCTATCATTGGGTTTCTAACCCTGTTCCTTCTTAAGTCTAGTAAATTAATGACAATCGCATCAATTAAACCCTAATTAACAAGCAATCCTTTAGCACATCGGTAAAGCATAACTTGTTAATCGCATGAAGAACTAGAAAAATTGACAGAGCTAAACAAATATAAACACATCGGCTATATCTAATTTAGTTAATTATTCGTCATAGGTTCAATGATTTATAATCCAAAATCCTCAAACCTATTTGCCTCATAAATCATAGAATTGAAGACTTTGTTCAAAACATAATTCAGCAGTAGATTAAGACAGACAATATACTAGTAGGCCTCCCTAGCAATCATATGAATAATCATTGAGAAGAAGAGCAAATGAATAATCAATACTCAATTCAAATTGAAATAATAAAATCAAATCCACATCTCACAATGCATGAAGATTCCTTGAGATTTCAATCTACCTCAACCAACTAAAAAGAACTAGTCACATAGGGCCATAAGAAAATCTAAAGAAGAATTAAAGAATGTAACTAAGAAGTTGGATGAATGATTGAATGAATTATCTACTTGCTTTCCTCCCTTTTTATAGATTAACTCCTCCTAATCGAAATAGGATTGTATCTAGGTCAAATTTCAGCCCATCGGGCTTCAATTGGAGTCAAAAAAACCCTAAAAATCATGATTTTAACGACCTGTATGGCGGCTGCGCCACGATGCTCTACTCGGGCGCCACGGCGCTACGGACCGGAAATGACGCAGCACCCAAAAAATTTCAGAATTTGCCAAAGTGCCGAACACAAAAGTTGTAACTTTATGTCTCTTTTTTCCATAGCCGCTAGAATCACCTTAATCCAATCTAAATTGAAGGATATATGCTAAAATTAGTGACCAAAGGTCAGAATTCATCTTGCTGCACTGTGATTCTGATTTGCAAGCTCTGTAATGCTATGAAATCTGCCGAATTTGACCAAGTGTTCAACATAAACGTTGTATATGATTGTGTTATATTTTCATAGCCACTTGAATCACTTTGATTGGAGTTCATAAGAGGGAGATATGATCTAAACAGTACTGAAAGGTCTGGAATCGCTACAATGTAGCATTTTTCCATGAATTTCTTATCTTTTTCTTCTCTTTTCTCCTTCCTTTGTTCCTACAACACAAAACTAAGCTAATTCCTAATTATATTTTACTTAAATCAAACAAAAAGTAAGTTTAAAGGTATTAATATCATGCTTAATTAAGATCACATCAACCATCAATTACTAAACTTTCCTAGTCAAATAAAGTAAATAAATAAATAACGTAGCCTAAATTGGGCCATTAAATAAATCTAATATTTTGGGCCTATATTCAGTTTTTAGCTGTAAATCTTCTTGCACTTTAGGTCCATATTCAGATTGGCTAGTCTTGACCCATCTTTAAGTGGGCTTTAATGATATGGACTAGTTATATAAGGGAATTGCCTTAAGGAGTAATCATCCCCAAAAGCCAAGCTGTTGGAGTGAGGGTGCCTAAGGTCTTATAAACCCCCCACCTAGTGGTATTCTAGCCGATGTGGGACTTTGCCGATAGTCACTTGATAATCACCCTCACCATTGCACAGTTCACATCATTCGCCCACACTTTTTGGCTTGCACGTCCTCGTGCAAGGTGTACGGGCTACACCATGAGATACCCCACGACACAGTTTTTTTTACAACCTTCCTCAATCAGCGATCTGGTTTTTTTTTTTTGACGACTTGCCTCAGTCGGCGATCTGGCCAACCCACACCGACCAGATGAACCAAGGCTCTGATACCAAATGATATGAGGGAATTGCCTTAGGGAGTAATCATCCCCAAAATCTAGGTTATTGGAGTGAGGGTGCCTAAGGTCTTATAAACCCCCCCACCTAGTGGTATTCTAGCCGATGTGAGACTTTGCCGATAGTCACTCGATAATTACCCTCACCGTTGCACAGTTCACATTACTAACATTACCTGCTATTAGCAGACATTGTTTTCAATAGGATTTCTCCACAGAAAATATCATATGCACATATGCCATATAATCCAATAAAAAAATCTCAATATAATACAGACTTTCAGTTTCAATACAGATTCATCTGGCATAAATTCCTCATTCAGGGTTTATCACATGTACATGCCCTTTCTCGAGACAATCATATAACTTTATAAATAATGTCACATGCATAAATATTCACTTTATCATTTAATGAGAAAAACATGTGAAATCAGATACACTATAAGTTCAGAAATCCATTTTCAAAACTATACTCTTCTTGAATTATATATGCTAAATTGTAAGTAATTCAGATAATTTTAATGCATTTCAAAAACATATAAAAGTGTTAATATCTCATAAACATAATCACATACATGATTAAAGATCAAGAAGAGTATAGGGCAAGTTATAGGAAGAATAATCTACTCACAAGGTAAGGGCTCCATATTAGACAGCCCCAAAATACACTTTTCTAATCTACATTTGACTAAACAGACTTCAAAAATGTGTCCGGAGAGTTCAAAAATTAAGAAAATGACTTTGAGAATTTGGTCACTATTCATGGTCAAAAAAAACTATTTACCGTCGGAAAACACTATTCATCGTCAAAAAATACTATTCACCAAGAATAAAAAGTTGTCAGATAGCTGAAAAATTTCATATCCTAATGTTTCTCTAACTTTTGAATCCATCTACGATATCAGATTTCTAATTTAAGGTCTCTAAGTAAGTGTTTTAGAACTTACCTTTTTCTACGATTTTCTACTTCCGATCTACGGTGATTCAACGGCTGATTTGAAAAATTGATCGGTCAAAACCGTAGTATTCTCCGTCCTGAATCCAGTGGTACCCTCAGTTTTGACATCAAAAACCAATAGGCACTCCAAATCTAGAAAGAAAATTGAAGGTTAGTATTTATCACTATTCATTCTCTTCCTCACGTTTCTGCAGTTTCTGTCTCCCCTACCCCTTTTTCTTTTATTTATAAATATTATTATTATTTAATAATTAAATATTTAATATTATTTTTATTGTATTTTATATATATTCATATAAATATTGTTTTTCATCTTAAAACATCCCAAAAATTTCTAAAAAAATTATATTCTTGCAAAACTCTAGTTGAACTCTTAAATCATGACTTTTCTTGATAAAAATTCTAATAAAACAAATCATAAAATAAATATATTTATACATAATAAAAGAAATAATATTTCTAAAAATACAACAAAAATTTATTAAAGGCCAATATAATTATTTTAAGTAAAACAATAATTATTTTAAACAAAAATATATTTACTTCCAGCAAAACATGCATAGTCATTTAAAAAAAAGCATACTTGTTTATAATAAAATATTAATTAAAAATAAAAAATTTGGGATATTACATTTTATATTTCACATTGATTGATAAAATGATTGTATGAGGCACATATTTGGGCCTATAGATATACATGTGTAAGTTAGGTTATAATTGTTATGGCTATTGATGATAAGTATAACATTCCTAATTTTGTTTCTTTTATTAATAAAGATACATAAATATTTAGTTAAGAAAATAAAATTTATTAGACAATTTTTAGATATCTAAGGAAATATAATTTTTAGAAATTTTTAACATTATGTGTATGTATAGAAAATGTTTCTAATATGAAGGGAATAAATAAAGAGAGAAAAACCTAATAAAAAAAAAAGAAAAAGAAAATTAGAAATAACATACTAAAAAAAGGTGAAATTATTGGGAAAGGAAGATAAATTTTTGGAAAGTAAGTCAATGTCTTAAAATTTCAAGAAGATTAGATTATGGTATTTTTTCCTAATTCAAGAGTTAAAGTTCCTAAATTTAACATTTCAAACTATACATTGAGTTTTCACCTACGGACACTTCATATAGAGTTTTTCCACTTCACGTGAGTTTCTAGTAAGCCAATAGGATAGCCCACAAACCATGAAAATGTAACCAAGCCCTCCATGAAAGAAAGAATTTCAGCCAAAGCAAAGAAAATGGGTAAGAATGAGCCCAAATCCAAGAGTAAAAAATAAGAATCATGTAAGGAAATAGTAGTGTAATAATAATTAAGATTAGGTCTCATGGCTTTAAGACAAAACATCTATATTTTACATTCATAATTTCAACAAGTTGGTAATAATACATGGCATTAGGACAAAATATCTATATCCTATATTCATAATTTCATCAAGTAGGTAATAATACATGGCATTATGACAAAACATCTTTATCCTACACAAATAATTTCAGTCAAGTAAGGGAGACTCAAGGGCTGAAAATTTGCCACCTAGAAAGGAAAACCTATCATATTTGATTAAGATAAAAGAAAAAGGAAATGAATACCTAAATCAAAGGGACCTTGTCCCTTGTCTTAAGAATATATTATCATAATTTTCAAAATACAAATCTCCTTTGCTATGCATATCTTGACTAAGAGAGAGTAAGACAAGAATATGAGTTGTCTTTTCCTAAAAAACAATCAAGTACATTCTAATTGTGATAAGGTAGACCCATGATTATAAAAGGTGAACCACTTGATAGTTTATTTAAACAAAACCCACCCTTATAACATTATAATTTCATCCAAGTGAGGGAGAGGAAAAATATAAGCAAGGTAGAGTGAGAAAATGAGAGAAAGAGAGGAGAAGAGATGAAGGAAAAGGAAGGAGAAGTCTAGAGGACTCAGTACTCAAGGTAAGTTAACTTAATACCTACTTGAATCCATCTTTTCTCTTCATCCTTAGGTTTCAAAACTCACCCTCCTTCTCTTATTTAAGCTGCTAGAAAAGTTAAGGGAATGGAGGAATCTTGCTACTTCCTTCAAGAGGGAACAAGAAAAAGAATTCACTAAGTGAGTTAGGGAGATCTTTAGGTAGGTTTAACAATATCTCTTTTTAAAGAAAAGTTTTGAAATTTGTAATATTTATATGGGATTTTGATTTTAGAACTTTGATAAAATTTACAATATTTGCTACTTTGATGATTGATCATGGATGTTGTTATATCATGTTACATGTTATCTTGCATATGATGGATGTTTTGAACATTTCGGTTGGTGTGGAAAGTTCTGCATAGGTATGGCTATGGGTGGCAAAATTTTATAATTTTTATGTTGCTATTTTGTATATTTGAATGTGGTAAAAAAATTGATGGAAAATGATTAGATGTAATTTAGGAAGAAAATGGAAGATGACGTAATTAAATGATGAACTAAAACCTTAGGAAATGTTTGGTTAGGAAACTGGATTTCGGAGTAACTAGGGAAGCTTCTATTTTTGAAATTTTGGAAAGAATCAGTTAGGAATTAAAAGAAATAGTTAACATGAAAATTGTAAATGTATGTCTCACGGATTTTTAGCCACTAGAATCACTTAATTTGAAATTCATATGAGGGAGATATTATCCGATTAGGAAGTAGTGGTCAGAGACTAGTTAACTAGGGAAGAATCTGTTAGTTAAGCTTATGTGTTTGAATTTTTGGGCTAAATCTGTAGGGAATTAAAGAAAATTGTTAACATAATAAATATAGATATATGTCTCACGGATCTATAGACTTTAAAATTACTTTATTTAGAGTGCATATGAGGGAGATATGGCTGATTAATGAGTAGAGGTCAGAATCAATCTAGAATCCAGGGTGGTAAATGTAAGCATTTTTGTTTTTTATTTTCTAGGAATAATTCGTAAGGAATCTGAAGAAAGAATAAACATGAAAGTTGTAGAAAATTGTCTTAATTTTTTATAAGCTTTGGAATAACCTCAATTGAAATTAGTATAAGGGAGATATGATTGAATAAGTGAGGAAAGGTCTAAGAACACAACTAGGCCATATTCTGGGTTACTTCAGCACTGGTAGACCATGTTCAGGGCTGTTTTTGAGTATGTTTGAAGTATTTTTAAGCATGGTAGTGTCCTGAAACATTACCAGGCCGTGTTGGGAGTTGGTAAAGCTTATTTTTAACATTTTTCTACCATAAATGAACATCATTAACTATAGGGTAATAATAAAAACCAAAATGGAGAAAAGTACCCTATAAAATTTGTGAGAACATGTGATGAAAATAATATTTAAAAAAGAAGAAGAATCTTAAAAATGGAAATAATAAATAATTAGAGTATGCCCTAGCTATTGTCATTCCATGAACTTCTTACCATCTTAAGTGTGTAATTTTGACATGAAAATATTTTATAAAGTGATATTTGAAAACAATTATGTTCATTGCATGATTAACAATAATTTTTGGTATTGATTATATTTTGATGAAAAATGATGGCATGTGAGTATAATGAACATACTTGTTATTGAAATCATATTTTTTTGCTATTAATGAGAAAAGAAAAGAAAAGAAAATAAGCATGATCACATGGTAGTCTGTGTGGTGCACTAGTAGGGGACGCCCTACCAACAACTATGATTATGTTAATAAGAAAAGAAAGAGAAAGTGTGCCATGTCAAACAGAGCGAGAAAAGCCCGTACCAGAGAGTAGAAAGTACTCATTCTAACCAGGGTAGCTTGATATGAAAATAAGTTGATAGCCATCATATGATATTCTAAAAATAGTTATTCATGCCATATATGTCATTATTGTACGATTTTCATGTACATAGATAAAATGCATTCATGTGATCTAAGATATTTGTTGTAACTTATACAGATAAACAATGCATGATGATCATTATTAATGATGATTATGATTTATTGTTGAACCTATTGGGATTTAATTCTCACAATATTTTCATATCATGTTCAGAAGACTAAAAATGCAGATATTCTCTATGACTGACTTTTAGCGTACGTTGGATCGAGTTGGTTAAGATCCCGATGAAGGTGTAATCACCCGCACCCGTGTCTCCGGAACTAGTCAATATGGATGAATAAGATGTAGAAATATGTGTTTGATTTTTTTTGTATGGATGTTTTTAATTAATGATATGTATATGAACTCAAAATTGTATCAGTGTTAATGGTATTTCATAAACCTTAATTATATTTGGTTAATTTAATTGAATGTTATTATGAGTTAAATAATTAGAAGTAATGAGGTAATGACTTCATGAGATTTTATAAATAAAAAAAATAAATAAAAATGGAGTTGTTACAATAAGTGGAGATATGATTTTCTGAAAATGTCATGATCTTTCATTTACTTCTTGCATTTATTGTTATTTCTTTATTGTACCTATATGGAGAAATCTAAATAGGAAACATTGCAAACTAGCAGCAGTAAGTGCTAACCCCAGTGTACTTTGAGTTTTATATGTAACAACTTTATTTTTTAAAATATATATATTTGTAAAGTCCCATAAAGTCATTACTTCTTTACTTCTAATTACTTAACTCATAATAATATTTAATTAATTTAACTAAGCATAATCAAGAATTAAGGTCTACCATTAACAATGATACAATTTTTAGTTTACATACACATCGTTAATCAAAACGTCCGTAAAAAAATCAAACACATAAATATCTACATCTTATTCATCCATGTTGACCAATTTCAGAAATACGGGTGCAGGTAGTTGTACCTTCACCGGAATTTTAACCAACTCGACCACAAACACCTTATTAATTTATGAGATCTGCTCAACATAGAGTAACTCGATCCAACGTACACTAAAAGTTAGAGTCATAAAAAAATCTGCATAACTAGTTTTCTAAACATAATATAGAAATATAGTGAGAATTAAATTCCAGTAGGTTCAACAATAAATCATTATCATCATCAATAATGTTTGCCACATCATGTTCATTTATATAAACTATAGTAAATATCTTAGGTCACATGAATGTACTTTATCGATACACATGAAAATCTCGTAGTAATGACATGTATGACATGAATAACTATTTTTAGAATATTATATGATGGCTATCAACTTATTTTCATAACAAGTTACCCCAGTCGGGGTGAGAACTTTATACTTTTCGGTACGGGCTTTTCTCGCTCTGTCCAAAATGGCACACATTCTCTTTCTTTTCTCATTAGTATAATTATAGCCGTGAGTAAGGTGTCCCCTATTTGTGCACCACACGAACTACTATGTGACCGTTCTCGTCTCTTTTCTTTTCATGTTAATAGTCAAAAATATGATTTCAATAACAAGTATGTTCATTATACTCACGTGCCATAATTTTCAAATATCTCTTTCTAAAATATTTTTATGTCAAAATTACACACTTAAGATGGTAAGGAGTTCATGCAATGGCAATGGCTAAAATAGACATTAGTTATTTATTATTTCCATTCATAATATTATTTTTATCTTTTCATTTTTTTATGCTTGGCCTCTAGTTACTTTTCTCCTACTTATATAATTTCCAACACATGTTCTCACAAATTTTATAGGGCATTCTTCTTCAATTTGGTTTATATTATTACCCTATAGTTAATGAGGTTTATTTAGGGTAGAAAAGTGTTAAAAATAAGCTTTATCAGCTCTCAACATGGCTTCGTCATGTTTCAAGACACGACCATACTTGAAAAATACTTCAAATATACTAAAAAAACAACCTTGAACATAACCTACCTGTGCTAAAGTAACCCAGAACACGGCTTGGCCGTGTTCTGTGACATTTCTTTATTTATTCAACCATATTTCCTTTATACGAACTCTAATTGAGGTGATTCCAAAGCCTATAAAAAGTTAAGACACTTATCTACAACTTTCATGTTTATCATTTCTTCAGATTCCTTACAAATTATTCTCAAAAAAATCGAAAACAAAACGCTTACATTTATCACCTTGGATTTTAGACTGATTCTAACATCTACTCATTAATCAACCATATCTTCCTCATATGGAGTCCAAATTAAGTGATTTTAGAGCCTACAGATCCATGAGATATATATATATATATATATATATATATATATATATATATATATATATATATATATATATATATATATATAATGTTAAAAATTTCATTTAATTTCCTACAAATTTTGGCCAAAAATTCAAACACAGAAGCATACTTAACAGATTCTTCCATGCTTAGCTAGTTTTTGACCACTGCTTACTAATTTGACCATATCTTCCTAATATGGATTCTAAATTGAATAATTTTAGTGGTTAAAAATTCTTGAGACATATATATATATATATATATATATATATATATATATATATATGTTAACTATTTATTATAGTTCCTTATATATATTTTTTCAGAAATTCAAACATAGAAACTTACCTAACAGATTCTTCCCTAGTTAACCATTTTTTAACATCTGCTTACTAATTGAATCATATCTCCCTTATTTAAACTTCAAATTGAGTGATTTCAGTGGCTAAAAATCTGTGAGATATATATCTACATTTTTTATGTTAACAATTTATTTTAATTCCTAACCGGTTCTTTCCAAAATTTCAAAAATATAAGCTTCCCTAGTTACTCCGAAATCCAGTTTTCTTAACCTAGCCTTTTCTAAAATTCTAGTTCATCCTTTTATTAATTCATCTTTCATTTTTCTTCTAAATTTCCACCTAACCATAGAATTACTCATCTCAACATTTAATTATATTTTTTTACTTAATTTAACATATTCCATCATCCACTTCAAAAGAAAAATAGAATCAAATCATGCATCACTAAGGATGTTTCTCAACAAAAATTTCTCATTGTCTTCCCCTAGGTGTTTAAGGCCATACTTATTTTATTAGCCTAACCATCTTCCATCCATTTTTAGCATATTCAAATATACATAACAGCAGCATAAAAGCTCTAAATTTTTGTCACTCATAGCCATATCTATGCAAAACTTTCCATACCAACCAAAGTATTCAAAACATCTATCACATGCAAGATCAACATGTAACATGATATAGCAACATCCATGGCCAATCATCAAAGTAGAAAATATTGTAAATTTCATCAAAGTTCTAAAATCCAAATTCCATATAAATGTTATAAATTTTAAAATTTTTCTTCAAAAAGAGATATTGTTAAACCTACTTCAAGATCTCCCTAACTCACTTAATGAATTCTTTTTCTTGTTTCCTCTTAAAGGAAGTGGTAAGATTCCTCCATTCCCTTAACTTTTCCAATAGCTTAAATAAGAGAAGGAGGGTGAGTTTTGAACCCTAAGGATGAAGAGAAAAGATGGATTCAAGTAGAGATTAAGCTAACTTATCTTAAGTACTTAGTTCTCTAGACTTATCCTCCTTTTTCCTTCCTCTTTATAGAATATCGTAACATTGATATTTATGCCTCTTAGTATTAAAACTTTCTTGTAATTGATCTTTCAAACATATGATACATATGTCATTCAATTTTTTCTTGCATTAAATTTTTACTTGTGGAGGGAAAACTTGTGCCTTACTAGTCTTGTTTTCGTTATGGTAAGGATTACCTACTCACTGACTTTTATACTTACTCTATCATATGTTTTTTTTCAAATAGTAAAAAAGACTCAGATTTAGCTTTAACTATGTAATGAGCTGAAGGAGTTGTGGTGACCCCAAATTGCCTTTAGGAATCCTAATTTATTTAGATATTTTCTGTTTTGAACTGTAAAAATAGCTCCATGAACTACAAGGAGGATCTCTACTACTCTATGTATCTGGATGTTTGTAGAACTTTTGTTGCACAAGAAACAGGCGATTTCTATATTATTTAGCTTGATACCATTTGTACGTAGATTTATGGTTTCTAAACCTTTTTTATGGTACGTGTAACACCTGACTCACTAGTGCCATTTTTCATATATCTAAATCATAAAATGTTCCTTATTATCTATAAATTTTTGTAAAATGTCTAACTAGCCCATAATTTAACCTATTCACTTATATCGTTTGTTATCTTTCTTGGATAAGCATAAAAGTGCTTCAGGCTATCCCAAGCATTTTAAAAATTCAATTCCATATAGGCAACTACCTAGGCATGCTATGCATTACTTACAACATAAAGGATCTCATGCCATAAAGGAAAGGGGTACAGTTCATAACTTATATTACATCATATTATAAGCTGTCTAATAGGGACTTGGCACTTAACTAAGCCATCCCACACAAATATTGCACAACCAAGGAAAATACATTCATGATCATATGAGTCAACCTTGAGACCCTTGTTGCTCACCTCTTGCTGGAGTACCTGGAATGTGATTATGTGGACATAAAAAGTGAGATGACAATCTCAATAGCTAGCAAATTTTTTCAGAAAAATAGTGCACATTCCATTCCTTAAAACATCTCAAATTATTTCACTGAAACATAAGCACTGACCATACATCATACATACGGCATCTTGGTCACACAGACCCATAACATCATGGTCTACTTACCCAATGCAGTCAATACGGCCATATCTGCAAAGGGCTATGCATCTCATATTATTGGCTAATCGTGAGGGAAATGGGGCTTACTTGGCACCCTTTTGTGCACCCCCTTAATTCCCAATAATGCATACATAACATATCTTTAGACCATAATTCATCATAGCATAAAAGTCAGGCAATTAGTGAAAATTCATAATTTCAAGTTCATAAGTATAAAGAGGTGTTTTAAGAAAGAGCTAACTACCTCAATTCCAGCACAATCACTTCATTTCCAAGGCTGCCAAGGTTACTACCAGCAACTCAAACTAAAACATACAAGAATTCTTGGTTAATGGATGCATATTAGGTCCTAAAGCCATAAATACCTATTTTAAGAGTTTCTGCTCCTCAAAACAAAGCTATGATTTTGTTGAGATTTTGGGTTGTTATTAAATATGACAAAAGTCCTCTAAAAATTCTAAAATTTTGTATGGAAGAACCTTTACATGTTTATTTTATTTTTTAATTCTCTCATCCCTTAAATCTTCCATTCAACCCCAAAAAATACCTCCATACTCAGGACAGTACAATTTAGTTTCAGTTTCATTTCTATTCTATTTCACATCCATTTAGATTAGTAAAACTACTTCAAAATTCATGATATTTTATATGAAGCATCCTAGAAATGTTATATAATCACCATAAAAATTTCAAATAAAAACTAATTCTTTTGACCCCTCAAATAACCCAAGTTTTAAGGCTGTCCCCGGTTATGGTCTGTTCTGCCTCATTTTCAGACTACCAAATTTATACATTTTATTATGTACTGTAATCGGCCCAGAATTTTCTAGAATTTGGTAGGAAGATTAATTAGGATCCCTTTAACAGGTCATAAAATTTTTATACAAAATTTCAACATCTAACCCCTTCAAAATTTTGTCTTTCCATCAATAGTCTAAGTTGTCTAGGAAATTGTCCTCAACACTATTTTAATTGTAAAAGACCTAGTTGTAGGTTCTCAAAAATCATGAAAATTTTCAGAATTGATTATGAATATTTTAAGACTCTACTCCCTAAAAATTAGAGAATTTAAAGGTCATTTACTAAATTTACTAAGCCAATATTTTCGGGTGCAAAAAGGTTTCTATTTTCTCAACCTAACTCTTCTATGCTCTATGACATTTACTCACTAATCAGACCCTAACTCACTCATATGGACTCAAAATTTTGTGATTCTAGTGGCTATGTGACCGTGAGAAATATATCTACAACTTTCATTTTAACCATGACTTCATATTCCTTATGTATTAGTCTTAGAAATTCGAAAATAAAAGCTATTCTTCACCAGCCTGAATTCCAGACCCGATTTTGACCTCTCATCAATCCATGGACTATAACTCTCTCATTTTACGTCCGATTGATATGATTCCAAATTCTATGGAAAGCTAAGACATAGGACTACAACTTCTATGTTGAACATAGTTTCATATTTTAGATAGAAATTCCTCCATGCAGGCCTGAAATTTAACCTAATAAACTCAAAACTGGATTTTTATAAAAAAGGCAGACTTACCTTATGTAAACATACTCCTATGGCTCTCCATTTGCAGCTTCCTTTTCCTCTTGGTTTCCTTTACAACTTAGCCACGTTTATTGCACCAAATATGGGTTGATGAAGGCTTCAAACCTCAGCAATAACTCTCACTCTCACTACCTTATGGTGAGGGAAGACAACTCTCCATTTGTTTCCTAGTTTTCTTCACTCTCTTCCTCCTCTCTCAACCTTCTTCTTCTTGCTGGCACCCTCTCCCTCTTCCTTCCTCTTCCTCTTCAGTTTTTGGGCAACTTTCCTATCTCATTTCTCCTGCTAGCGTGAGGCAAGGTTGAGTGATTCTGCTGCTACCAAATATGTAAGCTGCTGGGCACTAAAGGTTGCTAGAGTTCCTGAACTTTGCAGGGCAGGGGAGTAGGTTTTGCTGCTGCTCTCCACATGGGTTTGTGCATGTGTAGCTCTATTATATTATGCTCAAAGGGTGGGTGGTTGTTTTACACATAAGAGGGACTTAAGTTGCCAAGAAAAATTGCTGCAAGATATTCTTTTTTCCTGGCGTGAAGCTGTTGCAGGTGTGTGAGTTTCTGCTACATGTGGGGCAAGGTTTTCTGCTGGGTTTTGGTGCAAATGTGGAGTGTGATTTCTGCTGCCATGTGGGACGTTTTGTGCTTGATTTTGGTGGGGAAAGATGGCATGAAGATGCTGCCATGTGGGTGTGAAAGTGTTGCCATGTGGGATTCCTTTTTTTCCTGGTTGATGTGGCGTTGGTTTTGCTGCCTTTGTGGATGGTTTTCTCTGCTTGCATGTGGCGCTAATTCTGCTAGTTTTGGTGGAGCAAGGATGGCTTGTTTCTGCTGGGTTTTGGTGGAGGTGTTGCTGCTTGGTTTATGGAGCAAGAGTTGGACGTTTTTCTGCTTGGTTTAAAAGCAAGGGATGGTGTGTTTTCCAGCTTGCATTTCCTACGTGCATGTGTGTCTTTACCCCACCCAAAGCTGCTGGTTCCCTTTTTTTTCTAGGTTTAACTCCTCACGTCCATGCATGGGTGTATATTATGATATGCATGGTTTGAATGAGAGAAATGCACCTATATATGTATACACATAGAGCTTCTCCTTTGGCATGTGTAAATATATATATTGCATCACATAATGCTTCTTCCTTCCTTATTTTGTTGCTAATCCTAAATTAGTAGCATCTTAAGAAATATATTTGTATCATGTTCCTCTAATTTATGCTCCAAAAATATTTTATTTATATTACTTCTAACCATGAAATGGTACCACATTTTTATAAAGATTTTTATTGTCATCAACTACCCATTTTAATTCTTGTTCATATATGTCTTAATTTATGACTAACCCTAGACTAGTAATGTCTAAAAAAAAATGTATTTGTGTCCTCTCTCAATCCCTTATAATCTTAAGAATTTTTATTTACATTAACTATGTTACCTATTTTATGTTGACCTTATAATCATATAACTAAGCATCTTGATTACTTGTCATATGTGTTTTCTACTCATTCTTAAATTTATCTAACTTTATTAAAGACTTAGGATGTTATAGTACGCATGTTGTTAGATCTATCTATATGTTGTATGCTACAGTAGTATCTTGATGTTAATTGGTTGAGGCTCACGAGATGAGATTTTTTTTATTCTTGTGCCAATCACGTGTTTGCTTCTACAGGGATTGTGACAGTGATTGCATGTGATCACATTTACATTACACACAAATTAAAGGTTTTAGGCATTAGCTTGGGCAAACTAGCTAGTCCAAATTACTTATCATCAAAAAATATTTTGGGGTAACAACATCATGTCATGCACACCGCATACAGTACTATGCTAAGGAGTAAACCACTTGATATAATGCTTATGGCTCCACCATCCTAAACAGGGGCTTGAAGTGGCACATCAGAAAAATATATGCAGGAGTGAGTATTTAGTATGATTTTTCCATCATTGTCTGGTCAAAAAGCCACTTGGTATAAAGTTGTACATTTTTAGTCACACGAAGGGAAAGTACAAATGGTGCAAACCTATGGATAATTATTTGATTTTTATCTTTATAAAAATTGTATTTAACGGTGATACAACTAATAATAAATAATATTATAATTACCTGAAGGTACTTATTTCGTAGTCTGGCGTTCATTACTCGACATTTGGGCCTTCGGTTACCTTCAGTTTTGGGACGGACGTTTGAGAATGCTAAAGCTCGTAGAGCGTTCGTAGGCAGCTAAGCTTTTGCGGGTGTGGTATCATGAAACCCTAGAGCCCATGCATTTGGTGAAAGAGATGATGTGAGGTGATATCTCTTCGAGCAATTCCTTTTCTTCTCGTTTTTTCTTTCTTAAGGACAGTTTTTTGGTTTTCTTGCAGCCGGGTGGTAGTAACTTTTTACATAGAAAGTGATTTTATTTACCATAAATTTGGGCATGTAATTTCTTAGTCTTCATGAAAGCTTTCAGATTCTGTCGGCTTGTTTAATTATGAATTATAACTACAATTTGTGCTCAACGTCTGATTTGAGAACCACTTTAATGCCCTGTTTCTCTTTCGCATCTATTCAATTTGTATGCAATTTCGAAGTTCAGTTTACTCTTGGAGTTTGAATTTCAAACAATTACGGGTTTTCTTTTTTATATTTTAGGAATGGGTTTTTTATTTTTTAATAATTTAGAAATACTACCTCTGTAATTTGTCGCACATCCAGCAAAGATAGCATTGAACTTTGAAACTGTTCAGTTGATACCTCAATGTATTTCATTTGCAGCAGAGTATATTGTGTGTGTGTGTGTGTGTTAAAAGGGAAAATTCAATAAATTTAGGACATAGTGCAACAACAACAACAACAACAACTAAGCCTTTTCCCACTAGGTGGGGTCGGCTACATGGATCAAACGGCGCCATAGTGGCCTATCATGGATGAGATCAATAGATAAGTTATTAACTATTAAATCATTTTTAATAGTTTCACTTATTGTTTTCTTTGGCCTCCCTCTGCCTCTAATTATTGGACTATTCTCCATCCGATCTACTCTTCTCACTGGTGCTTCTGCAGGTCTTCTCCACACATGGCCAAACCACCTTAAGCGAGATTCAACCATCTTCTCCACAATAGGTGCTATCCCAACCTTCTCTCTAATGCACTCATTTCTAATCATATCTCTTCTGGTGTGTCCACACATCCAGCGCAACATTCTCATCTCTGCAACGTTAAGTTTATCTTCATGTTGTCTTTTAATCGCCCAACATTCAGTACCATATAATATAGCAGGTCTTATAGCCGTACGGTAGAATTTTCCTTTAACTTTGAGCGGCACTTTTTTATCACAAATGACATAGTGCAACAGCTTGGGAAAAAATATATGAAAACACAGCAATATGAAATCTATTAAAAAAAATTGAATATGCCTATTGTTCCAAACTTCAAAGCAATCAGCTAGGGGAGAGAAAATGGAGCTCAGAAAAGCTACAATAAGCTAGGTAGGTCAGAGAAGCTACTGTAAACTATAGGAGAGAAAGGGGATGAAGGTTATGAGGGCTAGCTCTGTTGCTGAACGAAGGAGGAGAGAAACTTGACTTGTTGCAGATGGCTGGTTCAATATGAAGAGTTGTAGCTATTGAAGGAAATCAAAGCTGGTTCTGCTGATTGAAGGAAATTGAAGCTTGAATGGCTTGTTGCAGTGCTGGTTTAAAGCTGGGATTGCGGAAAGCTGCAGCATTTGCAGTTTGAGGGTTGAAGATGCTTGCTGCAAGGTGAGTGAGAGGGGATGAAAGAGTAAGAGGGTTTGCTTCTCAAATGCATCATGTTGGTGGAGAGTTTTCCCTCTTACAGGCTGGCTGGGGTAGCATGCTGAAGGAATTACTGGGCTTGGTCAAAAAAGGCAAATTACACAATCCAAAGCAATCATGTAAACTTGTGAACTCAGCTTTGAAATATTGAGTTTACCTTGAGTTCACCAATTCAACTGAATTTACTCCTATTTTAGGAATACTCAATTTTACAAGCGAGTTGACGTAATTTCTACCCTAGGGTAGAGCATGAATGAAACATTATTAGATGTATATTATTTGTTGCTGCAATAACTAAATTAACAAGTCAGTACAAAATTACTTTGGATAATAGGAAAAGACGTTAATCACCAGCCTTTACTATATTAATTGTGATATAATTAAAGAACTGGAAATCATGTCTTCAAAGTAGCATTACAGTTGGAGGCTTCTTTTATTTCTATGCAAATGGAGCCAGGGACTCAAATTTGTGGTCTGTCCCTTTATCCAAGTAGTTCACAATAATTGTAAAATTATAATAGAATTTAAGATTTTTTTCCCCTAAATTTATTTGATAACTCTTGGCTTAAGTAAATGTGCATCTTAATTGCATATTTATTATTCTGATTATATGTAGTTTTGAATTTTTAATTTTAACTTAGATCTTGACCCTAATGTCTCTTCTGTATGCTATACTGCAAATTTTAATATTTAATTCATATGCTATATTATTCTATGGGGAGATTTAGCTATCTTCTTTTTATTCCACGATTGACTATCAGCAGACCTATCTTCTCTGTTCTTTTCTTTCATATAACAAAATTCTAACATAATATTTATCTTTCCATCTTGCTAATATTAAGCATGAAGGGCTTAAACAAGTCATTCATATGGGGAAGTGGTAATTGCTTTTTATCAATGGTAAACGAAATATCTTTATGGT
This sequence comes from Gleditsia sinensis, assembly GCA_037074535.1. Taxonomy (NCBI): domain Eukaryota; kingdom Viridiplantae; phylum Streptophyta; class Magnoliopsida; order Fabales; family Fabaceae; genus Gleditsia; species Gleditsia sinensis. The sequence continues at coordinate 49,219,757 of CM073470.1, forward strand.
TCCACCAATCTTTTGTTTCTTTCCTAGTTTCCTTTCAGGTAGTTTACTAATTTTGGTTTTGTCTTTGCTTTATTTGCACGAACAAGAGTATATTGGAAGGCGGCTATGGAATTGGTTCAAGCAGTGGGAGAAGTCCATGTCAATTCTGGTTATGGGATGATAATGACCAAGAACGTGGACATGTCTGAAACCTTTGAGAAAATTGAAACCTGTATGATATTTTCATTTCTCTTATAATCTCATTTATATTTTACATGCACTGTTAAAGGTTGGTAATTGTGAGCTTTTCCAATTAAGGTTCCTTGACAGAATTTTGGTTCTCTTATATCTGCTTAAGTCACTCTCTTTTAGTAAATGACAATGGCACCATGTTGGCCGTTTTTTATGGGGATTTAACATCTTATAGGAGGATTTCGTGTTTGTGATATGTCAGCTTATTACACATTTTTGAAATTGGGCTTTTGAGAAAGTAGATCCTATTCTTAGGTTTCACATTGCCTCAAGTTCTTACCAGTACCACTTTTCTTTGACTACATATATGCAAAGCATTTTTATAGATGTTAATCCATGTGCCAAGCTTTCCTATATGTACTTAACCCTTGTGGAGAAGTGTAAGGGAGATCCATATGGTAAGCCACGCCTGTACAGTGTTGCAGTTTTGGATCATATTAGGTTGTTTCATTATTATATTGTTATTCAAAGTGGCTTTCTCCACTTTTCTTTATGCACGAGATGTCTGTGAATTAGTGGGTTTATTTTTTTCATTAAGTGTGACCCACAAATTTAACTTTGTGGTTTTACTTCGTTGGCTACTAGTCGCTTATTAGGCAATCTTTTTCTTTACTGTAGCCCTTGATTCCAGAGAACGGAAAAAAAGTAAGTATTTGTCCTATCCCTACATTAACTTGGGACCAGGACATCAAGGTATGCCAGCTAAAACAGAAGACTCCCAGACTCCATGTCTTTATCATAAAGTAGAAGGTTCAAGTGTAGCAAATAATCATTTCAATGGATCCCCTACAACTGCTAAATCTGGTAGCAAGAGATTCCGAAGGAATTGGCACAGAAAATTCATAAACTGGAGTGCTATGTCTAGCAGTCCAGATTCATAAATGCATCTTCAGCTGAATTGCTTTCTGGACTTTATTCTAAAGCTGTAGGTTGCATGTTCCCGATTGAGAATGAAAGCTTTGATTTAGTTGAGTGGTTCTTTTGCTGATATAGATTATCAAAATATCTTGATGAGGCTGAACTTGCTGCTTCCCTGATTAATGTGAAAGGAGGAAATTCTGGAATATCTCTGAGAAATGATTCACTGGATATCAATACTGAGCAGACGACAAGAAGCAAGGAGAAACTGGAACATGCCTTGAGACATAAGACTAAGGTCCCGTTTGGTAGATAGAAATAAAGGTATGAGAATGGAATGGAATGGAATGGGCATTCCATTCCTTGGTTTGGTAAATGGAAGTGGTAAAAGTTGTGGGTCCCATGAAATGCTGATTACCTCCTCCAAGGTAATCAGCATTACCTCCGAAAACAGGTGGAAAGTGAACAGTGCGATGAAATGGAAAGTAAAAAGACTGAAATACCTTTCATTATTTTATTTATTTATAAAAAATTTTATAATTAAAAATATATATATTTAAATTAAAATTTTCAATATTGTTTAACAAAATTTAATTCAAAATTTTATATTAATAATAATTTATTTTATTTTTTATTTATAATATTTAAAATAATTTTTTAAGTTAAAATAATATTACTATAATAATTTTATTTTTCAAGAGTATTTTGTCTTTTTGACAATTTTTATTCCATTCCATTCTATTGACTTGCCAAACGTAATTTTAATAACAACATTCCATTCCATTTGAATCCATTCCTTTCTATTCTATTCTCAATTTCCATTCACATTCCCTTCGCTGCCATCTACCGAACGGAACCTAAATTCCTTTCTGACCTTTCAGATATGAATATAGGCATTGCTGCAAGTGAATTTCTATTAAATGGTTCTATGGGAATGAATACTAGAAGGCCTTGGGGGAACATGGAAGAAATAGCTCCATTGCATCAGCTTCAAAATGTTGGTACCACAACTTTAAATGGGAGCAGAGGCAAGTGCAGTTCCGCCTACCAATGGTGTTCCTGAAAAATGTAATGGTGAGAATAAGGAAGAATTTGTTTTGATAGGTTCAAATCCAGAGTTATATGCCTCCCAACCAGATCTTGTTGAGAATATTGCTAATCATAGCTTGTTAGTGAATACTACATCAGAGTTTGATGTTGCCTATACGAATATTCCTATGCAGAGGAGGCAAAAGGGAAAAGAGAAAACACCAATAGAGCATCTGAAGACTAAACTTGCTGCAGCGATACCAGATTTAAATGATACTAGCACTGAGTATAATTCAATCAGAAAGGAACATGAGAATGTGAACGGCCTTTCTCCTGAGCTGAAATCCAAACATAGCAAGGAGAGTAACCAGGAACTTAACTCAGATCATTCGAGAAACTTATCTGATGGTATGGGACTCACTCAAACTTATACTCACAATACAATGGAAGGCAATGGAAAAGCACTTGAAAATTGTCTTCTCCTACAGTTTGACTCTGGAGTTTCTTTGCCTTCAAAAGACGATTTACTGGCGACATTTTTTCGGTTTGGTCCTTTGAAGGTATCTGAAACAAAGTTGTTGCAACATGGGGGTTATGCTCAGATTGTTTTCGTAAAGAGTGCAGATGCTGAGGAGGCATTTGGAAGTATAGAGCAGAACACACCGTTTAGTGCAACCCTTATTGATTGCAAGCTCCATCATTTTTCTGAAACTGTTCCACCAGTAGAGCATGCACGACCTTCTGGGTCAAAGCCACCGCTTGGTGAGGCACCTCCACTTGACTTCATTAGGCAGAATTTGCAGATGATGACATCAGTTCCGGAGAAGTCAGGGGATAATCTTTCTCCACAGATGAGAGACAAACTAGAGAGTGAAATAAAAAACCTTCTGAAAATGGTGAACTCTGGCAGGTTCTTTCTCTAAGAAAGTCTAAATTGAAGGATAGGAATCTCGTTTAAATTGATGATAATTGTAATTAAGTATTTTTGTGGGGCTTCTTTTTGGGTACCGTGTCAATGATTTGCTACAATTGCGACTGTATTATTTGTCTATAAAAATTTGTATTAAACACTATTGAGTTACTTTATTTAATAGTATCAGAGTCATGTGCAAAATTGATAGTTTCGAAATTGAATTTTTTAAAAAATTCAATGAATAAATTTTTTTATTAATTACAATTTAAAATATTGAGAACATGTGCGCAAAACTGTTAAAGGGGTTAACTTACTATAAATTGTGCATGTATTTGCCAGAGGTAAAACTGATATCCTTCTAAATGAAGTTGCGTAGATTTAAGCTAACAATTTTTATACTTTTGCTCTGATAAAAAAAAAAAAGCCTTATTTATAAACTGAATCAATCCACATTCTCTTTGGGACTCCCTTGGAAAATAGGATATAATAAGATAGAATAAAATAACAAAATAAAATAATAGTAAGATAGGATAATAATAGGATAGTTCATATCTTCTCTTGTGTTTGGTATGCAATAAAATAGACATTATGCTATGCTATCTTGTGTTTAGAGTAAATTAGATAATGATAAGATAGGATAAAAATAGTATAAATAACAAAAATACCCTTACAATAAAATTACATATATATTTATTTAAAATCAATTTAAATATAATTTTTTTAAGTATTTTATACATTAGTATAATTTTAAATTATATAAAAAAAATAATTAATAAAATAATGTCTATAAATTCAATATATTATATAAAAAAATAATATAAACCATGAATATTTTACTTGATTTAGTTTGTCCTTGCATTACGTTCTTCGTTAGTAAATGAAAATACTTAATCAAATGAGATTTTTAAATCAGATATTACAATAAGTAAAAATCATCTACATAAAATTTTAGACTAACAAAAAGTCAACAAAAAAAAAAGAATGGTTACGTCCTTATTAATCAAACATATCTTTGCAAACAAGTTGCCAACACATTTAATAACACCAATTTCAGTTGCAAACAAAAAGCCGTCATAAATAAACAAACATCGTTACGTCGCATAAGGGAATTGAAAAACTGCCAAGAGCATTTCTCATTGCAAATGTATGATTGTACAACATATTAACATGATATAAACTTAAAATCTCGTTAAACACCTATACTACTAAATTCTAATTCAAGAGACCTATGTAATACATGAATATTCAAACACAACCACCCTCCCCCCAAAAAAAATCATTTTTTAACCAAATCCAAACTCCTCACTGGCTTCATGAAATGCAAGCAGCAACTTTTCTTTCAGATGTTGTCTAGATGGATGTTCTGGCAAATCTAACTTTATTGAAACTGCATTAAAGAAAAATCAAAGTTTTAGCATGTCCACTTTATGATCATCTTTCAGACGGGCCACCAGGTAAGGTATATCACCAATAACAGTGCATTCTGAACCAGCATACGGACAATTATAAGGTCTATATGCACATTGAGATTCATGTTTTAGCTTGCTGTAGTATGGATATATGGCCACGCAACCAAAACCTTGATATTTATAGGGAAGTTCCAAAGATGCAGCCACCTTATCCAATGCTAGACATTTGATATTGCCAAGTTCATGCCTACAAGTAGGGCACTGATTGTGGACCCTAGGTTTGCAACCTGAGCATAAGGTGTGACCATTTGAACACTGCAACAAAGATTAACAACAAACTCTATTACTTAAATTTCCAAATAACATTTTTTTTCACTAGAGGATATTTACTTCAATTAGATAGTAAAACCACCACTTATAAACTCAAAAAAAAAGAAGCAAAAATTCATTGACTTCTTGCTACAACAAATTGTGTTTAAAATCTTCCATGAATAGGAAAAGAAACAAGTTGAGTTGCTCATGGTTTCAGCACCTTCAATGCTTATAAAGGAACCCTGATTCATGAAACCTCAGAAAACAAAGGAATAAGAAAAACTTTGTATTCTAGCAAGAGGATCCCAGAGCATAATCAAAATATTCAACAGCCAAGTTCCAACTACCACATTCTTTAAACAAATTGCCAAGATTTCATTTCAATTAAACAGCAATCAAGAAAAAGACTAGTACCCACATATCAAATCAGAAACTACCCTAAATCTGATCATTAATTTCCATTGTCTGTAGTCCATATTTCATGTACCTTAGCTCATTTAATAAACAAAAGAATGAAACCCAAGTTACTTCTGCACCAACCTAAGTTAGCAGTACCTTTCAAGGCACAAAAGCAATTTTTACTGTCATTTGCCAATCAATACAAGTTAATGATAGAATTACTTTTGAGCTAGCAAAACTAATATTTGCCATCCAAAACTGAAATCCAAGCAAGCAGTTGAAAAATCTAAAACGAAATGCTTTTGATAAAGATATAATAAAAATGTGCTTTAATCCATTTAGCAAGGGAATTAATACTCTCACAATCACATTTTGCTTACAACATGCCTCACGGACCATTGCTTTCTTTTAATCAAGGCAATAAATTCCCCTTTTGTCCCTTTTACCTATTATTCAATTTTCTTAAGAAGCAGGCATACAATTTGCTCAAAGCCACAAACCAGAATTTTTGTTACAACCACATGCTATCTCATGAATCCAAAAAATAAATGATAAACTATCCATATAAAAACAAAAACTAATTTTCCAGGCATAAGAAAAATATCAACAGTCTGAAATCTCAGTCAAAAAAAGCATTCATTCTCCCCATACTCAATTTTTAACTTTGGCCTTCATGGTCAATTTTATGCTTCCCATACTGAGTAAATTAAACATTCTAAAGTTGATAATAAAATAAAATATACACTACACTTCCAAATGAACAGAACTATAAAAATCTTGCGAAAATTAAAAATAATATTATACGAAAAAGAAATAGGAATATGAAATATTCAGTACAGAAATTATCCCAAATCCGAAATTTATGTCACACTGAAATTATTCCCTGCTCAAAAACTATCTTGTATACATGAATTATTTAAAAAATATGTCAAGTTGTAAGTCGGTCTTCTTTACATTCATGCATGATAAAAGATATTTAGTTTAAATAGTGACATTATTGCATTGCACCGCCTAACCTATGACACCAAATTAACCGAGCAGAAAAGGAAACTTCTGTGATCAAGATATCCAAGAATGGATGACAACAAACTGTTTCATCCATTCACATACTAGATTTAAACCCTAACCTTAGGCACTAAATGGAAAGGAAATTCAAACGAAACCTACTATAGATCTACAATACAAAAACATAAAATCAGAAAGAAAATAGCCGTCGATAGAATAATTGAATTAAAGATGGAAACTCTATCACCTAAATCAGAAACACAACTCATCAACCAACAAACAACGAATTTGATAGAGCCTAATTCCAACTAGCAGAGGTTCTGAAACAAGCAACCAAATATGACCTCCAAAATAATATCCCACACCAATAGGGGCTTTAGTTTTACATGGTCACTTAAAGCAAATCACAATCCTTAAAAAAATTTTGGGCATTAGTTCTACCTAGCAGGGGTTCTGAAACCAGCAATCAAATATAATCTCCAAAATTTTGAAGCCAGATGCATGCCAGAATTGTTCAATACAGACTCCCAATCTATCCCTTTTACCTATTCTTGAAGCACCCATGAATTACATTCTACAATCAGCTAAAACAGATACAAGCATATACAAGTCACTCATCATCCATCGAAGTACAAGAGAAGAGTAAACTTGACAGGCAGATACAAGCAGAAAAAGGGAAATCGGCTAAAACATATATAGGTAAATACAAGTAGAAGGTAACCCAGTGACAGCAACAGACAACAGATAGCCGCGAGAGGGGAACCCAGTGACAACTATATGCTAAAACAGAGGTGGAAAGGGGAAAAATGTACAGCGACAGAGAAAAAGCGAAAATGGCATACCTTGGCATGAGAAAGAGTGAAAATATACAGTCAGGGAGAAATCGATGTTTACCTCGGCTGAAGGAGAGAGTAAAGTCGACGGTGGGAGACAGTCCCCAGTTGGAGGAGATCCACGGTGGAAGGGTGACAGAGACAATATCTCTAGGGTGAGGGAGACGATTTCTAGACAGTGAGGGAGGAGGAGCGTTTTCTGAGGGGGGAATTTCTGAGGGGTGAGGGTGAGTGAAATTGAAGCTTACCTGGGCTGAACGACAGAGTGATGTCAACGGTGGGAGAAGCTGTCGCAAGGAAAGAAGACTGATGTGCTTGGGAGAAGCTGCGGCGAGGGTGAAGGAGCGATATGTCTTGGAGAAGCTGGGGCGAGGCAAGGATGAGGAACGATGAGGTCGAGGGTGAGAGTGAGGGTGAGTGAGGAAAGAATTTACCTTATCCTATCCGGTTGTTTGTAACCCAGCCATTCCCCTCAGATATAATTTTTCACATAGAGGCAGGATACGATAATACACAGGATATTTTTATTCTATCCCATTATCCCATCAAAAGTAAGACAAAAACATGATAGGATAATTTTATCCTATCTTGTTTCTTATCATATTTTCCAAACGAACTCTAATTTTATTCTTTTCAATAAAAATTAAGAATTTATTTATTTTTATTTTTATTTTTTTAAAATTTATTTTATAAAAAATAAAAAAAATAAAAAAAACTATTTGATAAACTATTTTAAAAATATATTATTTTTTGTTTTTTATATTTTAAAAACAAAAATAATTTTATCCTGTTTTAATTTTTTTATTTTAAAAATAATTTATTTTTTAAACTTATTTTTAAAATAATAAAAAAAAATAATTATCAAATAAATTTTTTTATTTTAAAAACAAAAAATAATTTTTAAAAAACGGAAACAAGAGACCTTAATATTTGCTCGCAAGACGGTAGAAAAAAGATAAAACCAGGCTATTATTTGGTACTACTTTCCCCCTAACTTCATCTCAGATAACTGTAGGATACGCGAGCATCTTCGAGCCTCACAATAGCCCTTCAGGCACGATCTCCTTTCTACTTTCTTATTCCTCTGTTTTACCTAAACTAAATTTTCTCAATTGAAATGGTTTAACTTGTTATTGCTATTGTAGCATTCACCTTAACCCGATTCATCGGGGTTTATAAACATGTTTGCCAGTGACCACCACCCAGTAGCATTTATTTTATCAACTTGTTTTCCAAATATAGTCGAATATGAGGGTTTGCTGCGACTTTGGCTTAGCTGTTGCTGGGTTTGATATCATGGCTTCTGTTTCTTCAACATGGAAAAGTAGCCTGTTTTAATGTTTGATTAAAGTCGTCAATGAAAGGCTGGGGTTTTGTTTTTGATGAAAACGATTGAATGCTTTGGATAAAAAATTGGCACTTTTTATTGTTTATGTCTTAGTGCGTCGCTGCCTTTTCTTTGGCTTTACTTAGATCTTTGTATGTTATAAAATGAACTATAACTTGTCGATGAAGAACCAATTATTGGATTCTGGTGTTGGGCGACCAATGTTATCCTATTCTATTTGTCGACTGTGTTTCATGAGCTAGGTTATAAAGCACGTTGGCCTAATTGGTCCCTGTTTTTTCTTGGTGACCTCAGCAAACTGCTGATCTCCATCTTGGTGTGACAATATTTTCCTTGGTTCGGGCTTAGGGTTCTTTTGAGGCCCTGAATAGCAACAAACAATTTCCACTATTCCAACACATTATTGGATTTGGTTCAAAATAGTTATTTATTATCGGAAGTTTTAAAACTTCACCTGCCATTTTCTAGTAGAGTAGGACTGAAAAGCTATCCATAATTTTTTGGATAAAAATATTAATTTTAAAATTTAAATAAGACGACGATAACAACAACAAAGTCTTTTTTTTACTAGGTGGGATCGGTTACATGGATTAAATGGCGCTATAGTGGTCTATCATAAATGAGCTCAATAGATGAGTTATTAACTATTAAATCATTCTTAATAGTTTCACCTATTGTTTCCCTCTACCTCTAATTATTAGACTATTCTCCATCTGATCTACTCTTCTCACTAGAGCTTTTGCAGGTTTTCTTAACACGTGATCAAACCACCTTAAACTAGATCAAAATTTAAATAAGAGTTTGTCAAAAATTTCATCATGTGAAATTTACAGCTTGCAGAATGCTCCTTTTTCTCTCCCTAAAGAAGGACTCTTTTTTGGTTGATTATTCTCTCAATTATTGAGTCGTTTCATTATTCCTTTTTGTTCTATATGCCTTGGAATGATTGAATGAATGAACTCTAGAAAAAGCAAGAATTAGTAAGTACTAGTTTGTGGTCTCTATTCCCAAAGTAAATGAAAGAGAAAGGTAAAGAGAAAACACCTAATATAGTACCACCTTTTACTGATACTTTCAGCGTTAAGAGTTGTGAATTGAGATTGAGATGAGTAAATAAGAATTTGAGGTGAGTTTTTTTTTCTCTTGTCTTCCTAGCTTTTATACTCTTCATCATTGTTCACATGAACTTAGCCGTCCTCTAGAATTATTGTTTTGCCACTCTATATGCGTAAAAAATACATTTTCATGTACCTTTTAAATCCTAAATTTTCTCTTGCATTTGCCCAATAAGAAGCTTAACTCTGATCTGTCATGTAACTTAAATATTCTGCTCTTTTGCATTATCGCAATGCATACTTTAAAAGAAGTAATCCTTTCTGCATTCAAATCTCATTTTGATTATGCATACATAAGTTTTATATCCTACAATAATTCTTTTTCATTCCTCACCTTGAATCTGCAACTTTGAAACCATATGGGTCATCACTAACCCATGGTAGATAGATTTCCTTTATCATTTCTCCATAATGGGGGATGACATTGAGCTTCAATTCAATGATCATAGTTGATTGCTTAAAATATTTAAGAAATTTGGAGTAAGTTATTGCCAATTTGTTTAGTATAGCTTTAAGTTTAGAAAATAATGTCTTTTACATGTTATTTTATTACTTCCTTACTTAAGCGTTAGGGAAAAAAATGATTATGGTAATATTGTTGAGTATTATTCATGAACATTAAGCATTTAAATTTTCCTGCCAGTGTAGCATTATGCATGATTTAATTGATTTTAAATTTGAAGTATTTTGTATTGATTGAGTACATGATTTGTTGATAACCTTGACCATATAGGTGTATGAATATGAATGGAAGAAACAATTACAGAAGATAGTAAATATAAGTATACTTGATCTATCCGAAAACAAGAATGTTCTTTGTTGACAATATTCCAGCATCATATTTTTTAGGGATTTATTTCCTATTAGGTTCTCTTTGATAAAGGGATAAGGAAAGTTGTTTCTATTATCTCTTTATTGTTTTAATTATGTTATTTGTTCCTTAATTTAAGGTATTGACTGTTCCTTAATTTTAAGGATAGTTATTTCCTATAATTTTAGAGATGACAAACTAGTTGTCAAGTTTCTCTATATAAGGCCTCCGCTTTTCACATAATAAAATATTGAGAAGAATTCTCCTATGCCCTCTTTTCTTCTTACATGATATTAGAGCCTACGGTCTAGTCCCATAGCTCCACCTATCTCCAGTTTATGGCAGGCAGACCTCTAATTACATTTCCTAGGGAACAGCTATGACGGGCACCAAAAGGATGATGACTTAGAATCCTCAATTTATTTGTAGTCGACTCCAATGATGGTTGCCACAGTTTATGCCTTTTGCTCTAATAATTCTACTCTTAAAATCACCTCTCATGAACTCAATAGTTCAGGGTCGCGATTTGTAGAGACCCTGAACACTTTAAGTCCATAGCCACAATCAGCCTCAAGTACTTCATTTTTGCTCTCAAAAGGAACTTTCATGAGTGTTCTAAGTCGTATATTCGAAATGCCTGAACCTTGAGTGATTGGCTTCGGGGCTACAGATTATATGAAAGGTTGTGCAAGCCTTTTTCCCTCTTATAAACCTAGTTGAGGAAATTTGATAATTTAAATTGTAGGTGACTCTTTTGCAACAATTGTTGGTATTGGTACCATTAATATTATTCTTCACTTCTCAAATATCTCTCAAGTGTGTTCTCAATGTTCCAAAATTGTTATGCAATTTACTATTTGTTAGTAGGGTTACCAAAGATGGAAACTGTACTTTCCTTATATCAAATTCTATCTTTGAATTTTAGGATATGACTTTTTGCGTGAGGATTGACAATGCTAACGATCTCTATTACTTTGAGGAAGGGATCTCCAACAATAAAGAAACTTTGATTGCTAATTGCAATTTTACATCTTTATCTAGGGAACAACAAATAATGTTATGGCACTATAGGTTAGGCTATCTTAACTTTCAATATTTGAAACATTTGTTTCCTTTTCTTACTCTAAATAAAGATTTGTTTTTTTCAATGTGATGTTTGTCAAATTGTTGAACACCAAAAGGCTTTCCTTTGTAGTCATATAAATCGCCCAAACTTTTTATCTTAATCTATAGTGATATTTGGAGTCCTTTTGAAAAAAAAAGAAGGGTTTATCACATTTCTTGGTGATACGCATGGATTACCTAAGTTTATCTCCTAAAAGAAAAAAAATGAGGTTTAACATTCAAACATTTTCACTTGATGGTGAAAAACCAATATAGCGCAAAATTATAGATTTTACATATTGATAGATAATACTTTAATTGTGTTGATACTTCTCAAACAAAATAGAGTGGTTAAAAGAAAAAACAAGCACGCTTAGAAGTAGCTCGGTCTTTTATGATCGCTAATATAACAACAATAACAACAACAACAACAAAGTTTTTTCTCACTTAGTGGGGTCAGTTATATGGATCAAACGGCACCATAGTGGCCTATTATGAATAAGTTCAATAGATAAGTTATTAACTATTAAATTATTTTTAATAATTTTACCTATTGTTTTTTTTTTATCTCCCTCTACCTTTAACTATCGGACTATTCTTTATTTGATCTACTCTTCTTAATAATGTTTCTGCAGATCTTCTCCACACATGATCAAACTATTTTAAGCCAGATTTTACCATTTTCTTCATGATAGATGCTACCCCAAACTTCTCTCTAATGCACTCATTTCTAATTATATCTCTTCTGGTGTGTCCACACATTCAGTACAACATTCTCATCTCTGCAACATTGAGTTTATTTTTATATTATCTTTTAACCACTCAATATTAAGTAATATACAATATAACAGGTTTTATAGCTGTACGGTAGAATTTTTCTTTAACTTTGAGTGATATTTTTTTTTATCACAAATGACACTCAAAGCCTTCTTCCATTTTATTCATCTCGCTTGAATCTTATGGTTTACGTCCTCTTTTATTTTGCCGTCATTTTGTATGATGAATTCAAGATATTTAAAACTTGTAATTTATTTTAATATATGGTCTTCAAGTTTTACATATAAATTTGTATTTGTTCGTCTTTTACTAAAAATACATTCTATATATTTTGTTTTGTTTTTACTTATACGAAAACCATGTGTTTTTAAAGTTTGTCTCCATAACTCTAGTTTCATATTTATTTCCTTTTTCGATTCACCAATTAAGACTATATCATCTGCAAAAATCATACATTGAGGCCCTAAATTTTGTATATGTTCAGTAACTGCGTCCAAAATTAAATTAAAAAAATACAGACTCAAAAAAAACTTTTGATATAGTCCAATAATTGTGAAAAAATCTTTTCTGTCTCCATTTTGTGTTCTTACGCAAGTCGTTATCCTATCGTATATGTCTTTGATTGCTCGAATATACGCAATACGTACTCCTTTCTTCTCTAAAGCCTTACATAAAATCTCTCTTAGCATTCTGTCATATGTCTTTTCTAGATCAATAAAACTATATGCAAATCTTTCTGTCTTCTTTGATATCTTTTCATTAATCTCCGCAGTAAATAAATTGCTTCCATAGTTGACCTTCCTGACATAAAATCAAATTGATTTTCTGTGACTTAAGTCTCTTGTTTTAATCTTTACTCAATGATGTTCTCCCATAATTTCATAGTATGACTCATGAGTTTAATCCCCCGATATTTAAAACAGTTCTATATGTCCTCCTTATTTTTATAGATAGGGATTAAAGTACTTCTCCTCCATTCATCTGGCATTTTCTTAAATTTCATTATCCCATTAAACAACTTAGTGAACCAACTTATACCTTTCTTTCCTAAACTTTTCCATATTTCAATAGGTATATTATTGGATCTTACTATTTTGCTATTTTTCATTCTTTTCAAAGCATTCTCTACTTCAAGCTCCTAAATTCTACGATAAAAAGCATAATTACGGTCTTCCATTCATCCAATATTTTCTTATGATTGCTAATAATGTCCTTAAATCTTTTTGGGGTGTTTCCATTCTTCCAGCTTGCTATTTTATAAATCGTTTTTCTACTTGAGTTCTAAACTACAAAATACCTTATCAGGTCTTTCTTCAATACTACTCACAAACAAGGTTAATAAGTTTGTTACCTCTCAAAGTGTTTAGTTGTATATCCTTTGTTTATATTCATGATCATAACTGAAGTAAAATAGATCCTAGAGTACTACCTTATATTTTCCTTTCATATTCATGACTATAACCGAAGCAAAATAGATCCTAGAGTTCTACCTTGTATTTTCCTTGGGTATTCAGTCGCACAAAAAGGGTACCATTACTATTCCCCAAAAGAAGGCAAATACTTTGTCACTTTTTTAGATGTCTTCCTTTTTGAAAACCAGCTCCATTACCCAAAAAATACGCTTCAAGGGAGATCGGGAATGAAGCTTCTTTTTGAAAATTTGCATCCAGTCACATCCTAACCCTTCCATATGATCCACCCAGAGTAGTCAAGCAAACACAAGTACCCACACCTAGATCTATCCTATGCCTTCTAGATGATCCACCAACACTAGTCGAGCAAACACAAGAACCCACACTAGAAACAAATAATATAGAGCTTGCCATAAACATCGACAACTCTAGGGAAAGGGGAGACTCACAACAACAACCTGAGTCATGTATTTAATCTTGGAAAAATACCTCACATAGAGCTTGCCATGAACGAGAATTGAATTCATCACTTGAGGTTAGTGATCTTGATTGGCATATTGCGTTGAGGAAAAAGGTCCATTCTTGTACTTAGCGTCCCATCTCCAATTATGTTTTTTATAATCATTTTTCATCTTCTCTTGAAGCTTTTATTACTAATTTGTTAGAAAAGAAGGTTCCTAGAGATATATGGGAGGCTTTGAGGATACCTAAATGGAGAAAGGCAACAATAAAAGAAATAGAAGCCCTTAAAAAGAATGAAACTTGGAAGGTTGTAAAGAAACTTGAAGGGAAAACTTTGGCTGGGTGTAAATGGGTTTTTATTGTGAAATATCGATTTGATGGGATGATTGATAGTTACAAAACAAGGATGGTTACAAAAATATTTTCTCAAACATATGGTATTGATTACAATGAGATGTTTTCCCTGAATTCCAAACTCCATACAATTCGAATACTTTTATCTATTGCAACAAACTTGGATTGAGATCTACAACAACTTGACATGAAAAATGCCTTCTTCAATCGTGACTTGTAAGAGGTAGTCTACATGGACTTTTCACTAGGTTTTGACCAAGATGGGAAGAAAGGGATAATTTGCAAATTAAAAAAGGCATTCTAATGGTTGAAATAGTCCTCGACTGTTTGGTTTGGTAGGTTCACAAAGACGATTTTAGAACAAGAGTAAAGGCAAGCTCATACTACCATTCTCTCTTTTATTGACACAAAGAGGGTAAGAGTATAATTCTTATTGTCTACGTGGATGCTATAATCTTGATAGGAAATGATTCTATGGAAATGACTAGGAGGGAAACTAGACTAGCGATAGAATTTGAGATAAAACATCTTGGACTTTTATGCTATTTTCTTGATATAGAGGTTTCTATAAATAGGAAAGGAATGTTAGTCACTCAAAGGAAATATGTCTTGGATTTGTTAATTGAAATGGAGATGCTTTGCTGTAAACCTGTTGACACTTGTATGGACTCCACATCAAATATAAGAGAAAAGAAGGATGAAATCTTAGTTTATACTGGAAGACACCAGTGTCTAGTTGGAATGGTCATCAATCTTTCCCATAGGGGACTAGATATTGCTTTCACTATGAGTGTTGCTTGTTGGTATATGCATTCACCCTGTGAAGAATATATGGTGGCTATACTTTGAATCCTAAAGTACCTTAAACGATCTTTTGGTAAAGAGTTGTTTTTCAACAAAAATGAGTCTAGGAATAACGAGGGATTCACTGACACAAATCAAGTAGGTTTTATTGAAGACATGAGATTTACTTTAGGGTATTGTACATTTGTTTACTACAATTTGGTTCCTTGGCAAAAAAAGAAACAACCATTTGTGGCCTGGAGTATTGCTAAAGCTAAATTCTGAGTTGTTGCTCATAGTAGTTGTGAAATACTTTGAGTAAAACTATTGTTTGAAGAATTGGAGATGAAAATAAATCTCCCTCTGAAGATTTTTGTCATAAAAGGCAGCTATAGGTATTTACCACAATTTAGATTGTTATGATCAAATAAAACATGTGAAAGTGGATAGATATTTTATTGAAGAAAAAATTGAGGATGACTACTATGCATAACATATTTGTCACCAAGTGATCAAGTTGCATATTATTTAACAAAAGCTCTAGCTAGGAAGGTGCTCGAGATACAAATTGACAAGCCAGGCAAGTTCAATCTTAGGAACTTGAATTTTTTTTTGGGATGGGATGTTCGACTATATTATAGCATCCCATTTTTTAGGGGTTTATTTCCTATTAGGTTCTCTTTGATAAAGGGATAAGGAAGGTTGTTTCCTATTATCTCTAGTGTTTTAATTATGTGATTTGTTCCTTAATTTATGGGATTGATTGTTTCTTAATTTTAGGGATTGTTATCTCTTATAACTTGGGAGAATCAGTAGAAGACTTGTTGTCAAGTTTCTATATACAAGGTCTCTCTGCCTTTCACATAATAAAATATTGAGAAGAATTCACCTATTTCTTTCTTTGTTTCTTTTTTATTTTTTACATTTTACTCTTTTTAACATTCTTAATTGAATGCTTCACTCCAAACTATTGATCATTACAGAAGGTAGTTTTTGTATCCTAAAATTGGAAAACTTTTGGTTATTTCAGACTAGTATCCTCTTATCCAATCTTCTTAGAGTTGAACTACTTGCCATTCCCATTTATATTGCCAAGCCCATTCAGATAGGGAAAAATCTGTTAATTTCAGCTTCAATCTAACCTATTAAGTTTATATGAAAAATTTGATGGTCACAGGCTATATAAAGCACAAAAGGGTCAAATTTAAGTTTGTGGCAAGACATTATTTCTCCTCACAAAATATTGCTTATAGTAATGTTGGTGTGATCTTACATTGGAAGATGAGCTTTTAAATTGTCACGACCCCAAGTTAGGAGAACGTAACTGGCACAGGTTTTGGAAATAATCTCATTCCGTAAGTCTCTTTTTTGATACATATAAATAAATTTTTTACAATTAAGATAGATTGTAACTAAACTCATAATTATATATTCATTTGAGAGTTTAAATTTCTATACTATATAATTTCAATTATCTCAAAATATACATAAATACAATGTAAAATGGAAGTTGAAATTCTGCCTGTGATATATGGAGCAACTTTAGAGTGCAAAATACAACATAAACCAAAAGTTGGGAGCTTTGGAAATAAATCAAGCTTACTTAGAAAATATGTCGCCTAATTATCAACTATCTGAAAGAGACTGACCAAAATCTGTATTCTTATATGAAAAATGTAGAAATATCGTGTAATGAGTTTGACAATTCAGTGATCAGGTAATCCTTACCATAACGAAAACAGGACAAGCAAGACACAAGTTTTTTTTTCTTTTTCACCAGTAATAATTTAATGTTACAGTATTCTATAAATAGATACACATCAAATTTCTAAGTCATTTATTGAATCTTAACTAAAAGATCATGTATCAAATAAAGTTAAG
This sequence comes from Gleditsia sinensis, assembly GCA_037074535.1. Lineage (NCBI taxonomy): Eukaryota > Viridiplantae > Streptophyta > Magnoliopsida > Fabales > Fabaceae > Gleditsia > Gleditsia sinensis. The sequence continues at coordinate 49,236,793 of CM073470.1, forward strand.
AATATCTTACAAGAAACAAATAATGCATATCAACAATAGAGAAGATAAATAATTAAAATAAGTTTAGAGCTTTTCATAGATTGAAGAACTCTTTCTATATTAGAACCATAGCCATTTCTCAAGCATACAACAAAGGGAGTATTCACCATCAATCATGCCAAAAGCTTGTAATCCATCGGGCAAAAATCTGTAATCCATTAGGTCATTGCCTGCAAAGTCTATCAAACAAAAATTCGCACAATCAATCAGGCAAAAGCCCACACAATTCATCAGACAAAAGCTCGCATAATTAATCAGGCAAAAGTCCGTACAATCCATCAGACAAAAGCTCGCACAATCAATCAAGCAAAAATCTATTACATAGAACTCAAGATGCATTAAGGTTATCATTCATAGCTGTTAATTTGCAATGTTTTCAATTTAGGTTCTTCTGTATAGATACAATAAAGAAATAACAAGAAATACAAAAGATAAATAAAAGATCATGTCACTTTTAGAAAATCATATGTCCACTGATCAACAATAGTCATAACAATACCAACTTAATTTGCACATTTATATCCATAAGTCCACACATGTGCCTCATAAAATCATTTATCAATTTATGTGAAATATAAACATCACCATGACCCCACACAATTTTTGGGTATTCTCAATTAGTATAATTTAATATCAATAGAGAAATAAAGTATATATAATGCCTGTCTTGCATTCCTATAATTTAAACTATGAGTCATGCTTTGAAATACATGTTCACAAATAATAATGAGTTTCACATTAGTAGTAATGTCTCGTATAGATATATTAAATGAATAGTTAAAAATTATGTTATAGTAAATATTATCTACTCACATGATAAGGGCTCCAGGTTGGACAATTCTAAAATATACTTTTTCAATTCCAATTTGATCAAATAGATTTAAAAAATATGTCCGGAGAGTTCAAAAACTTAGAGAATGACTCAGAGTTTGATCAACTAATGGATACTATTCATGACGGCAAACATTGTTCACACACTGTTCGAGCACTGTTTACGTAGATAAAAATATTGTTCATTGTTACTGTTCACCGAAGAACAATTTGTAAAATTAGAGCACCGAATCATGTTGTTTGACTGTGAAATTCATTATACAACCAATACTCTATATCTTTAACAAAACCTCTAACTTGGAAGCTCAAAAAATCATAAAAAATTCAGCATTTTAGAAACATTACCTATTCGGTTATTGTTTACGATTTTTCGGTGAGTTTCAAGCGAAATTGATCAGTAGGTTTTGAAGTTCTCGTCGCCACGAGTCCAACGGTATTTTCGGTGTCTCAATTGGATGCATAAATCGAAAGAAATCTTAAAGAGAAGGTAGAGCTTAGAGAGAGAAAATGAAAGAAGAAAAAAAATAGAGGATGCTGGCTGCTTTCTCGTTTCCTTCTACCTCCTTTCTATTTTTTTTAATTAATATTATTATTTAATAATTAAATAATGAGATTTATTTTTATATATATACATATAAATATTATTGTTCATCTTAAAATATTTTAAAAGTTTTTAAAAATTTATATTATTGCAAAACTTAAGTTGCACTCTTAAACTATGTCTTTTCTTGATACAAATTTTAATAAAACAAATCACAAAATAAATATCTTTATGTATAATAAAAGAAAGAATATTTTTAAAAATAAATTTTTTTTATTAGAGGCATATATAATTATTTTAAGCAAAACAAAAATCATTTTAATCAAAAATATATTTATTTATAGCAAAATATTATTATTTAAAAATTATGGGATATTATATTCTTCCCCCTTAAAGAAATTTGGTCTCCGAATTTCAACTCATCTTATCATAAATAGAGAATGAAGTCAAAACATAAATTACAATTATTAACCTCGTTATTCAAGCAATTGAGGATATCTTTTTTCTTGAGTATTTTGCCATATAACCTTAGGCACAAAGATTTCTTTCAACTATAAGTTCTTCATTTGTTGATCAATAATAAACATCATAGGAAAAACAATTGGGGAATAATTTATGGTAGCTTCTATGCATGAGCGCATGGCTAGAATGATGAGCAATGCTGATGCCTTTATTGCCTTACCAGGGGGTTTTAGTATTTTAGAACAAATTTTTCAAGTAGTCTCCTAAGCACAACTGAATATCCATCATAAACTGATAGGTTTGTTAAATGTTAATCACTTCTTGGATGGTTTGTTGTCTTTTCTTGATCAAACTGTAGAACAAAAGTTTATCTCACATTCAGTACGACGGATTCTCATCTCAGCTTTAAATGCTGAGGAGTTGATTGATACTTTACAAGCATTTGTTTATGCACCTGATTCAACTATGGCTTAAATAGATTGGAAGACAGAAAACCGTGGAAAGCGCAAATTAAACTTGGATCTTCATCTGTAACTATAGTAAGATGTGGACATTGCTGTATTACTTCTACTTTCTTAAGGTCAACTTGGATACCATCTTGCTAGTCACATACCTTAAGAAAGTAACACTACTAAATCAAAATTCGTATTTTGAGAACTTATCATATAGTTGATACTCTTTTAGAGTTTGTAAAACTGTTTTCAAATGTTGTTTATAATCCTCTAAACTCTTGAAACATATTAGTATATCGTCAATAAATGCAAAAAATAAATTGATCCAGGAATGACTTAATTACCATTTATTAAGTCCATAAATACAATTAGGGCATTTGTTAAACCTAATGACATCACTAAAAATTTATAGTGCTCATACCGAGTCCTGAAAGCTGTTTTTAAATTATTCTCTTCCCTTTTTCTCAATTGATAATATTCATATCTCAAATCAATTTTTGAAAAATACTGAGCACCCTATAGTTGGTCAAATAGATAATCTATACGAGGTAATGAATATTTATTACGCACTATCATTTTATTCAACTATTTATAATCTATGCACAACCGCAGCGATCCATTCTTTTATTTCACAAAGAGTACTAGAGTACCCCAAGAAGAGTACTATGGCGTATAAATTCCTTGTCTAATAAGTCTTGTAACTAATTCTTCAATTTCTTAAGTTCAGTGGTTGCCATTTTATATGAGGTATAAACATTGATTGAGTTCCAAGAAGTAAATCAATACTAAATTCTATTTATTGTTTTGAGATAATCTGAAAATTTCTCAGGGAACACATAAGGAAATTATCAGACCACTAGAACTTGATATACATTAGTGTATTTCATATCTATATCTTTGATCACTGCCAAATATCTTTGGCATTTTTTTGTAATAATTTATTGGCTGTTAAAGCAAATATTATATTACTATGTACTTCACTACGGTCTCATTGTATCAAGAAAAAAAATGATTCTCTCGTCTCAATCATTGTAGCACAGCCTACAACAATCCCATAAATGAGATATTATTTCATCTATGGTACAACTTTTAACAATGGATATACTATTTTATCAACAAAAATCTTAATTCCGCCATTTAACAGAGAACAGTTATGAAACATATCCGAATAAGTGCACAAAATAGACATCATATTCCATAGCCAAAATAACTCTACGAATCAAGTCATTCCATGCAAAAATTCTTAATCATTCAATGCAATTTTTCAAGTATAAGCATATACCATATTTAATGCATATGTTACCAACATGGCATATAAACTATATCTCATCAATATAATGCATGATTGTTTTATTGTATCACGTAAACATCATATCTCAACTAACTCGTTGCACATTATTTCATAACTTTTTTTCATCTCATGGCTGTCTATTTTTTTTCTGTGCTATAATTAGGTCAGTATGAACATGTTTGCCATGTGACCTTTTAACATCACATTTTCTACTTTAAGGGTCATTCCCCCTGTAACTTTTCTTTCTTATAAATAGCTGGGATATGATGTTAACTTTTACAGCTAGTATACAGTAACATAAAATATTGAGTGCAATTTGTTATTGATATCATACATATACTAGTACAAATTATAATTGTCACTGGAACATATGTTAATCACTATCAATTAAATAAACAAAATTATGCCATGATATTGTATAATTCACATTAAACAGAAAGAATCATTGCTATGTAATGTTGGCCATCACTTTATTTTTAACTCTTTCATACTATTTAGAATAATTCACAATTGAAAATATTTTTGAACAATTGATTTATGACACAACAGAAGAAAATCAACTTTGAATAGAAGGAATTTTGACACCCTACAGAATTCCCCAATAGTACCTTGATTATAAATATGTTCGGCTTATATCTATATTCAAGGTCTTACTAAAAAAATTCTTTGTTCCATTAGACCACAGGGAAACTTAGGACTTTGATACCAATTTTGTTACGACCCCAAGTTAGAAGTATATAATCGGCACGAGTTTTGAAAATAATCTCATTCTGTAAATCTTTTTCTTGATACATATAAATGAATTTTTCACAATTAAAATAGATTGTAACTAAATTCATAATTACATATTCATTTGAGAGTTTAACTTTCTATACTATATAATTTCAATTATCTCAAAATATACACAAATATTATGTAAAATGGAAGTTGAGATCCTGCCTGTGATATATGGAGTAACTTTAGAGTGCAAAATACGACATAAACCAAAAGTTGGGAGCCTTGGAAATAAATCAAGCTTACTTAGAAAATATGTCGCCTAGTTGATTAACTATCTGAAAGAGACTGACTAAAATTTGTATTCTTATATGAAAAATGTAGAAATATCGTGTAATGAGTTTGACAACTCAGTGATAAGGTAATCCTTACCATAACGGAAACAGAACAAGCAAAGCACGAGTTTTTTTTCTTTTTCACCAGTAATAATTTAATGTTATAGTATTCTATAAATAGATACACATCAAATTTCTAAATCATTTACTGAATTTTAACTAAAAGATCATGCATCAAATAAAGTTAATCTCTTATAAGAAACAAAGAATGCATATCAACAGTAGAGAAGATAAATAATTAAAATAAATTTAGAGCTTTCCATAGATTGAAGAACTCTCTCTATATCAAAATCATAGTCATTTCTCAAACATGCAACAAAGTGAGTATTCACCATCAATCAGGCCAGAAGCTTGTAATCTATTGGGCAAAAATTCGTACTCCAGCAGGTCATTGCCTACAAAGGCCATCAGGTAAAAACCTGCACACAATTCATCAGGCAAAAGTTTGCATAATTAATTAAGCAAAAACCCGCATAATTAATCAAGTAAAAGCTCGTTACATAGAACTCAAGATGCACTAGGGTTATCATTCATAACTGCTAATTTGCAATATTTTCAATTTAGGTTTCTCTATATAGATACAATAAAGAAATAACAAGAAATACAAAAGATAAATAAAAGATCATGTTATTTTCAGAAAATCATATCTCTACAGATCAATAATAGCCACAACAATACCAATTTAACTTGCACATTTATATCCATAGGCCCACATATGTGCCTTATAAAATCACTTATCAATTCATACGAAATATAAACATCACCATGACTCTACATAATTTTTGGGTGTTTTTAATCAGTATAATTTAATATCAATAGAGAAATAAAGTATATATGATGCTTGTCCTGCATTCCTATAGTTTAAACTATGAGTCATGCTTTAAAATACATGTTCGCAAATAAAAATGAGTTTCACATTAGTAGTAATATCTCATATGGATATATTAAATGAATAATTAAAAATTATGTTATAGTAAGTATTATCTACTCTCATAGTAAGGGTTCCAGGTTGGACAGTGTTAAAATATATTTTTTCAATTCGAATTTGACCAAATAAATTTTAAAAACATGTTTGGAGGGTTTAAAAATCTAAAAAATGACTATGGGAGTTTAGTCAATTGATAGGTACTATTTATGACCGAAAATATTATTCATGACTGTAAAACATTATTCAAACACTGTTCACATAGATAAAAATGTTGTTCACCGTTATTTTTCACTGAAGAACAATTTGTAAAATTAGAGCACCAAATTTGTTGTTTTACCGTGAAATTCATTATACAATTAATACTCTATATTCTTAACGAAATTCCTAATTTGAAAGTTTGAAAAATCATAAAAAAATCTAACATTTTAGAAACATTACCTATTCGATTACTGTTTACTATTTTCTGGCGAGCTTTCGGCAAAATTGATCAGTGGGTTTTGAAATTTTCGTCGTCACGAGTCCAACGGTATTTTCGGTGATTCAATTGGATGCATAAATTGAGAAAATTTTTAGAGAGAAAGTAGAGCTTAAAGAGAGAAAATGAAAAAAAAAATAGGGGATGCCGGCAGCTCTCCTATTTCCTTTAGCCCCTTTTCTGTTTTTTTAAATTATTATTATTATTTAATAATTAAATAATAGAATTTATTTTTATATATATACATATAAATATTTTTGTTCATTTTAAAATATCCTAAATTTTTTTAAAAATTACACTCTTAAACTATATTTTTTCTTCGTACAAATTTTAATAAAAAAAAGTACAAAATAAATATTTTTATTTATAATAAAAGAAAAAATATTTTTGAAAATAAAATAAAATTTATTAGAGATATATATAATTATTTTAAACAAAATAAAAATTATTTTAATAAAAAATATATTTATTTATAGTAAAATATTATTATTTAAAAATTATGAAATATTATATAAATGCTATGTGGTAACTTTGTTATCCAATGTAATACCTGGTGCGGTAATTGACAGTTGAAATGCTTGGCATGTTAGATATGTTCTCTGGTGTGGTACAGAGAATTAGAAATTTTTTAGACAGTTATAATTTCCTGAGTTGGGCTTGATATTAGTGCATGATGGAATAATTTATGCAATGGCTTTTTTTTTTCTTCTTTTTTAACTGACTGGTCGTAAACCAATATAAATGATGAAAGTTTTTATCTACCCACCATATATGCCAAAGTCTATATGGAATATAAAATGTATAATTTTTTGGGTTTATACTTACCTAATATATTGCATAACAGACATGGTTATCCCACCTCCAGTCAGGCCTCCAAGAATAATAAAATTTCTCAAACCTTATGTCCTGAAGTTGCATTTTACCAATAAGTATGTAAGTGCCCAGGTGATCCACACACCGACTGCAACTGTAGCCTCTTCTGCAAGCTCTCAGGAGATGGCCTTACAATCAAGCTTGGGAAATACTCGTGATGTGGCTGCAGCCGCAAAAATTGGAAAGATACTGGGCGAACGCCTTTTGCTCAAGGACATCCCTGCTGTTTCTGTTCACTTGAAGGGAGAACAGAAATATCATGGTAAGGTTAAAGCTGTCGTCGATTCTCTCACGGACGCTGGTATTAAGCTGCTTTGAGTTATTTTCATGCGTATTTAGTTGTAGCTGAGAGAGGCCATCCTTTTGGACCTTCTCTTCTGGGTAAGAGGGTGGAAAGATTTTGTATTATTTTTAGTACAAAATCAGAACTATAATTAAGTCAAGGTGGTGACTTTTGTTCCTGATTTATTTATTTGGCTTAAATATACTTTTGATTATTTTATTTTTAATAAATGATTTAATTTGATCTTTTCATTTTAAAATGCTTTTAAAACATTACGATCAAGATATTTTGTAAAAAAATTATTTATATATAAATGAGTTTTTATGACGTGTCTATTAAAAATTTTATATGGATAATTTATAATATCATTTCTTGTTTGTAACAATTACATGTGGTAATTAAGTAGATCATATGAGATTTTTAATGGAGAGATTTGGTTATAAATTTCGGGCAAGGGTGTAAGCGATTTGATTTGGTTGATTTTTACGATTGAATTAAATTAAACTAATCAGTAAAAAATAATATTTTTTAAATTAATCGATTTATTTTAAAATAATAAAATCAAATTAAACTAAATCAATGATAATTGATTTAGTTTAATTCAGTCTGTCAGTTTTTTTAAAAAACTTAGAGTGACATTCTTTTTGCTTCTCTTCAACTGAATTTCGATCGAGTTTTACAAGCAAAGTATTGTCCTGCTACTTGATCATTTAAATAGACAGAGAAGACTGTTTTGTGAGATATTCTTTAGACTCAAAACTCCTGCAAGGTCTTGCTTTGGAAAGTTGCACTTTTATTTCACGTTAGAAAGCAATAGAAATAGCGAGTGACGCGGTGAAATCTTCTGAAAATTTAATATCTTTTAATACAATAATGATTTCATTGGCCCATGATCATGTGGATAAGCTATCTGGTCAATAATATAATATAATTAAAACTATATTATTATATAGTAGGAGATATTTAAAGAGGAGCTTTGATTCCTTAAAAAAAGAAAAAGGTATTGACCACAAAATAATATTTCTTTAATCTTGCGATTCTGCCGCCATGTCCTCTTATCAAAAAATAAAAAAGGCGTTAATGATCCTTTGAACTCTCCCATCTGCCAAAAGTCTTGTTTTGACAGCTGAAATTTTCTTTTCTTTTTATTACTTGCAGTACCGTCCAAAAAAAAAAATGTAGATATCCCACTTGACAAGGGTCTGCCACTGACAAGCTGATATATTAAATAATAATATAATATCAATTAATAATATAACTGATTCAATTTGATTTACTTAAAAAAATTTAAACTAAAAATCAAATTAAATTAATCGATTTTTTTAATAAAAAAAATAATTTAAGTTATTTTTAATTAATTTTTTTAATTTTATTTTATTTGAATTTGATTCAATTAATTTTGTTCCGCTGGTCGTTAGATTGAAAAACTAAATTGTTGTGTTTTTAAAATTATTTATTAAATAGAGGGATTAAAAATGTATTTAATCTTATTTATTTATTTATGATAACAAAAATGTTGAACACGTTAAAATCATCTTCCATGATGATCTAATTAAAACGATAATGCTAACTAGAAATTAGATGATATTTGTTAATTGTATGCTCCAACGGGTTTGAACGAAAATTATTGAAGTTTTGAGTTTTGTTATTAACAATTTTTTAACGATATACTAAAATCTCTAACTCTGCTTCTTAATTAATCCCTACATTTCAATTTTCTTTCTTCAATTGCAATTTTTATTTGATTTTTCATTTTTTTATTTCTTATAATTCTATCTCAAAATTTACAACACTTGTATTCTTTATTAAGTTTCATATTCTTCAATTTTTTGTCTTATTCTCAAATTCTTATCTAGTTGTCTAACGCGTTTAATTTTCTCAAATTATATTCAATTCTAGCTATTTCAAAATCTTTAATATTTTTCATCAACGAAGTCTTACACTTTTTAAATTGTCATCTCATCTTCAAATTCTTGCCTAGTGTGTTCAATACAACATCCAAATTTATTTATATAATTTTATCCCAAAATCTCTTCCCATTAAAGCTTCGAAGTTCTCAAATTTTTATGTTATTCTCTTATTCTTGTACAATCATTCACTTAAAGTGTATGGTAGTGATGTCTTAACAGAAAAAATCTTAGGTAGCAGAATGTTAACCTTTGAATGACAAGGTAACAAAGTAAAATAGTTCGAACCACATGATGGTAAATTTTATCCTACTATTTTTGGTGTAGACACTTAAATAATTGCAAGAGATAATAACAATCATTGAGTGCCTCTCCTTGGGTTTCTCTAGGGGGAGTGTCTCTCTACCAGAGAAAGTCTAAAGACTTGATTTCTCCCAACTCTAAGAATGCCATGAGAAGAATTCGTACTCTTAGAGGATCGTAGCATCAACTCTATTGAGCATCCAAATCTAAATCTACAATTATAGTCTTGGTAGGTAAAATCTTAACTATGAAATACTAAGTTAAAATTAAAACTACCCCGTAAACATACATATACGATAGTAATAGAGTGATTAGGTAACATGTAATCTCCTACAGAGAATCTTTATTTTATTAATTAAGTACTACACTATAACCTTTCTTGTTTTATTCAAAAAACCACTTTATTGAAATTGTAAGATTTAAAGAAATTAACAAAGAAAATTAAAAGAATATAAAATGCAAGGTGAGTGATAGATGGGAAATATCTTAATGTGCTATCTTTTATCTCTTAACTCACTGTTGACTTGTGATTATTTTTATATTTTCATTCTATTTTATTTTATTATTTTAGATATTGTTTGACTATGTTCTCTTTTTGTAAGTGAGCGAAAGGGCCTAATAACTAAGGTAAAAATGAATATTAAATAGTTTTTTGGACTAAGAATAGGTCGAGGAGGAACCACGTAAAGAACGGATTTCAAAATACCTAAAAAGGTCAAATAGCCTTAAGTCTAGCCTGGTCATGTCTTGCATCTAAGATGCTCCAGCCCCTCAAAATAGCACAAAACACGACCTAACCGTGTCTTGTGACATGACCGTGCTTTCAGGTATGAAAATCTCTGTGTTTTTTATTTTTCAGATTCGAGTTTCTCTTGTTTAAGAGAAAGACTAGACATTCCAGAGCTAGATTTTGATTAGAATTTTAGTTTCATTGTATTTTATGTTAGATTTTATATTCAATTGAAGGTTGTATCTTGTTGAATTCATCTCCATCAATCATAATCTATTTTATCTTTCTATCCTTTTCTCTATTTCTCTTTTGAACAATTTGTATTAGAGAACAATGATTTGTTTATGAAATTGAGTTTGATTTTTGTTCCAATTATATTTGAGTATATTTTATTTTAGAATTGCGGGAAACCCACTTATGAATTACTGTCGTTGAATCACTACATTTCACTTGTAATTGTTTGTTGATAATTGGATTATCTATTACGCATGACGTGTGTTTGATGACACGTTTTTTCACCATTTTGTCTCAATTTTAGATAAATAACTTATGAACTGAAATGAGAAAGTTATCGCTGAAACTTAATAGTTAATTCATGGTATTTTAATCACGAAAGTATGTTAAGACCTCTAGGAATTGAAGCAGTTGGTTAGCATAGATCTTAAAGGGTTTAAGTTAATCTAAACAATGAAAATAAACAATTGGATTAATTTAGATACTATTATTAAACCTTGAAAGATGTTAGTAATGAACTCAAGCTAAACCATCTTCTATCACTCAAATAATTGCAATTGAAAAATATTTATCTCGATCCATTAATAAGTGTGGTGAACCCTAATCCTAAACTTTTGATAATTGAATCGCATCTTATATTTAGTTTGGTTGCTTGCAATCTTCCATATGATATTTCTCTCAACTTCATTGATTCAGATAGTTTATTTTGTGAGATACTAGTAATTAATACATTGATCTATGAGGAATACGACCTGTATTTGCCAGTCTAACTACAACTATGCCGTGCACTTGCGGTATTTAAACACAACAACAGTGAGCTTGGGAAATTTGGATGTAGTTTATCAAATTAAGAAATACTAAATACGTAATTTTGCTTATTTAATTCATCTAATTTCTCCTCTTCACTTATCCTTAACCTATCATAGTAAATTACAATTTTGAACCCTAATTTGTTTATAAACTCTTGCTAGGTATAAATAACTCTAATTATTAACAAGACAAGTTGTAACAACTCCATTTTTATACATATATACATATATGTATATTTCTAAAATTTTATGAAGTCATTACCTTCTTACTTCTAACTATTTAACTCATAATAACATTCAATTAAATTAACCAAACATAATTAAGATTTCTGAAATACCATTAACACTTATACAATTATGAGTTCACATACACATTATTAATCAAAATATATGTACAAAAATCAAACACATATAAGTCTACATTCTATTCATCCATATTGACCAGTTTCGGAGATACGGGTGCGGAGGGTTGCACTTTCATCAGAATCTTAGCCAACTCGACCCAACGTATGCTAAAAGCCAGTCATAGAGAATATCTGCATAACTTAGTTTTCTGAACATGATATGAAAATATAGTGAGAAATAAATCTTAGTAGGTTCAACAATAAATCGTAAATATCATCAATAAAGTTCATCATATCATATTCATATGTATAAACTACAGTAAATATTTTTAGATCACATTAATGCACTTTATCCATGCACATGAAAATTGTACAGTTATGACATGTATGGCATGAATAACTATTTTCAGAATATCATATGATGGCTATAAACTTATTTTCATATCAAGCTATCTCGATCAAAATGAGTACTTCCTACTCTTCGGTATAGGCTTTTTTTACTCTGTCCGACATGGCACACTTTCTTTTCTCATTAACATAATCATAGCCGTTGGTAGGGCGTCCCCTACTGGTGCACCACACGGACCGTCATGTGACCATGCTTATTTCTTTTCCTTTCACATTAATAGCCAAAAATATGACTTCAATAACAAGTATATTCATTATACTCACATGCCACAATTTTTCATCAAAATATAATCATTACTAAAAATCATTGATAACCATGACATAAACATAATCATTTCAAATATCACTTAATAAAACATTTTCATGTCAAAATTACACAATTAAGATGGTAAGGAGTTCATGCAATGGAAATGGCTATGACATATATTAGTCATTTATTATTTTCATTTATAAGATTCTTCTTATTTTTTAAATATTATTTTTATCTATTCATTTTCTTTATACTTGGCCTCTAGTCACTTTTCTCCTATTTATATCATTTCTAACACATGTTCTCACAAATTTAATATAACATTCTTCTTCAATTTGATTTTTATTATTATCCTATAGTTAATGAGGTTCATTTAGGGTAGAAAAATGTTGAAAATAAACTTTATCAGCTTCCAACACAGCTTAAACGTATCTTATAACATGGCTTAGCCATTTCTTGTAAAACAACCATGCTTTAGGCTTCAAAATGTCTTTTTCAGCACATAACACGACCTGACCGTGTTTTAAAACACGGTCATGTTCTATGTTGTGTTATTCCCTGATGCACGTTTTCATCCCACCTAACCTGCCATAACTAATCAAAGCATACCTCCTTCATTTTAACTCTGAATTAATTGATCTTGGTGTCCATTTAAAGATAAAACAATTCTATAAAACTATTATGTTGAAAATTTTAGTAAAATTTTAAGGAATCTTAATGATATTACTCCCTCAAGTTAAACGTTATTTCTTTTCAGGTAGGTTCAAGGCATTTACTAATCTGACCATATCGCCCTCTTATGAACTCCAAATTGAGTGATTCTAGTGGCTAAATTTCCATGAGCCATATATCTATTTTTTTATGTTAACCAGTTATTTTAATTCCCTACAGAATTTTCCCAAAAATTCAAACACAGAAACTTTCCTAATAAATTCTTCCCTGGTTAACCATTTTCTGACCACTGCTTAGTAATATGACCATATCTATCTCATATAGACTCCAAATTGAGTGATTCCAGTAGTTAAAAATACGTGAAACATATGTATATAATTTTTATGTTAACCATTTCTTTTAATTCCCAACCGATTTTTCCCAGAATTTGAAAATAGAAGCTTCCCTAGTTACTCTAAAATCTAGTTTCCTAACCAAACCATTTCTAAGGTTTTTGTTCATCATTCTATTATGTCCTTTTCCATTTTCGTCCTAATTTACATCTAATCATATTCCATCAATTTTTCATCACATATAAATATACAAAATAGCAGCATAAAAATATTAAAATTTTGCCACCTATAGCCATACTTATGCAGAATTTTTCACACCAACCTAAGTATTCAAACTTATATCGCTTGCAAGATAAATATGTAACATGATATAGCAACATCCATGGACAATCATCCAAGTAAAAAATATAGTAAATTTCATCAAAAATTTTGGATCAAAATCCCATATAAATGTTTCTAATTTCAAAACTTTTCTAAAAAAATAATATTGTTAAATGTAACAACTCCATTTATGTAAAATTTTTTTTTTAAAAAAATACCATGAAGTTATTACCTCGTTACAACTTAACTCAATATAACATTTATTTAATTTATACAATACTAAGTTTCCATACACACTATTATTTTACAAACTACACACCATTATTTTACAAACGTTTGTACAAAGATACATATTAGTTCTAATCATCTATATCGACTACTTCCAGGGACACTGGTTCGGGTGGCACGTCCACCGGAATCTCAGTTACATCTACGACAGTTACATCAGAAATAACTGGAAGTTGCCCAAGGTAGGGCACCTCGATCCAACGTACAGAGATAATAAGTGTCATAGAGAATATCTGCATATTTATTCTTCTGAACATGATATGGAAATATAGTGAGAATTAAATCCCAGTAAGTTCAACAATAAATCATAATTTACCATCAATATAGTTCATCACGTCATGTTCAGCTGTATAAACTACAGAAAATATCTTTAAGTCACATGAATGCACTTTATCATGCACATGAAAATTATACAGTTATGACATGTATGGCATGAATAACTATTTTTCGAATTTCATATGATGGCTATCCACTTATTCTTACTTCAAGCTACCTCGGTCAGGGTGAGTATTCTCTACTTTTCGGTACGGGCTTATCTCGCTCCGTCCGACATGGCACACTTTCTCTTTCTTTTCTTATTAACATGATCATAATCGTTGGTAGGGCGTCCCCTACTGGTGCACCACACGGATTGCCATGTGACCGTGCTCATTTCTTTTCTTTTCACAATGATAGCCAAAAATATGCTTTCAATAACAAGTATGTTCATCAAAATATAACTATTACCATAAATCATTGGTAATCATGCCATGAACATAACCATTTAAAATATCACTTTATAAAACATTTCCATGTCAAAATTCCATACTAATACCTTGGTAACTGGATAGTAATTGTAATCTGTAAACAGCGCACCAGAAAAGTTCTCAGGAAAGAGAGGTGGGTCACTAATGGACACGCTTAAGTACCATGTCTTTCCTTGCCAGAGCTTTCCTTAGACATGCACTTTTCACAAATCACAATTTTGTTTTCCAGTAACTAGAATAATTCTTTTCTGATGTGAAAATACTGCAACCACGGAGCATACTAAGATTTTTCAAATAAAACCGGCACTTTCAAAACTTCTTGTAAATTTATATGAGTACTAGGGTAAATTCCATGTTAAAAATTACACACTTAAAATGGTAGTAAGTTCATGCAATGGCAATGGCTATGGCTATACTAGTCATTTGTTAAGATTCATCTTCTTTTTAAAATACTAATTTTATTTCTTTATTTTCTTGATGCAGGTTTTCATCCTATCTAACCTTCTCCTACTAATCAGAGCATAACTCCCTCAATTTAACTCTGATGTAAGTGATCTTAGTGTCAATTTCAAGATAAAACAATTATCTAAAACTATTATGTTGAACATTGTAGCGAAATATTAAGAAATCAAGATGATATTACTCCCTAAATGTACAGATTATTTCTTCTCGTGTAGGTTCTGACCTTTACTGACTAATTAGACCATATCTCCCAAATTTGAACTCCAAATTGAGTTATTCTAGTTGGTAAAAATCCATGAGCCCTATATCTATAATTGTTATCTTGGCGTACGATTTTAACTCCCTACAGAATATTTTCCAGAAATTCAAAAACTAAAGCTTTAATAACATATTCTGAATAAACATTTTCTGACCTCTGCTTACTAATCATCTTATATCTACCTCAAATGGACTTCAAATTGAATGATTCCAGTGCCTAAAAATCCATGACACATTTATCTTTAACTCTTATGTTAATAATTTATTTTAATTCCTTACAGATACTTCTCAGAAATTAAAATACCGAAGCTATCCTAACATATTTTTCCCTGATGACCCATTTTCTGACCTTTGTCTACTAATCGGCTCATATCTCCCTCATATGGACTCCAACCTAAATGATTCCAGTGGCTAAAAATCCATGACATACATATCTTTAATTCTTATGTTAACCATTTATTTTAATTCCCTACCAGTAATTCCCAGAAATTAAATTACCGAAGCTATCCTAACATATTCTTCCCTGATGATTCATTTTCTGACCTTTGACTACTAATCAGACCATAGCTACCTCATATGGACTCCAAATGGAATGATTCCAGTGGCTAAAAATCCATGACACATTTATCTTTAATTCTTATGTTAACCATTTATTTTAATTCCTTATAGATTGTTCCCAGAAATTAAAATACCGAAGCTTAAAATTCTGCCACCCATAGCCATAACCATGCAGAACTATCTACACCAACCTAAGTATTCAAACATACATCACATGCAAGATCAATATGTAACATGATATAGCAACATCATGACCAATCATAAAAGTTCTAAGATCAAAATCTCATACAAATATTATAAGTTTCAAAAGTTTTCTTCAAAAAGAAATATTGTTAAACTTACTTGGAGCACTTAGTCTTCTAGACTTCTCCTTCCTCTTTCTTCCTTTCTTCCTCTCCTTTCCTCACTCTACCTTCCTTCTATTTTTTTCTCTCCCTCACTTGGACGAAATTCTAATGTTGTAAGGGTGGGTTTTCTTATATAGACCACCAAATAATTCACCTTTCATGATCATGGGTCTACCTTATCACAATTAGGATACACTTTGTTGAATTTTTGGAAAACAAACAACTTATGTTCTTGTCTTCCTCTTCCTTAGTCAAGATATGCATAGGAAAAGGAGATTTGTATTTTGAAAATTATGATAATATGTTCTTAAGATATGGGACAAGGTCCCTTTGATTTAGGGATTCATTTCCATTTTCTTTTGTCTTAAACAAGTATGATAGGTTTGCCTTTTTAGGTGGCAAATTTCTAGCCCTTGAATCTTCATTATTTGGTTGATATTATTTGTGTGGGCTATGAATGTTTTTTCCTAATACCATGTATTATCATACCACTTGCTAAAATTATGAGTGTAGGATATAGATGTTTTTGTCCTAAAGCCTTGTATTATCATGCCACTTGCTTAAGTGATGAATGTAGAATCACACCACTTGCTAAATTTTTTGTCTTAATGCCATGTAACCTAATCTTTATTCTTATTATTATATCATCATCTAATTTATTTTATTTTAGTTTTCCTCTTGGATTTGGGCTTATTCCTACCCATTATGGGCTTGTCCTACCCATTTTCTTTGCTTTGGATAAAATTCTTCCTTTCTTGGTGGGCTTGGTCACATTTTCATAATTTTTGGGCTATTTGTGAAATTACTATATCCTAGTCCAAGTCTATGTTTAATTTCTTGTTTAGGTTATCCAATGGGCTTGCTAGAAACTTATGTGAAGTGGAAAAACTCTATATGAAGTGTCCATAGGTAAAAGCCCAATGTATGGGTAAAGATTTTAAACTTAGTAACTATAGTTCTTGAATTAGGAAAAATTACCCTAATTCAATGTTCTTTGAAATTTTAAGACCTTTACTTGTTTCTAAAAATTTATCTTCCTTATCCAAGAATTTTGCATCTCTTTAGTATGTTATTTCTAATTTCTTTCCTATTAGATTTTCCTTCTTTATTGTTCTCTTAATGTTAGAAACATTTTCTATGCATATACCTAAGGTGAAGAATTTCTAAGGATTATATTTCCTTAGATATCTAAAATATTGTCTAATAAATTTTATTTCCTTAATTAAATTTTTTATGTACCTTTATCAATAAAAGAAACGAAATTAAGGATGTTACATTAAACCTACCTAAAGATCTCCCTAACTCACTTAGTAGATTTTTTTTTGTTTCCTCTTGAAGGAAGTAGCAAGATTCCTCTCTTCCCTTAGCTCTTCTAGTAGCTTAAATAAGAGAAGGAGGGTGAATTTTTGAATCCCAAGAATGAAGAAGAAAGATAAATTCAAGTGGAGATTAAGCTAACTTACCTTGAGTACTTAGTCCTCTAGACTTCTCCTTCCTCATTCTTCCTCTCTTCTCCTCTCTTTCTCTCATTTCCTCACTCTACCTTGCTTATGTTTTTTCTCTCCCTCAGTTGAACGAAATTATAATGTTATAAGGGTGGGTTTTACTTAAATAAACTATCAAGTAGTTCACATTTCATAACCATGGGTCTACCTTATCACAATTAGGATGCACTTGGTTGTTTTTTTTGGAAAAACAACTCATGTTCTTGTCTTTCTCTCTCTTAGTCAAGATATGCAAAGTAAAAAAAGATTTGTATTTTGAAAATCATGTTAAAATGTTCTTAAGACAAGGGATAAGGTCCCTTTGACTTAGGGATTCATTTCCTTTTCCTTTTGTCTTAACCAAGTATTATTAGGTTTGCCTTTTTAGGTGGAAAATTTTCAACTCTTGAATCTCTCCTGCTTAGCTAAAATTATTTGTGTAGGATAAGGATGTTTTGTCCTAATGCCATGTATTATTATCTACTTTGTTGAAATTATGAATGTAGCATATAAATATTTTATCTTAATGCTATGTGACTTAATCTTGATTATTTTTACACTACTATTTTCTCACATGATTCTTAGTTTTTCTTCTTGGATTTGGGCTCATTCTTACTCATTTTCTTTGCTTTGGCTGAAATTCTACCTTTCATGGAGGGTTTGGTCACATTTTCATATTTTTTGAGCTATCGGTCCAACTTCTATATCCTAGTCCAAGTCCATGTTTTATTTCTTACTTTGGCTATCCAATGGGCTTCCTAGAAACTTATGTGAAGTAAAAAAACTCTATATGAAGTGTCCATAGGTGAAAGCCCAATTTATGGTTGAAGATGTTAAATTTAGAAATTTTTAACTCTTGAATTAGGAAAAATTACCCTAATCCAATCTTCTTAAAATTTTAAGACCTTTACTTACTTCACAAAAATTTATTTTCCTTACCAAAGAATTTCGCCTCTCTTTAGTTTGTTATTTATAATTTTTCCTATTAGGTTTTCTCTCTTTTCTTGTTCCTTTAATGTTAGAAACATTTTCTATGCATACACATAAGGTGAAGAATTTCTAAGGATTATATTTCCTTAGATATCTAAAAATTGTCTAATAAATTATATTTCCTTAATTAAATATTTCTGTATTTTTATTAATAAAAGAAATGAAATTAGGGATGTTACGTTAAATATTTATGTCCCTTTATTAATAAATGAAATGAAATTAAAGATGTTACATTTCTCTTTCCCTAAAAGAGTTTTTGTCCTCAAAATTTCAAAAATTACCTAATAGAACAATTGCGGATATTTCTTCCTTATGACTTCTTCTAACTCCCATGTTGTTTTTTTCGGAGTCAAACCTTCCCATAACACCTTAACCAGGGGAATGGTCTTATTCCTCAATTGCTTCACGTTGGTGTCCAATATGGATGCTGGTATTAGTTGGTATGTCATATTCTCCTTTATTTGGATTGGTTCGTCCCGTATTACATGTGAAGAATCTAGAAGATACTTCTGCAGCTGTGATATATGAAAAACATTATGCAGGTTTGACAAATTAGGTGAGAGTGCAACTTGATATGCTGACATTCCCACTTTCTTTAGAATTTGTTAGAGTCCCAAAAATCGCGAACTTAGCTTCCTAATCTTGAGAGACCTGCCAACTCCTGTAGTCGGGAAAACTTTCAGAAATACATGGTCTCCTTCCTCAAATTCCAAAGGTCTATGTCTCTTATCATAGTAACTCTTTTTTCAACTCTGAGCTATAAGTATTTTGTCTTGTATCATCTTAATTTACTTAGTGGTTTTGATGAACTAGATCAGGACCCAGCAAGTTCTTTTCTCTTACCTCAAACCAACAGAGTGGAGATCGGCACTTCTTACCGTATAAAACTTTGTAGTGGGCCATTTTAATACTAGAGTGATAATTATTATTATAAGCAACCTCCACTAAAGGTAGGCACTTATCCCATCCTTTATCTTACTCTATCACACAGGCCCTCAACATATCTTCTAGGGTTTGAATGGTCCGTTCTATCTGCTTGTCAGTCTGAGGATGTTAGACAGTACTAAACTGCAACTGGGTTCCAAACATCTCTTGTAAAACCTCCCAAAACCTCGACATGAACCTTAGATCTCTATTAGAAACGATATTTTAGGGAATTCCTTATAGTCTAACTATTTTCTGGATGTACAACTGAGCCAATTTGTCCAGTGAATAGTTAATATTTATGGGCAGAAAGTGAGCAGATTTGGTTAATCTGTCAACTATTACCCAGATAGAATAATGTCCAACTGAAGTCTTAGGTAAACCCACGACAAAGTCCATCAAAATACTGTCCCATTTTCATTTAGGGATCTCAAGAGATTATAAAAATCCTGCTGGCTTTTGATGTTCTACTTTCACCTTCTGACAAATTAGACATTTCGCTACAAGCTCAACAACGCCATTTTTCATACCTTGCCACCAATACATCCTCTTTAAGTCCTAGTACATTTTAGTGAATCCAAGATGGATTGAGTATTTACTTTAATATGCTTCATGCAGGATCTTAGTCCTCAACTCTCGTTCTTGAGGAACACGGACCCTTTCTTGATACATGATTACTCCATCTTCTGAAACAGAAAAATCATCATAATCATTATGATCCCGTAAGTATTGGTCGTGACCTTGAGCTTCCTTAATCTGGGCTCTAAGTTTACACTCTATACTTAACCCATTAAGGATTAGGTTCTTTGGGGTAAGAGTAGTGTCTAGCTTCAAATTTTAAAACTCTTCTAGCATCTGCATCTCATACATTATCATCCGACCTATGTGTAGAGATTTTTGACTTAAGGCATCAGTTACAACATTTGCCTTTCCTGGATGATGTTTTATCTCAAACTTATAGTCATTGAGGAATTCTACTCATTTACGTTGCCTCATATTTAACTCCTTCTGGTAAAAAAGGTACTTGAAATTCTTATGATCATAGTATACATCAAATGTCACTCTGTATAAATAGTGTCGCCAAATCTTTAAGACAAACCCCATCGCCGCCAATTCAAGATCATGGGTTAGATAGTTTTCTTCGTGGGGTCTCAGTTGTTTAGAGGCGTAAGCAACTACTTTCTTGTCTTGCATCAGCACACACCTTAGCCCTTTCTTTGAAGCGTCACTATACACTTCAAAATATCCGGTAGGGTCTGGAATAATTAAAATAGGAGGAGTGGTCAATCTTGTCTTAAACTCCTAGAAACTAGCTTCACATTGATGATTCCATTTGAAAGGACTTCCCTTCCTGGTCAATTTAGTCAATGGCAAGGCTATATGAGAGAAGTTTTGTATAAATCTCTTGTAGTATCCTGCCAAACCCAAGAAACTTCTAACTTCTCTAACCATCTTTGGTATTTTCCACTGAATCACTGCTTCTGTCTTGCTAGGGTCTACAACTACCCCTCTATTAGAGATGACATGTCTGAGAATTATTACCTTTGTCAACCAAAATTCACACTTCTCCAATTTGGTATTCAATTTTTTCTTTTTCAACACTTGCATCATGATTCAGAGATGTTTTTCATGTTCTTTCTCACTCTTAGAGTATATCAAGATTTCATAAATGAACACTATTACAAATTGATCTAGGTAGAGTCAAAAAATGCGATTTATATAATCCATGAAAATTGCAGGTGCATTTGTCAACCTGAAAGGCTTTACAAAAAACTCATAGTGCCCATACCTAATCTTGAAAGATGTTTTTGGTACATCCTCCTCCTTGATCCTAATCTAATGATATACCGACTTCAAGTCAATCTTAGAAAAGAAGGAGGCTCCCTTCAATTGATCCAATAAGTCATTTTTCCTAGGGAGAGGGTACTTATTTTTTACAGTCACCTTATTCAGTTGTCTGTAGTCTATGCATAATTTTAAGCTCCCATTTTTCTTCTTAGCAAACAACACAGGAGCTCCCCAAAATGATATACTTGGTATAATGAATTGCTTGTATAACAATTCTTCCAACTATTTTTTGAATTCTTGTAGTTCCTTCGAGGCCAATCTATAAGGTGTAATAGAGATAGGCATTGTCCCAAGTAGGAGATCAATAAAGAACTATATCTCTCTCTTGGGAGGTAAGTTTGGAATATTTGATGGAAATATTTCGCAAAACTCGTTGGCTATTGGGATTTCATCAAGCTTCAGTTTGACTTTAGGAAACTCCCTATTAACTTGATTGGCATTAAGCATCAATAACTGCATCTCATCTTCTGGAGTAGGAGGTGGAAATTCAATAGTCTGTTTGTAGCAATTCAGCAAGACCCGATTTTTAGAGATCCAGTCTAACCCTAAAATGACATTAATACCTTTTAAAGGTAGATAGACAAGGTCTACAGAAAAAGTTTTCTCCTGGAGAATGACCTAACAGTCCTTACATACAGAGAAAATTAATATCCTTTCCCCTGTGGGGGTTACTACAGATAGCTCATAGAGGGTTTTAGAAATAGGATACTGAAACTTCCTAATACATTCTTCCGATATAAATGAATGACTAGCGCCAGAGTTAAACAACACCATAAGATCAAATCCATAGATGTAGCACGTACCTTGAATCATATCAGAGGATTGAGTTGCTTCTTAACCGCTCAGGGTGAAAACTTTTCCTTTCACCTGAGGCCTCTATACTAGTTGTTTTCCTACTTTCTGTGGTTAATTCTTCACAAAATGACCCTTCTATCCACAATTGAAGAAGACCTTTTGTCCTATGTAGCAAGGCCAGTTACCATACATGCGTCCACACTTAGTGCACTTGACTGGGGCAAGGTCTTGTTGGAAAGGTCTGGGACCTGCAGTCAATGGCCTCTTACCAGCTCCATATCCATTTCTCCTCACATTCTTGCTAGATCATATTAGAAGATTGAGTTGCTTCTTGGCCGCTCAAGGTGAAAACCCTTCCTTTCATCTGAGGCCTCTATTCTAGCTGTATTCCCACTTTCTGTGGGTTGTTCTTCGTAAAATGACCCTTATGTCCACAATTAAAGCAAACATCTTGCCCCATGTAGCAAGGCCGGTTACATGCATACATTCACACTTAGTGCACATGACTGGGGCAAGGTCATGTTGGAAAGGTCGGGGACTCACAGTCAATGACCTCTTACCAGCTCCATATCCACTTCTCCTCACATGCTTGCCAAGGTTGGGAAAACTTTTCTTTCTCTTTCGTAGGTTTCGCCTTTGCTTCTCGTCCTCCATTGCCCTTAAACTTTTCTCCATAAGTCTAGATTTATTTATCAAGGCCACAAACTCCCTTATTTCCAAGGCTATCACCGTATTCCTGATCTCAAGGTTTAATCTTGCTTCAAACTTAACAGTCTTCTATGCTTCATCAGGGTTAAACCTCAAGTAAGAGGAGAATTTAGACAACTTTTCAAACTTAGCAATGTATTGATCTACTAACATGCTATCCTGTCTAAGTTGGAGAAATTTGATCTCTTTCTCAGCCTGCACAGTACTTAGAAAGTACTTTTTCAGGAAAATGTCTTTAAATACTTGTCAGGTGATCTGTCTCCTCTGGTGAGTTAGCAGTTCTTTGGCCCCTCGCCACCAACACTTAACTCCATCCTTCAGCATATAAGCAGCAAAGATATCCTACTGCTCACTAATGTAGCCCATCACCTCAAAGATCTTCTCCAATTCCCTTATCCACCTATCAGCTACCGTTAGGTCATAGCCACCTTGGAAAGAAGGTGGTCTGGTTCTCAAGAACTCAAACAGGCCATTATCGTTTCTGGCCACCCGATTGTTTGAATTGTTTTCTCCATTCAAGTTGTTATTGTTCTGGAGATGTTGAAGAATTTGATTGGTGGCTGTAACTTGGTCTCGAATTGCTGTGGCCAAATTGTGCAGGGTTTCTTTTGCATTGTTTGCTGGGTTCCTCCTCGATGGTGCCATATCCTATTATGGCAAAAATAAAGTTATGCTGCTATTGAGTTGATCAAGCCTAATAGTTAGTTCAAAAATATTTATAGCAGTCATAACACTACCTCGGCATATAGATAGGAAACACTAGTAATTTCTTACCTATATGAAATCACAAATCCCCCACATAACACAACCACAAACATACTTAAGACACTATAAGATCGATTCAGATAACCATCCACCCACTAGTCATCTAGGATCGACCTCCTCTTATACCAATTATGTAACAACTCCAATTTTTTACATATATACATATATGTATATTTATAAAATTTCATGAAGTCATTACCTTCTTACTTCTAACTATTTAACTCATAATAACATTCAATTAAATCAACCAAACATAATTAAAGTTTTTGAAATACCATTAACACTTATAAAATTCTGGGTTCATGTACACATTATTAATCAAAACATATGTACGAAAATCAAACACATATAAGTCTACATTCTATTCATCCATATTGACCAATTCCAGAGATATGGGTGCGAGTGGTTGCATCTTCACTAAGATCTTAGCCAACTCGACCCAACGTATGCTAAAAGCCAGTCATAGAGAATATCTGCATAACTTAGTTTTCTGAACATGATATGAAAATATAGTGAGAAATAAATCTTAGTAGGTTCAACAATAAATCGTAAATATCATCAATAAAGTTCATCATATCATATTCATATGTATAAACTACAGTAAATATTTTTAGATCACATGAATGCACTTTATCCATGCACATGAAAATTGTACAGTTATGACTTGTATGTCTTGAATAATTATTTTTAGAATATCATATTATGGCTATCAACTTATTTTCATATCAAGCTACCCTGGTTAGGGTGAGTACTTCCTACTGTCTGATACGGTCTTTTATCGCTCCGTCCGACATGGCACACTTTCTTTTTTCATTAACATAATCATAGTCGTTGGTAGGACGTCCCCTATTGGAGCATCACACGGACCGCCATGTGACCGTGCTCATTTCGTTTCTTTTCACATTAATAGCCAAAAATATGACTTCAATAACAAGTATGTTTATTATACTCATATGCCATAATTTTTCATCAAAATATAATCATTATAAAAAATCATTGATAAACATGACATGAACATAATCGTTTCAAATATCACTTTATAAAATATTTCATATCAAAATTACACACTTAAGATGGTAAGGAGTTCATGTAATGGCAATGGCTATGGCATACACTAGTCATTTATTATTTTCATTGATAAGATTCTTCTAAGTTTTTTAAAATTATTTTTATCTCTTCATTTTCTTTATCCTTGGCCTCTAGTCACTTTTCTCCTACTTATATCATTTTCAACACATGTTATCACAAATTTAATATGACATTCTTCTTCAATTTTATTTATATTATTATTCTATAGTTAATGAGATTCATTTAGGGTGAAAAAATATTGAAAATAAACTTTACCAGCTTCCAACACGGCCTAAACGTATCCTATAACACGGCTTGGCCATTTCATGTAAAACAACCATGCTTTAGGCTTTAAAATGCCCTTTTCAACACAGAACACGGCCTAACCGTGCCTTGAAACACGACCATGCTCTATGTTGTGTTATTCTCTGATGCAGGTTTTCGTCCTACCTAACTTTCTTCACTAATGAAAGAATAACTCCATCATTTTAACTCTGAATTAGTTGATCTTCATGTCCATTTAAAGATACAACAATTATCTAAAATGATTATGATGAACATGTTAGCAAAATCTTAAGGAATCTTGATGATATTACTCCCTCAAGTTAAACGTTATTTCTTCTCGGGTAGGTTCTGATCTTTACTTACTAATCTAACCATATCTCCCTCATATGAACTCCAAATTAAGTTATTCCACTGGCTAATTTTTTGTGAGACATATATCTATATTTTTTATTTTAACCAGTTATTTTAGTTCTGTAACATCCCTAATTTCGTTTCATGAATTAATAAAAATAAAAAAGTATTCAAAGTAACATCCCTAATTTCGTTTCTTTTTAAGGTACATAAATATTTAATTAAGGAAATAAAATTTATTAGACAATTTTTAGATATCTAAGGAAATATAATCCTTAGAAATTTTTCACCTTGCGTGTATGCATAAAAATGTTCTAACATTAATGGAATAGGTAAAGAGAGAAAACCTAAGAGGAAAAATTAGAAATAAAGAAAGGTGAAATTTTTGGGTAAGGAAGATAAATTTTTGAAAACAAGTAAAGGTCTTAAAATTTTAAGAAAATATTGGATTAGGGTAATTTTTTCTAATTCAAGAACTAGAGTTACTAAGTTTAACATATTCACTCATACATTGGGTTTTCACCTATGGACACTTCATATAGAGTTTTTATACTTCACATAAGTTTCTAGCAAGCCCATTGGATAACCTAAAAATAAAATAAAACATAGACTTGAACTAGGATATAGAAATTGGACCGATAGCCCAAAAATTATGAAAATGTGTCCAAGACCTCCAAGAAAGGTAGAATTTTATCCAAAGCAAAGGAAATGGGTAGGAATAAGCCCAAATTCAAGAGGAAAAAGAAAAGAAAAGAAAATAAATCATGTGATAATATAATAAAGATTAGGTTACATGGCTTTAAGACAAAAATTTAGCAAGTGGTATGATAATACAAGGTTTTAAGACAAAACATCTATATTCTACACTCATCATTTTAGCAAGTGGCATGATAATACAAGGCTTTAGGACAAAACATCTATATCTTACACTCATAATTTTAGCAAGTGGTATGATAATACATGACATTAGGACAAAACATTCCTATCCCACACAAATAATTTCAACCAAATAATGGAGATTCAAGGGCTAGAAATTTGCCACCTAAAAAGGCAAACCTATCATAATTGATTAAGACAAAAGAAAAAGGAAATGAATCCCTAAATAAAAGGGATCTTGTCCCTTATCTTAAGAACATATGATCATAATTTTTAAAATATAAATCTCCTTTTCCTATGCATATCTTGACTAAAGAAGAGGAAGACAAGAATATGAGTTGTTTATTTTCCAAAAATTCAACCAAGTGTATCCTAATTGTGATAAGGTAGATCCATGATCATGAAAGGTGAATTATTTGGTGGTCTATTTAAATAAAACCCACCCTTATAACATTAGAATTTTTGTCCAAGTGAGGGAGAAGAAAAATAGAAACAAGGTAGAGTGAGGAAAGGAGAGGAAGAAAGGAAGAAAGAAGAAAAAGAAGTCTAGAGGACTAAGTGCTCAAGGTAAGTTTAACAATATTTTTTTTTGAAGAAAAGATTTGAAACTTGTAATATTTATATAAGATTTTGATCTTAGAACTTTCATGATTGGTCATCGATGTTGCTATATTATGTTACATATTATGTATGTTTGAATACTTAGGCTGGTGTAGATAGTTCTGCATAGGTATGGCTATGGGTGGCAAAATTTTAAGCTTTTATTTTTAAAATTATGGAAATAATTGATAGGGAATTAAAATAAATGGTTAACATAATAATTATAGATATATATGTCACAGATTTTTAGCAACTGAAATCACTCAATTTGGAGTCCATATGAGGTAGATATAGTCCGATTAGTAAGCAGTGGTCAAAAAATAGTTAATCAGGAAAGAATATGTTAGGATAACTTCTGTGTTTTAATTTTTGGGAACATTCTGTAGGGAATTAAAATAAATGGTTATCATAAGAATTATAGATATATATGTCACAGAGTTTTATCCATTGGAATCACTCAATTTGGAGTCCGTATGAGGTAGATATGGTCCGATTAGTATGGAGTAGTCAGAAATTGGTTAATTAGGGAAGAATATTTTAGGATAGCTTATGTGTTTTAATTTCTGGGAACATTCTGTAGGGAATTAAAATAAATGATTAACATCAAAATTATTGCTATTTGTGTCACGAATTTGTAGCCACTGGAATCATTTAATTTGGAATTCTTATGAGGTAAATATGGACAGTTTAGTAGGTACAGGTTAGAACCTACCCTAGAAGAAATAACATGTACTTTGAGGGAGTAATATCATGTTGATTTCTTAATATTTCACTAAATTGTTCAACATAATAGTTTTAGATAATTATTTTATCTTTAAACTGACATCAAGATCACCTACATCAGAGTTAAATTGAGGAAGTTATGCTCTGATTAGTAAGAGAAGGTTAGATAGGATGAAAATCTGTATCAAGAAATTAAAGAAATAAAATTAATATTTAAAAAAAGAAGAAGAATCTTATAAATGAAAATAATAAATGACTAGTATATGCTATAGCCATTGCCATTGTATGAACTTCTTATCATCTTAAGTGTGAAATTTTGACATGGAAATATTTTATAAAGTGATATTTGAAATGGTTATGTTCATGGCATGATTACCAATGATTTTTGTTAATAATTATATTTTAATGAACATACTTGTTATTGAAAGCATATTTTTGACTATCATTGTGAAAAGTGAGTATGATCACATGGCAATCCATGTGGTGCACCAGTAGGGGATGCCTTACCAACGGTTATGATTATGCTAATGAGAAAAGGAAGAGAAAGTGTGCCATGTCGAACGGAGCGAGAAAAGCCTATACCGGAGAGTAGAAAATACTCACATTGACTAGGGTAGCTTGATATAAGAATAAATTAATAGTCATCATATGATATTTTGAAAATAGTTAATCCTGTCATACATGTCATTACTGTACGATTCTCATGTGCATAGATATAGTGCATTCATGTGACCAACGATATTTGCTGTAGTTTATACAAATGAACATGACGTGATCAGTTTTATTGATGATGATTTATTGTTGAACTTTCTGGGATTTAATTCTCACTATATTTCCATGTCATGTTGAGAAGAATAATTATGCAGATTTTCTCTATGGCACTGGCTTTTAGCGTATGTTGGATTGAGTTACTCTATTTTGAGCTGATCCCAGTAATATATATGGTGTCTATGGTCGAGTTGACTAAAATCCCGGTGAAGGTGCAACCAACCGCTCCCGTATCTCCGAAACTGGTCAACAAGGATGAATAAGATGTATGTATATATGTGTTAGACTTTTGTATGGATGTTATTGATTAATGATATGTATGTAAACTCTGTATTGTATAAATTAAATAAATGTTATTTTGAGTTAAGTTGTAACGAGGTAATAACTTCATGGTATTTAAAAAATAAATTGTTACTTAAATGGAGTTGTTACAAGTTCCCTATAGAATTTTTCCAAAAATTCAAAATCAGAAGCTTTCCTAATATATTCTTCTCTAGTTAACCATTTTCTGACTATTGCTTACTAATATGACCATATCTACCTCATATAGACTCCAAATTGAGTGATTCTAGTGGCTAAAAATTTGTGAGAAATATGTCTATATTTTTCATGTTAACCATTTCTTTTAATTCCTAACCGATTCTTCCTAGAATTTGAAAAACAGAAGCTTCCCTAGTTACTCCAAAATCCAGTTTCCTAACAAAACCATTTCTAAGGTTTTAGTTTATCATTTTATTATGTCCTCGTCCATTTTCTTCATAATTTACATCTAATCACATTTCATCAATTTTTCACCACTTATAAATATACAAAATAACAGCATAAAAATCTTAAAATTTTGCCAACCTTAGCCATACCTATGCAGAACTTTCCACACCAATTTAAGTATTCAAACATACATCACTTGCAAGATCAACATGTAACATGATATAGCAACATCCATGGCCAATCATCTAGGTAACAAATTTAGTAAATTTCATGAAATTTCTAGAATCAAAATCCTATATAAATGTTTCTAATTTCAAAGCTTTTCTAAAAGAAAATTGTTAAACCTACCTAAAGATCTCCCTAGCTCACTTAGTGAATTCTTTTTCTTGTTTCCTCTTGAAAGAAGTAGCAAGATTCCTCCCTTCCCTTAACTTTTCTAGCAGCTTAAATAAGAGGAGGGATTAAACTAACTTACATTGAGTACTTAGTCCTCTAGACTTCTCCTTCCTCTTTCTTCCTCTCTTCTCATCTCTTTCTCTCCTTTCCTCACTCTACCTTGCTTATGTTTTTCCTCTCCCTCACTTGGCTGAAATTATAATGATATAAGGGTGGGTTTTGCTTAAATAAACTATCAAGTGGTTCACCTTTCATAACCATGGGTTTACATTATCACAATTAGGATACACTTGGTTTTTTGTGGGAAAAAACAAGTCATGTTCTTATCTTCCTCTCCCTTAGTCAAGATATGCATAGCAAAAGGAGATTTGTATTTTAGAAGTCATGTTCTAGCATCTGCATTTCATACATCATCATTTGACCTATGTGTAGAGATTTTCGACTTAAGGCATTAGCTACAACATTCGCCTTTCCTGGATGATACTTTATCTCAAACTTGTAGTTATTGAAGAATTCTACCCATCTACGTTGCCTCATATTTAACTCCTTCTGGTCAAAAAGGTACTTAAGACTCTTATGATCACAGTATACTTCAAATGTCGCTATGTATAAATAGTGTCGCCAAATCTTTAAGGCAAACGCCACCACCGCCAATTCAAGATCATGGGTTGGATAGTTTCCTTCGTGGGGTCTCAGTTGTCTAGAGGCGTAAGCAACTACTCTCTTGTCTTGTATCAGCACACACCCTAGCCCTTTCTTTGAAGCGTCACTATACACTTCAAAATGTCTAATGGGGTTTGGAATAATTAAAATAGGAGGAGTGGTCAATCTTGTCTTAAACTCCTGGAAACTAACTTCACATTGATTAGTCTATTTGAAAGGACTTTCCTTCCTGATCAATTTAGTCAATGGCAAGGTTATACCTGAGAAGTTTTGTATAAACCTCTTATAGTATCCTACCAAACCCAAGAAACTTCTGACTTCTATAACTGTCTTTGGTCTTTCCCACTTAATCACTGCTTCTGTTTTGTTAGGGTCTACGGCTACCCCTCTATTAGAGATGACATGTCCGAGAAACTTCACCTCTATCAACCAAAATCCACACTTCTCCAATTTGGCATACAACTTTATCTCTTTCAACACTTGCAGCATGATTCAGAGATGTTGTTAATGTTCTTTCTCACTCTTAGAGTATATCAAGATGTCATAAATGAACACTACCATAAATTGATATAGGTAGGGTTAAAAAATGCCATTCATATAATCCATGAAAATTACAGGTGCATTTGTCAACCTGAAGGGCATTACAAGAAATTCATAGTGCCCATACCGAGTCTTGAAATCTATTTTTGGTATATCCTCCTCCTTGATCCTACTATGATGATATCCTGACCTCAAGTCAATCTTAGAAAAGATGGAGGCTCCCTTAGTTTATCCAATAAGTCATCTATCTTTGGGAGATGGTACTTATTTTTTACAGTCACCTTATTCAGTTGTCTGTAGTGTATGCATAGTCTTAAGCTCCCGTCTTTCTTCTTAACAAACAACACATGAGCTCCCCAAAGTGATACACTTGGTCTAATGAATTGGTTGTCTAACAGTTCCTCCAACTATTTTTTGAGTTGTTGTAGTTCCTTTGAGGCCATTTTATAAGGTGCAATAGAGATAAACCCTGTCCTAAGTATGAGATCAATAGAGAACTCTATCTCTCTCTTAGGAGGTAAGCCTGGAATATTTGATGGAAATACTTCAGGAAATTCGTTGGCTATTGGGATTTCATCAAACTTCGGTTTAACTTCTAGATTTGATAAGTGTAAGAGAATGTATCCAAGTACTCTATTCTTCAACTCCCTATTGACTTGATTGGCATTAAGCATCAATAATTGCATCTCCTCTTCTAGAGTAGGAGGTAGAAATTCAACGGTCTTGTTGTAACAATTCAACAAGACTCGACTTTTAGACATTTAGTCTAACCCTAGAATGACATTAATACCTTTTAAAGGTAGTCAGACAAGGTCTATAGAAAAAGTTTTTTTCCTAAATAGTGACATGACAGTCCTTACATATAGAGGAAGTTAATATTTGAAAAACAACACCATAAGAGCAAATCCATAGATGTAGCACGTACGTTGAAGTATGAATATTTAAAAATTTACGCCATATGAACTCAATACTTCAAAAAATTGATATCTTTTTTTAAGTATAATTTGAATAGGTAAATTGTAATTACAATCATAAAGTTTTAACTCTAAATTTTTTAGATTTGAAACTAATTCTTACTAGCTCAGCAATAATTAAAAAAACTAATATACTTAGAATTGTAGGTACTACTTTAATCATATATTACTTTGATTTACATTTTGATAAAGTTATATGATTTTTGATATCTTATTAGGATATTGTTCATTATTTTAGTTGATTATATATATTATAGAAAGTTATCTATTGTGCCCATAAATTTGTGGTCTAAGTGGTAAGCAATTTTGAGCTTAGTGTTTGAGGGGCCTATGAAATGTCAAGGGTGTGCATGTGCAGGAAAAAACTTTTCAGAAGGGGCAATATCAATATTTTAAACGATATTAGTCAAATACTTAAAAGTTATAGGGATACTCATATGAATAATAAAAAAAGAAAGTTATCCATTTTTATGGTTATGAGAGCTTGTATATATTATAAAATATTCTTTATTTATATGGTATATATTGCCATATATACTTATATTTTATGTTTTGAAAAAATTACCATATCTTGTACTTGTGTAACAAACTGTGATTGAATTAATTTTGAGAAATTCTTAGAATGGTCTAGGAAATTATCAATTTTTTTTTATCTCGAAATCAATAATAATGTGTTATATCTTATGAGTGTACTAATCGCCTACTTGTTCTAAAAAAAGGGATTTAGACCTTTCTATTTTGAATGATGATTTATTTAGGATTCTTTTGTGTACTCACCATACAGGAAGAAAATTGATCTACTCATGTTGAAGTTATTGATCTTGGGTTTTATGAGATCTATGGGAGACAATGAAGGTCCTACTAAATTTTATTGCCTTTAAGGGTGAGGTTTGTTAAGTGTTCTAAAGGTTGTTGACACTGCGAGTTAAGTATAAAAGATGAATACACTCCAAGAGTGAGAGATAAATTCTCTAAAAATTTAATTAATGATAATAAGGTTTTAAATAATACATAAAATAGCATTTTTATTTGATGCTAATTGGACTTCTAATCAAATTAGAAAATTAAACTAGGAAACTAAAATTAGAAAAATTCAAAAAATAAATTCAAAAATAGAAAAAAGCCTAAGACATCGTAGAAATGATGGTTTTTTGAGGTAAAAATGACCTTAGCTGGACTTCCTCATAAGAAAAGTATTGAGCTTAAAAGGAGGTTTTTGATTATATCTTACAAGGCTTGTAGCTCCAGCTATCATCCTTCTTTAGGGTCAATAAGGTAGGAACTACACACAAATTCATGCTATCCTAAATTTTCCCCTAATGCAGCAACTCTTTCACTTTCTCTTTCAAACCTTCCTTTCCTTTGGATTCATTAGAATGTAGGAGATTTGGTAGGCTGGTACTAGAAATGAGGTGAATGTGGTGCTCCTTATAGGTGGCAACCTTGTAGGATGCTTATCTAGTGTCACCTCTTTGAAATCCTCTAACAATGGCTTGACTACCTTTGGATGGTATACTATATTAGTTTCTTTAACTAGCAATGCTTGTTTCATATTTAATGCATGTATTATAACATCCCTAATTTCGTTTCTTTTATTAATAAATGTACATAAATATTTAATTAAAGAAATAAAATTTATTAGACAATTTTTAGATATCTAAGAAAATATAAGCCTTAGAAATTCTTCACCTAATGTGTATACATAGAAAATATTTCTAACATTAAGGGAATAAGTAAAGAAAGAAAATATAATAGGAAAAATTAGAAATAACATACTAAAGAGAAGTGAAATTCTTGGATAAGGAAGATAAATTTTTGAAAAGTAAGTAAAGGTCATAAAATTTCAAGAAGATTGAATTAGGATAATTTTTCCTAATTCAAGAGTTAGAGTTTTTAAGTTTAACATTTACACCCATACATTGGGCTTTCATCTATGGACACTTTATATTGAGTTTTTCCACTTCACATGAATTTCTAGCAAGCCAATTGAATATCTCAAGTAAGAAATAAAACATAGACTTGGACTATAATATAGAAGTTGGACCGATAGCCCAAAAATTATGAAAATGTGATTAAGCCCTCCATGAAAGGTAGAATTTCCACCAAAGCAAAGAAAATGGGTAAGACTGAGCTCAAATCCAAAAGGGAAAAATAAGAATCATGTGAGGAAATAGTAGTGTAATAATAATCAAGATTAGGTCACATAGCATTAGGACAAAATATCTATATCTTATATTCATAATTTTAACAAGTAGGTAATAATACATGGCATTAGGACAAAATATCTATATCCTACATTCATAATTTCAACAAGTAGATAATAATACATAGCATTATGACAAAACATACTTATCCTACATAAATAATTTCAACCAAGCAAGGGAGACTCAAGGACTGAAAATTTGCCATCTAGAAAGATAAACCTATCATATTTGAGTGAGACAAAAGAAAAATGAAATGAATTTCTAAATCAAAGGGACCTTATCCCTTGTCTTAAGAATATTTTATCATGATTTTCAAAATACAAATCTCTTTTTGCTATACATATCTTGACTAAGGGAGAGGAAGACAAGAACATGAGTTGTCTTTCCAAAAAAAATAACCAAGGGAATCCTAATTGTGATAAGGTAGACCTATGATTATGAAAGTTGAACCACTTGATAGTTTATTTAAGCAAAACCCAACCTTATAACATTATAATTTCCTCCAAGTGAGAGATAAAAAATATAAGCAAGGTAGAGTGAGGAAAGGAGAGAAAGAGAGGAGAAGAAAAGAAAGAAGAGGAAGGACAAGTCTAGATGACTAAGTACTCAAACTGCTAGAAAAGTTAAGGGAAGGGAGGAATCTTGCTACTTCCTTCAAGAGGAAACAAAAAAAAAAGAATTTACTAAGTGAGTTAGGGAGATCTTTAAGTAGGTTTAACAATATCTCTTTTTTGAAGAAAAGTTTTGAAATATGTAACATTTATATGTGATTTTGATTTTAGAACTTTGATGAAATTTATAATACTTGCTACTTTGAAGATTGGCCTGGGATATTTTGAATACTTCAGTTGGTATAGAACGTTCTGCATAGATATAGCTATGGGTGGCAAAAATTTATACTGCTGTTATGTATATTTGAATATGGTAAAAATGGATGGAAGATGGTTAGGTTAGTAAATTAAGTATGGCCTTAAACACCTAGGGGAAGACCATGAGAAATTTATATTGTGAAACACCCTTAGTGATGCATGATTTGATTCTACTTTTTCTTTTGAAGTGGATGATGGAATATGTTAAATTAAATAAGAAATATAATTAAATGTTGAGATGAGTAATTCTATGGTTAGGTGGAAATTTGGAAGAAAAATAGAAGATGAATTAATAAAAAGATGAACTAGAACTTTAGGAAAGGCTAGGTTAAGAAAAAAGAATTTCGGAGTAACCAAGGAAGTTTTTGTTTTTGAAATTCTAGGAAGAATCGATTATGAATTGAAAAAAATAGTTAACATGAAAAATGTAGATATATGTCTCACAGATTTTGAGCCACTGGAATATTCTAATTTGAAGTTCAAATAAGGGAGATATTGTCTGATTAGTAAGCAGTGGTAAAAAAATAGTTAATTAGGGAAGAATCTGTTAGGTAAACTTTTGTGTTTAAATTTCTTGGAAGAATCTATAGGGAACTAAAATAAATAGTTAACATGAAAAATATATATATATATATGTCTCAAGAATTTTTAGCCACTGTAATCATTCCATTTAGAATCCATATTAGGAAGATATAGTCAAATTAGTAAGCAGTGGTTAGAAATTAGCTAACCAGGGAAGAATATGTTAAGTATGCTTTTGTATTTGAAATTTTGGGCACAATCTGTAGGGAATTAAAGGAAATGGTTAACATAATAAATATAGATATATGTATCATGGATTTATAGGCTCTAAAATCACTTAATTTGGAGTTCATATGAGGGAGATATAACTGATTAATGAGTAAATGTCAGAATTAGTCTAGAATCTAGGATGGTAAATGTAAGTGTTTTTGTTTTCATTTTTTTAGAATAATTTATAAAGAATATGAAGAAATGATAAATATAAAAGTTGTAGATAAGTGTCTTAGACGGTCAGACTATGTTCTGGGTTGCTTTAACATGGGTATGCCGTGTTCAGGGCTATTTTTAAATACATTTAAAGTATTTTTCAAGCATGGCCATGTCCTAGAACATGGTCATGCTGTGTTGGAAGCTGGTAAAGCTTTTTTTAACATTTTTCTACCTTAAATGAACCTCATTAACTATATGGTAATAATAGAGACCAACTTAGAGAAAAAT
Organism: Gleditsia sinensis; assembly: GCA_037074535.1. Classification (NCBI taxonomy): domain Eukaryota; kingdom Viridiplantae; phylum Streptophyta; class Magnoliopsida; order Fabales; family Fabaceae; genus Gleditsia; species Gleditsia sinensis. The sequence goes on from CM073470.1 coordinate 49,272,824, forward strand.
GCCATATTAAATTTGTGAGAACATGTGTTGGAAATGATATAAATAGGGGGAAAGTAACTAGAGGTCAAACATAAAGAAAATGAAAAGATGAAAATAATATTTAAAAAAAAGAAGAATCTTATAAATAAAAATAATAAATAACTAGTATATGCCCTAACCATTGCCATTGCATGAACTCCTTACCTTCTTAAGTGGATAATTTTGATAAGAAAATATTTTATAAAGTGATATTTGAAAATGGTTATGATCATGACATGATTGCATTTTACCAATAATTTTTTGTAGTGATTATGCTTTGATGATAAATTATGGCATGTGAGTATAATGAACATACTTGTTATTGAAATCATATTTTTGGCTATTAACGTGAAATGAAAAGAAAAGAAAAAAGACGAGTACGGTCACATGACAGTCTATGTGGTGCACCAGTAGGGGACGCCCTACTCACGGCTATGACTATGAAATTGAGAAAATAAAGAGAAAGTGTGCCATGTTGGATGGAGCGAGAAAAGCCTGTACCGGAGAGTAAAAAGTACTCACCTTGACCGGGGTAGGTTGATATGAAAATAAGTTGATAGCTATAATATGATATTCTGAAAATAGTTATTCATGCCATACATGTCATTACGTACGATTTTCATGTGCATAGATAAAATGCATTCATGTGGCCTAAGATATTTCCTGTAGTTTATACAAATGAACATGATGTGACGAGCATTATTGATGATGATTATGATTTATTGTTGAACCTACTAGAATTTAAGTCTCACTATATTTCTATATCATGTTCAGAAAACTAGTTATGTAGATTTTTCTATAGTTTTGACTTTTAGTGTTTGTTAGATCGAGTTACTCTATGTTGAGCAGATCTCAAAAATTAATAAGGTGTTTGTGGTTGAGTTAGTTAAGATGCTGATAAAGGTGCAACCACTTGCACCCGTATCTCTGAAATTGGTAAAGATAGATAAATAAGATGTAGATATTTATGTTTTTGTTTTTTTGTATAAATGTTTTGATTAATAATGTGTATGTGAACTCAGAATTGTATCAGTGTTAATGGTAGACCTTAAACCTTGAATTATACTTGGTTAAATTAATTGAATGTTATTATGTGTTAAGTAATTAGAAGTAAAGAAATAAAGACTTTATGAGACTATACAAATATATATATATATATATATATATATATATATATATATATATATATATATAATGGAGTTGTTACATGTAGCTCGTTTGACTCTTTAATAACAGCTTCCACATTATGTGTAGAATGGGTCAGGTTAAAGAAAATCTACCTCTCCACTTTAGAAGCTTTGATTTTGAAACTTCCTCTCATTCGTAGCAAACTAAAATTTTTTCCATCTTTCTCTAGCTTATAGGTGTTCCTCTCATGTCATGTTGTGCTACAACATCAAATTGTTAAGGTCTACCAAAAAAAATGACAGACAATATATGGTTCATGGATTGTTGTGATTTTCAATATTAAACCCCAATTTATCCATGATGTATTTACCAATAATATTTTCACAACTACCATTGTTGATAATAACATTAAGAGAAAACACACATTTTGATCCCTAAATATACCAGAGCCCTACAATTTAGTCCCTCTATATATATCAGTGTACATGTTAGTCCTTAAATTATTCAACCGTCAAACAAATAACTCCATCCGTTATTCTTCTTTAGACTGAAAGCTGATTTGGCACGTTAAACGCCTACGTGTCACGTTAACTACTAATTGTTTGTCCACGTAATCACTGACTAAGCAAAAAATTGCCATGTAATCAATGACCAAGGAAAAAAAATGTTCCCCCCAAAACGCAGTCTGGAAGTAGGCACCCCTCCCCCAAAACCGTCACTTGCTCTTCCACCTTGACCCCCAAAAAATCCCCCGACATTTCTTGCCTTTCATTTCTTACCCACGGCAGAGGCCGCTCTACCCGTTGCACAAACCACCAGCGGACGTTCCCATTGAATCCTCATCCCCAAAGCACAGCGTAGTCCCTCTGCGTCTTCCTCCCCCATCGCAAAAACCCTTTTGCATCAATACAGGTACTGTAGCATTTTCGATTTCCTTCTCAATCTACATTTGGAAATTATCAGTCTGCTACTCCCTCATATATGCACCTTACGTTTTCCTTCTCAGCTTTTTCCCCCTTTATATCTTTCATTTATGCACCTTACGTTGCTTTCACACATAGGACTACAAGTGGTTTAGGATGAATAAAGTAATGCTGCGTGGGTGTCTTCCACTTTAGTTTGTTTTTTTCTTTTGTGTTATTCAGGACCACTTGGAATAAATTAACCCCCTACATGCTGGGACCACTATGATTCAATTGTCTACGTAAGGATCACATGTTTTACATTCTCTGTCTTTTCTTTTTTTGTTGCCTAGTGTAGTTTTTGTCCCGACTCATTATTTATACACTTACTTGCATTGATTAGTAAATCTTTAAGTTTTTGCCAGAACCTATTTTATATTCTTTATGTTTTTATATTCACAATAATTATGCCCATTTGAATTACATTACATCCACCTGTACGCAACAACAAATATTATCATTTTTCACAAAATAGGTGAATAAAACTGAACCAAGTTATGTGTTGGTTAGCTATCCTCCTTTTATTTTTATTCTCTTTGTTGTATGGTAATAAAAAGATGTATCCTACAGTAGGCAATTCGTCCATTCTTTATATTGTATACTATCTTTAATTACTTTTTTCTCTAGTAGTAACTAATACTTATTTATAATAATTGTCCAGGATGGAACAACCTCTAACTCTCATACTTCATCATGGGGGATACTTTGTGAAGGAGCCAACCTTAGAATATTTAGAAGGTGAAGAAGATGCTTGGGATGATTTAGATGTTGATTATATTTCTATCCCAGTTATACATCAGATGTATAAAGAGCATGGATATCACGAATACAAGCGGTGTTTTTGGCTAGTTCCAGGGTTTGAATTAGAGAAAGGATTAAGGCCTTTGGTTGGTGATAGAGATATCATACAATTGTATATGGCCATCGATCAAACAAGCGAGATACACATTTATTTTGAACATAATGTGGATGTGCCAAATGTTATCCCACCTAAACTACCTTTGGTGTGGCAAGAGGACCAATGTGAAGAGCCAGCTAACATGGCAGATGAATGCCCAGTAGATGAACTAGTGGACATAGCTGATGAATGCCTAGTAGATGAACCAATGGACATAGCTGATGAATGCATAGCAGATGAATGTGATAATGACATAGCAGAAGAAGATATGGCGGCACAAAGCACGGTACAAATATTTTGTGTAACCTTGGAATTTCTATTTTTGTTTTTGCTTTTAACTAGTGTTTTTCTCAAAAAATATTGTAGGATGACGTTGGCCTTGATGAAAGACAAAGAAAAGGAAAAGGAGTAGCAGAATGTGATAATGACATAGCAAAAGAAGATATGGCGGCACAAAGCATGGTACAACATATTTTGTGTAACCTTGAATTTCAAATTTATTTTTGTTTTTGCTTTTAACTAGTGTTTTTCTCAAAAAATATTGTAGGATGACATTGGCCTTGATGAAAGACAAAGAAAAGGAAATGGAGTAGTAGAATGTGATAATGACATAGCAGAAGAAGATATGGCGGCACAAAGCATAGTACAACATATTTTGTGTAACCTTGAATTTCAAATTTATTTTTGTTTTTGCTTTTAACTAGTGTTTTTCTCAAAAATATTGCAGGATGATGTTGGCCTTGATGAAAGTCAAAGAAAAGGAAAAGGACCAGCAAGAATAGTCAAGCAAGATGCTAGAAGAAAGAAGCAACAAAACATATTTAACATTGGCCTTGATAGTTCACACACTTCAAGTGTGGCAGTAAGTTCAGATGATGATGATGAGAGGTACAAGCTTGAAGAGTTGGATAGCCCTATTTGCTCTGATGAGGATGATACTGGTGAAAGGTAAATGAGGTATCCAACATTTATGCCAAATGTAGAGTTTGGGAAGGTGGAAATAGAGTTAGGCATGGAGTTTCCCACCCTTCAAGTGTTCAAGTCGGCTTTGCAAAATTATAGCATTGCACTTGGAAGGAAGTTTAGATATGTGAAGAATGACAAGGTTAGGGTGAGGGCCCGATGCAGCATAGATAACTGTGAGTGGGAAGTTTTTTGCAGCTGGAGCAATGAAACAAATAGTTTCCAAGTGAAGACCTTCAACAATGAGCATTCATGCGCAAGAGGCTTCAAGAATAGGAAGGCAAATAAGAAATGGCTAGCAAATGAGCTTGTTCCCATAATTAGAGCACATCTAGCAATGAAACATGCTGAAGCCCTTGATTGGTTTAAACAAAATAGAAAAGTGGTTATTGATGATTTTCAAATATATAGGGCATTGAAGATGGCAAGGTATATGGTTGAGGGGTCAGAAAAGGAGCAATATGCAGCTTTATGGGATTATTGTGAGGAGCTGAAGAGGACCAACCTTGGATCTTCAATCTTCTTAAAAGTCAATAGGTCAGATTTGAATCAATCTCCTATATTTGATAGACTTTATATATGTTTAGAGGCTTGCAAAAGAGGATTCAAGAATGGGTGTAGGCCTTTGATAGGACATGATGGATGTTTTTTGAAAGGGTATTATGGAGGCCAATTATTGGTTGCATGTTCAATGGATGGGAATAATTCATTCTTCGTGATTGCATATGCATTTGTCAACATCGAGTCAAAGGATACCTAGAAATGGTTCTTGGAACTATTATTGGAGGATATAGCGGACTATCGGGAGGATGGGTGGAATTTCATCACTGATCAATAGAAGGTAAGAACTCATTGCTTTTTTTTGCATGATTGCAATCTAACTATTTTTTATTTTTAACTTGACATTTAATTTGATGTATGTTGTAGGGATTACTACCTGCAATGCATGAACTGATGCCTGGTGTTTACCACAGATTTTGTGCAAGACATTTATGGACAAACTTCCATAAACAGTGGAAGAATGCTAACATGAGAAATCTCTTGTGGGAATGTGTAAATAGCTCAACCACAAATAGTTTCACAAGGAAGATGGAGAGAATGAAGGCGATGGATGAAAAAGCATGGGTTTTCTTGAATAGACACTCTGCCTCCTCTTAGTCTAAGTCTGGGTATAGTCATTTTTCAAAAAATGACTCCACTTTAAACAATGTGTGTGAACAATTCAATAATTGTATTGAGAAGTTTAGGAGAAAACCTATAATAACAATGGCTGAAGAGTTGAGATTGTATCTTGTGAGGAAGATGGATAAAGAAAGGGCAAAGGTAGCGAGGTGTAATTGGCCAATATGTCCTAAGGCCCAAGATAGATTAGAGATTGCAAAAAGAGAGAGTTTTAAATGGACTCCACATTGGGTAGGGGACCCAGATGGTTACAAGTTTGAGGTGGAATCTAGACCATTGAAAGTTGCTGTTGACCTGGGTAGTGGTACTTGCTCTTGCAACTTATGGCAATTAAGTAGGATACCATGTAAACATGCGACTGCTTGTATGGCACATAACAAATTGAAGCCTAAAGATTACGTTGATTCATACTATTCTGTTGAAACATGGAGGGAGGTTTATGAGCCCTATATTCAGCCTACTACAGGTCCTGAGCACTGGAGAAAAATTAGATATCTCCCTATTTTGCCTCCTCCATTCAAGAGACAACCTGGTCGTCCAAAGAAGCATCGAAGAAAGGAGAAGGAGGTGGAGGTAAACCCTCATAAATTAAGGAGAAAGTATGGGAACACCAAGTGCTCAAAATGTAATGTCACGGGCCACAACAGCCGATCATGCAAGTGTAGGCCCGTTGAGCAAAATATGGAGGTAAAAAAATAAATATTGTTTTTAACTTTACATCATATAGTTATTTATCTAAGAATAGTTATGACATTATTTTCACAGGCACAGTCAAGTGAGCATGTTGGGCCAACAATACTACCACAATCCCAGTCAAGAGGAGAAGGAGAGGTAGGAGCTATAGTTTTAAGTTTATCTTTACTAAACAAATTTAATTTGGTTTTAATATGGTGTGCTTGAATTTTTTAGGTTGTTAATAGACATACTTCAAACATTATGCCTTCTAGGCCGGCTAGAAGATTGAGAAGAGTTGAACAAGTAGAAGGACCACAATCTCAGTCAGGAAAAGAAGGAGAGGTAAGAGCTATAGTTTTAAGTTTATCTTTAATAAACAGATTTAATTTGGTTTTAATATGGTGTGCTTGAATTTGTTAGGTTGCTAATAGACATACTTCAAGCATTATGCCGTCTAGGCCGGCTAGAAGATTGAGAAGAGTTGAACAAGTAGAAGGACCACAATCTCAGTCAGGAAGAGAAGGAGAGGTAAGAGCTATAGTTTTAAGTTTATCTTTAATAAACAAATTTAATTTGGTTTTAATATGGTGTGCTTGAATTTTTTAGGTTGCTAATAGACATACTTCAAGCATTATGCCTTCTAGGCCGGCTAGAAGATTGAGAAGAGTTGAACAAGTAGAAGGACCACAATCCCAGTCAAGAAGAAAATGAGAGGTAAGAGCTATAGTTTTAAGTTTATCTTTAATAAACAGATTTAATTTGGTTTTAATATGGTGTGCTTGAATTTTTTAGGTTGCTAATAGACATACTTCAAGCATTATGTCTTCTAGGCCAACTAGAAGATTGAGAAGGGTTGAACAAGTAGGAGGAAACTCCAGCAGTCCAAATTAATATATTAGGAGCTGTGTTGATATCTATTAGTTGATGATATTACTTTATTTTGGTTTGTGGTTTACTTACCTTAATTGGTAATGTTGAAAGACTTATGGAAGAGTTAGATGGATGTAAAGCCTTTTGTGTATAAACTAGCCACCAGTGTTTTGGTTAGTAGTAGCATAGTGATGTACTTACTACTTGGAACATCATTTTAATGTCATGATGATTTCTCTTTTAGTTATGCTGTTTTTGAATATCCTCTTGTATTTGAAATGAATATGCTGTTATTAGTGATCTCTTATTGGTATCTTGGTAGTAGTGTGCCTTCTTGGTTATACTGTTATTGAATATGCGCCTCTTACTACTTGGAATATCTTGCTTTTGCATTTGAAATGTATTTGAAAAATGGAAGTTCCAAACACAATAGTTTCTTGCTTCTAACATATGAGTAATCCAAATACCATTTCATAACAATCATATTGAAAAATGCTATCTTTATTCAGTCTATCAATCTAGATACAATTGTCTTGACAATTTCAATTACAATTCAAATTCATATTTCTAATTAATCCAAATACAAAGTATTACATTTTACAACATTACAGATCATCCATTCTATTTCACAACAATACAATAGTTTCACTAGATTAATTTTTGTTCAGCATCAATCCAGACAATTGGCTTGTGTGATGTGCTGATGTCTTTAAAAGTAGCTTGGCATCCAGCAGTCCCCATGAACTTTCCAATTGTCCCCCAACATAAGCAGTTTTGCCTTTAGCTACACTTAGTTCACCTTCTAGCAGCATTTCAATCTATGTTGGCTATGACAATCTACAAAGAAAAAAGAGACAAGTGAAATGAAGAAATTGAAACCATTATGCAGAAATTGAATCTGTGATAATGCATAAACCATTATGTCCAACTTATACCATTGAGAACATTAGAAATGACACAAATTGAATTTAATTATAAAAAACTAGCATTTGTCAATGTCCAGCTTATACCATTCAGAAACCATTATGTGATAATGCAGAAACTATTATGTCCAGCTTATACCATTCATGCACCTTTAAATACCTTTAACCAATTGCCAAGACTTGTTCAGTGTCTGATGAATTCCAACCAAAAAAACATATCACAATAGAATATTATACACTAAACAAAGTCAATGTCAAAAAGAGATCGTGGAGCTTAAAGCTACTTGAGTGCCACTGGTTACTAGCTGGAGAATAGCACCTGCACCAGCTACCCTAGCTTTTACACTAGATATTGAAGGCATACGGGATCCAAGTGTAGATGCAGAGCAATAAACAACATTCAGTGACCTAATGACAACAAACTGGAGTAAGACAACAAACTGGATGATGCAATGACCTGATCACGCATGCTCAACCTGATCCTGCATCCTTATTCAACCAAGATGATGCAGTGACCTAATGACAACAAACTGGAGTAAGACCAAGAAATTTTCTAACAAATAACATAAACAGAGGAAGTAGAGAATGTAGGCACTAAGCCAAAATCATTTATAATGGTAGTAATAAAGTACTTCCCTAATTCTGCTAATTCCCATGTCATACAGGTAGCTGCAAAAATGACAATTATAACAAAATTCAATTTAGTGCTCATGCGCTAGCAAAATATTCAACCAGAACCATGGACAAGAGCATATGAAACCTTCATGGCATGAATTCCAATATGAACTTATCTTCTCTTTCTAACATTTATCTGGAAAAAGCAATGGCGCATTTCACTTAAATTATACCCTCGTGGGCCAAAATAGTCAATTGTGCTGTCAATCTGTCACAAACTCACTTTTGGCATCAAGTAAATTAGAATAGATGTTCAATCATATAGTTATGGAACATATCAGGTTTGAAAGTTAAAACAGTATTGTCACAGTATTGGAATTTGCAATTTCCAATATAGGTTTCGTGGATTTTTCTGCAACCGTCCAAGTCTAGAAATAGTAAGATCATGAGATGAAGTTCAAAAAAACACTCAACTAATGAATCATTTAATTACCCAACTGAAGAAATAATTTTTTCAGTGAAGATGGTAGCATAACTACATACCTCTCTCGGCCGTAATCCACAGGACTTACACCCAAGTCAATCCACGCATACCTCTCTCGGCCAATCCAAATACTCCCCAATCGCTTGGGGAAACCAGGGGTGAAACCTAGGGAAAAACCAGGGGAGGATTCGACGAGCAGGTTCACAGGGAATTTGCGTGACGGGTACAGAAGCCTCCGCGGTGGGTAAGAATCAAAGGGTAAGAAAGAAATGCAAGGGAATGGCAATTTTTTCTGGGTTATGATGGGAGAAAAGGGATGTTCGCAAGGGCGGGGGAAGACACTCACGGGGAGGGGAAGGGGAAGGGAAAGGACACGCGGGGGAGGGGGAAAGAAATGCCCCCGTCTAAACTCTGTGTTTTGGGGATTCTTTTTTTTCTTGGTCATTGATTACATGGCAATTTTTTGCTTAGTCAGTGATTACGTGGATAAAAAATCAGCAGTTAACGTGACACGTAGGCATTTAACGTGCCAAATCAGCTTTCAATCTGAGGAAGAATAATGGATGGAGTTATTTGTTTGACGGTTGAATAATTTAAGGACTAACTTGTACACTGATATATATAGAGGGACTAAATTGTAGGGCTCTGGTATATTTATGGATCAAAATGTGTGTTTTCTCTAACATTAAATAATTGATCAATAATAGTGCACCTATTTTAGAACAATTTATGCTATTGAGTGTTGTCTTCCTATTTTGAGGACAAAATCATTTGCCTTGCTATATAACTTTGGTTGATATCCTCCTTCTCTTCATACTCATCATCATCTTTATCTTGGTCATAATAAGTTACATGTTCCCCATCATCTCGATTAATTGTGAAAACTATTTTTTTGAGGGAGTAGTCACTTGATCCATGGTTAGGTTGGTTGCACTTGAAGCATTTTGCAAGGACTAGCCTAGCATATGGATTTTTTGTTCTTTGACTCCTTTATGTCACCAACCTTCTATTTTCTAGTGGCTTTATCCTCCCTATATGAGTCACTACTTGTAGCATTTTCAATCACTGCTTTATTTTTATCGCCATAGGCCTTAGAATTTTCACCTCCATAATACTCATTGATTGGTTGTCATTAAGAATAAAATGCTAGGAATTGTCTACCTAAAACTATATTAAGTTAAGAAAAAAACATGAGTCAATTCAATTCAAATACATCCTTTTTTTTGGACGAGTTCAATTACATCCTTAGATTGTCTTCTTCGGTTTGGGCATTAGTGAATGGGTTCAATACAATTTTACATAAAATAAATTGAGAATAGAAGGTTTTTTAAGTAGACTTAGTTTATTAACAAATTCATAGTTGAATTCAATTTACTAAATATAGATATGATAAATCAATCACGTATATATATTAAGTACTACTTTAAATAAAATATACCATTCTGATATGTTTATATATGTCTATTCATTATTAACTTATTCTATTTATCCTTTGATAGTCTAGTTTACTTATAAATTCTTCTAATTTTTCAAAGATAAGTAAACTAAGATAATGAAATATGTACACGTAAATATGTGAGACATTGATGTCATTGAAAATTTAATTTAAATGGTTCCATATGGTAGCTATTTATTAACTTAATCTAATTATCTAAATAGCTTGAGTCTACTAAAAAAAATCTAATTAAGCATATAAGATTGCATTTGATGCAATATATAGAAATTTCATCTAGTAAATCAAATTATTTAGGCTCTCTTAGGAAGTGTCCATAGAAATCACTCCCCTCCCCCTCCCCTTTCCCCTCTTATTATCTTTTTAATTTTTTAATTTTAATATTTTCCATTTTCCTTGAAAATAAATTTGATATTTTCAATGTTACTCTTGTAACATCCCTAATTTCGTTTCTTTTATTAGTAGATGTACATAAATATTTGAGAAAATAAAACTTATTAAACAATTCTTTTTGATATCTAAGAAAATAGAAGTCTTAGAAATTCTTCACCGTATGTGTATGCATAGAAAATATTCTAACATTAACGGAATAGGTAAAGAGAGAAAACCTAATAGGAAAAAAAATTAGAAATAACATCTTAAAGAGAGACAAAATTCTTGGGTAAAGAAGATAAAATTTTTTAGAAGTAAGTAATGGTCTTAAAAGTTCAAAAAGATTGAATTAGAGTAATTTTTCCTAATTCAAGAGTTAGAGTTACTAAGTTTAACATCTCTACCCATACATTGGGCCTTCACCTATGGACACTTCATAGAGTTTGTTCTTCCACTTCACATGAGTTTTTGGCAAGCTAATTGGATACCCCAAGCAAGAGAAATAGCATAGACTTGGACTAGGATATAGAAGTTGGACCGATAGCCTAAAAATCATTAAAATGTGACCAAGCCCTCCATGAGATGTAGGATTTCAGCCAAAGCAAAGGAAATGGGAAAGAATGAGTCTAAATCCAAGAGAAAAAAATAAGAATCATGTGATGAAATAATAGTGTAATAAAGATTAGGTCACTTGGTATTAAGAAAAAAATTCAGCAAGTAGTGTGATAATATATATATCCTACACTTATAATTTTAGCAAGTGGTATAATAATACATAGAATTAGGACAAAACATACCTATCCTACACAAATAATTTCAGCAAAACAAGGGAGATTCAAGAGTTAAAAACTTGCTACTTAGAAAGGTAAACCTATCATACTTGTGTGAGACAAAAGAAAAAGAAAAAGAAATCCTAAATCAAAGGGACCTTATCCCTTATCTTAAGAATATTTTATCATGATTTTCAAAATACAAATATTCTTTTGCTATTCATATCTTGATTAAGGGAGAGGAAGACAAGAACATGATTTGTCTTTCCCCAAGAAACAACCAAGTGCATCCTAATTGTGATAAGGTAGACCTATGATTATGAGAAGAGGACCACTTGATAGTTTATTTAAACAAGAACTACCCTTATAACATTAGAATTTTGTACAAGTGAGTGAGAGAAAAAATAAAAGCAAGGTAGAGTGAGGAAATGAGAGAAAAAGAGGAGAAGAGAGGAAGGAAGAAGAAGGAGAAACCTAGAAGACTAAGTACTCAAGGTAAGTTAACTTAATCTCTACTTGAATCCATCTTTTCTCTTTATCCTTGGGGTTCAAAACTCACCCTTCTTATCTTATTTAAGTTGTTGGAAAAGCTAAGGGAGGGGAGGAATCTTGCCACTTTCTTCAAGAGGAAACAAGAAAAAGAATTCACTAAGTGAGCTAGAGAGATTATTAGGTAGATTTAACAATATTTTTTTTATAGAAAAGCTTTGAAATTAGAAACATTTATATAGGATTTTGATCCTAAAAGTTTGATGAAATTTACTATATTTGTTACCTTGATGATTGGCCATGGATGTTGCAATATCATGTTACATGTTGATCTTGCATGTGATGTATGTTTGAATACTTAGGTTGGTGTAAAAAGTTCTACATAGGTATGGCTATGGGTGGCAAAATTTTAAGATTTTTATGCTGCTATTTTGTATATTATAATGTGGTTGAAAATTGATGGAATATGATTAGATGTAAATTAGGAAGAAAATGGAAGATGGCATAATAAAATAATGAACTAAAACCTTAGAAAATATTTGGTTAGGAAACTTGATTTCGGAGTAATTAGGGAAGTTTCTGTTTTTCAAATTTTGGAAAGAATCGATTAGGAATTAAAAGAAATGGTTAACATTAAAAAAATATATATATGTCTCATGGATTTTTAGCCACTGAAATCAGTCAATTTGGAGTCTATATGAGGTAGAAATGGTCAGATTAGTAAATAGTGGTCAGAAAATAGTTAACTAGGGAAGAATTTATTAGGAAAACTTTTGTGTTTGAATTTTTGGAAAAATTCTGTAGGGAATTAAAATAATTATTTAACATATATATATATATATATATATATATATATATATATATATATATATATATATATATATATATATATATATATATATATATATATATATATATATATATATATATATATATCTCATGAAAATTTAGCCACTGGAATCACTCAATTTGGAGTTCATATAAGGGATATATAGTCAGATTAGTAAGTAGAGGTCAAAACTTACCCAAGAAGAAATAACATTTAATTTGAGGAAGTAATATCACCAAGATTTCTTAAGATTTAACTAAAATGTTCAACATAATAGTTTTAGAAAATTGTTTTATCTTTAAATGGATGCCAAGATCACCTAAGTCGGAGTTAAAATGAGATAGTTATGCTTTGATTAGTGAGAGAAGGTCAGGCAGGACAAAAACCTGCATCAGGGAATAACACAACATATAGCATGGTCGTGTTCCAAGGCATGGTCAGGCCGTGTTCGGTGCTGGAATGGCATTTTGAAGCCTAAAGCATGGTTATTTTACAGGAAATGGCCAAGTCGTGTTACAAGATACATTTAGGCCCTGTTGGAAGCTAGTAAAGCTTATTTTCAACATTTTTCCATCCTAAATAAACCTCATTAACCATAGGATAATAATAGAAACCAAATTGAAGAAGAATGCTGTATTAAATTTGTGAGAACATGTGTTGAAAATGATATAAGTAGGAGGAAAGTGACTAGAGGTCAAGCATAAAGAAAATGAAGAGATAAAAATAATATTTAAGAAAAAAGAAGAATTTTATAAATGAAAATAATAAATGACTAGTGTATTCTTTAGCCATTGTCATTGCACGAACTTCTTACCATTTTAAATGTGTAATTTGGATATGAAAATATTTTATAAAGTGATATTTGAAAATAATTATATTCATGGCATGATTACATTTTACCAATGATTTTTTATATTGATTATGCTTTGATGTTAAATTATGACATATGAGCATAATGAACATATTTATTATTGAAATCATACTTTTGGCTATTAACTAGAACAGAAAAAGAAAAAAAGAAAAAAGATGAGCACGGTCATATAGCAATCCTTGTGGTGCACCAATATGGGATGCCCTACTCACGTCTATGATTATGATAATGAGAAAAGAAAGAGAAAATGTGTCATGTCGGACGGAGCGAGAAAAATCCGTACCGGATAGTAGAAAATATTCACTCTGACCGAAGTATCTTGATATGAGAATAAATTGATAGCCATCATATGATATTCTGATAATAGTTATTCATGCCATCCATGTCATTACTATACAATTTTCTTGTTCATAGATAAAGTGCATTCATGTGACTTAAGGTAATTGCTATAGTTTATACAGATGAACATGACATGATGAGTTATATTGATGATGATGATGATTTATTGTTAAACCTACTGGGATTTAATTCTCACTATATTTCTATATCATGTTCAAAAAATTAAATATGCAGATATTCTCTATGACCGGCTTTTAATATATGTTAGGTCAAGTTGGCTAAGATCTCGATGAAAGTGCAACCACCCGCACCTGAATCCTTGAAACTAGTCAATAAGGATGAATAAGATGTGTACATATATGTGTTTGATTTTTGTACGGATGTTTTTTTAATTAATGATATGTACATGAACTCAGAATTGTATTAATGTTATTACTATACTATAAACCTTAATTTTTTTTAGTTAATTTAATTGAATGTTATTATAAGTTAAATAGTTAGAAGTAAAGAAATAATGACTTCATGAAATTTTACAAATATATATATATATATATATATAAAGAATGGAGTTGTTACAACTCTAACGCTTGAGTTGGCATAAGTTAAAACTACATGTCAACTATTTTAATAAGATATGAGTTAATTTCTATTTTGATTCCTAAAAGATGTTCTTTTCTTCAATTTGGTGTTTCAAAGTTTTATTTTTTGAATTTAGTTCTCCAAAAATTATTTTGTTTTCAAAATTATCTTCATATTAATTCTATTAACAAATATTTGATAGATTGGATTTTGGTCAACTAAGAGCACGTGCTTGCATAAATTAGATACGTTTTTTTTTCTTATGTTAGATAAACAAATTATTAAATATTGGTTTAAGCTATTATTGTAAATAAATTTTTTAAGATAAAATAATTTTTGAAAGACTAAATTAGAAAAGTAAAATTTTAAGTTGCCAAAATAAAAATATGTTTATATCTCAAGTATCAAAACATCTCTTTTCTCTAGATTTAAAAAGTTGGAGCTTGCAAACTAGTTCGCAAACTTCCTTCACCGTAATAAAGAAAAAAAAAAATTGGAGCCTAATTTATTGTTTTTACCTTTTTGGCCAATGAACTCTTTTACACCCAATTACGATAGTTTGTAGTAATGTAATAACTAAAAGGAATTGAAGCGATAACATTTTCGTCAAATTGCACTTTAATTCTATTTCAATGTTTTGTAAACAAACTTTAACTTAATATATTTTATACATAGCATACTGTTATATATTTTTGGGTTATTTTAACATACTGTTATGTTGTATATATATATATATATATGCTCATTGGACAGGAAGCCTATAGATCCATGTCCTCTCTTTGAAATTGCATTAAAACTTAAGATAAAGATTAAGAAAATTAAATAATGTAATAAGAAGTATTCTAAAGCAATTATCAGTAGATACAGTTTCCTAGTATTCTTAAAAGCTCTGTCCTACCATTGTGAATAACTCTCTGAGTGATTTGACTATTGTTAGTCTTTTATCTAAAAAAAAAGAATGATGTGATGTTATTTTTTGTAATGGTATTGATAATATCTAATAAATTTATTTAATGTCATATACAAATTTACAATTTTTCTCCACTCATCTATGGTAAAATATTGGAGATATTTTGTGGCAGTGGTAAATAATATAAATAGTGATAAAAATTAGTTCTAACTTATTGTTTACCTCTTTGGCTACTTTCGAGGATTTGAAAAAAAATATAGTTTTTTTAAAATTGATCTTTTACTATTAAATATCTTTGGTTTTGGTACATTTTTTAGGCTAAATATGTATTTAAAGAAATTAAGATAAATCTTCTATCTTTGTATTTTGTGAGATTTAATCTCTTTTTTCATAATTTCATAAATAAAATAAATCTACCTTTAACTAAAAAAAAGAATAAAAATTAATTAATTAATTCAGTAATATAATAAAACATTCAAACTTAAATTTAAAAGTCAATGTCAATTATTTAAAATAACCTCTTTACTTTCAAAAACTGAGTGAAATTTCTTATGATATTTTAATAATGTAATAATCGTAATATTCAATAATTAATTTACAAAGGACTACAAGTATTCATCACCCTCTCTTTTATGTGGGGATGCTTTGTGCAATCTTTAAAGAAAAGGAAAAAAAAAAGAAAAAGAAAAAGTAGAAGGAACAGTGAAATCTGATAGGGAGCTTTTGAGGCAGTGCCAGCTCTTAAGTTGTACATTTAGGAGCTATTCCGTGAACTATGGGCTTAACATTTGCACATTTAGCTATTGCAGCAGCTCCATTAAATTTGATATCAACGTTGCTTAGCTCCACACCTTCACATGGTACGCCCTTACTACATTTAAGAGTTACTCCTTCTTTAGTTGCAGAAGTACCCCTGATATTTTTGAATGTCACCTTATTTATCTTTATTTTGGACGGGGTCTAATTGTCATTCAAAACATGCACCAACAAAGACCAAAAACTCTGTGAGAAAAAAAAATGTGTGGAATACTTAGCCAACAAAGTTAACAATTAGAAGGTTAGTGATGTAAGCAATTAATAACCTTTCTAGCACTGATTACTGATAGGGCAAGATTTAATAAAGATAAATGACTCAATGAGTTTCAATGTAGCTTTTCATAAAATACCTGTTTTGTGCATTGATTCCATGGGCAATACTCTTGGTCTATGATCACAGGGTTTTGGACATTGATCATAGTAATATCCTCAAACTGCATATTTGAGATAGTGGTAGTCCCTGGGGTGCCAGGCCATGTCTTAATTCTCACACCATTAGTTGTGTCTTTTATTGTGCAGCTCTTGACTGTGAAACCATCTACGGGCTCTTCATTTGAGTACCGTCCAAGGCTTCCAACACTAATGCCATGCCCGGGTCCACATGTGACTTTCTCTACATTAATTTGTTTGATCCCATCACCCAAAGAGATACAATCGTCTCCTGTAGCAATGTTGGTATTTATAATTTTAACTTGAGTTGATCTTCCAATGTGGATTCCATCAGTATTGATGCTATTTGCAGGGGCTGATACTGTGAAGCCATCAAATGTAAAATTGTTGCAGCCCAAAACGTTAACATGAAAGTTTTTGCTATCCTTTGAAGTTAGGTCCCGAACAATCGAATTATTGAGGAAGTTGAAACCAAAATTCTGTTGGTATGTCGTAAGAAATCCATTTTGTTAGTGTCTAAGGTGAAAACAAGTTAGGAAATTGAAAATGACATGTTACATACCATGGAAGCACTTTTACAATTCCTGTTTTTTCCACAATCATTTTGTCTCCAAGCAGTAGCACCTTGTCCATCAAACGTTCCACCACCTGATAAGGTGAAGGAGTTGATATATCCAAATTTAACCCACTGGGTAGCTCCATTGAGTTGGGCAGGATCTGATGGTGCTTGGATTGTGCCAACAACCTGAACCTCAATAGAAGCTTTGCAAGGTCCTTTCACATCCACTGCATTCATCTTGAATGTTCCTTTAGGAATCACAACTTTGCTTGGAGTTGTTGAGGCACATGCATCTTTCCAAGCATTTGTGAAAGCCTTAAGAGTATATACAAAGCACAAATTAACAAAAATGAAAGGAAAAATAAGATAAAGCTAGGAATGCTATATTTTGATACGTACTTCAAACTAAACTTCTACCCAAACCGTGAAATCATGTTTTACAATTTTGTGAATTTAATATGGCCTTGCGTCATATGTCCATTGGGTGCTCCAACATATTTTGTTACATAAAAAATCTTGGATTGAAAAATGACTGAGAAACTTGTAACAAGAATAAGACACAAGTGATAATTCTCGATTTCAGTTTTATAGTTGGTGAATTTAATATGGCCTTACTTGGGTTACATCTCGATTAGGTGCTCCACCATATTTTGTTATGTCAAATATCTTAGACTGAGCTATGACAGAGGAAGCTAGCAATAAGAACAAGGCATATATGGTAATACTCAATTTCAGGTACATTGTGACTATTTCTTTTTGTCCTTAGCCTTTACCTCCTTGTTTAAGGGGAGTGTAGTTTGATAGATTTGGGGGAAAACCGATATGGTAGAAGACTATTTATACCGTTTTGGCATATAATTTAAGCTTAATAATATCCGAAGACCAAATTAGTTAAAACCCGACCACTTGCTACGAAATTTTGGCAAAGCCATCCCTTCAGTCGTTTTGAATTATAAGTGGAATTATGTAACCCCAAATGTTAAGACAAACCATGATTTCTGTTCAGTCTTTGTTCCATAATTTCCTCATCTTTTGACACTAGTTAAAATTCAAAACCTACCATTACAAATATAGAAAAAACAAAGGAAGGGCGAGATAGATTTGGATGGAGAGAAATGAGAATTTTTTTTTTCCTGGCCAATACATAAACAAACAAGAAGAGTAGACAAGTCAAATTTCAAAAGAATGAGGTCTTATAAAATTTCATTTCAAAATTTTATAGCATAAATTAAATTTCAAAATAATATTAGTGCTTGAGAAATATCGAAATATATTATTACTAGATTTATTATTAAATTTGGTTTATATTTTTCTTATTTACTCTATGTTATTCAAGTATGATGCAATATATTATTTGAACTTTAAAATAAATTAACTTAATTAAACTTCAATCATTTCAAGAAACTATATAAATTACGAAATTATTTAAATTTTGTTGCACTTATAATATAAAAACTACATTACAATAAATGGTTTCTTAAATATTCTGTGTATGTGATAAGGGTACAAACCTAGTTAAAAAAATAGGAGAAAAAAGAAAGGACCGGATAGATTACATTATGGATGGAGGGAAAAGAGAAAAATAATAGTTCCCTAATTTTGAATTATTTTATTTAAGAAGGGAAGGAATTCAAAATTTTATGGTCAACGTCCCTTAATCCTCAATCCCTCACCATTATCAAATTTTCAAAATAAAGATATTTTTAAGGAAATTTTTTTCATTTAATATTATTATCTTCATAATTTTTGAAAGTGAAAAACTAAATGATGCTCGGAAGAAATATTTTACATATGATAAAGAGTTTTATGCTATTGTGAGATCCCATATCATCTGACAACATTATTAACTATCCCAGGCTTTGAAATATTTTCAATCACAAAAAATATAAAACTTTTGAAATGCTAATTGTGTTGAATTTTTACAACAACTTTCTTGGGGTTGAATATATATCTAGGGTTGAAAATAAAGTTGCATATGCTCTTAGTTAAGTTACTTAATATTACATGCTATGAGTATTAGTGTGGTTAGATTTGATAGGGTGAAAGATGACCAATCCTCCTGTGCTGATTTTGCTATTATATATTAGGACTTATTAGATGGTAACTGTCAAAATTAAATTGAAATTATTCTTCTTGATGGTTATTTATTTAGAGGTATCAAATTATGCATTCTTTCTACTTCTTTAAGTGATTTCTTATTAATTTGAGAACTGTATGAAGGTAGATTAGCTGAACATTTTGGTAAGGATAAAATCATTGCTTTGATTGAGGGTAGGTTTTATTGGCCATGCCTTAAAAGGGGATGTAGCTCAAGTTATTTCCAAGTGTCGTACTTGTCAAACTCCTAAAGTTAATAAACAAAACACTAGGTTATATGATCCTCTTCCTATTCTTGATAAACCATCTAATGATTTCACTATGGATTTTGTCCTTGGTTTGCCATGTATTGTTAGAGCTTGTAATTCTATTATAGTTATTATTTATAGATTTTCCAAAAAGGCTCATTTTATCCCTTGTCCTAAAACTGTTGATGCTTATCACATTTCTAACCAATTTTCCAAAGAAATTATGAGTTTACATGTCTTATCATCTTCTGTTGTTTTTGAAAAAATTTGTAGAGACTATTCGGTGCACAATTAAAATTTTCAAATTCTTTTCACTCTAAAAAAATGGCCAAATTGAATTTTTTTAACCTAAGTTTGGGTAATTTTTTTAATGTTTGATAGGAGAAAAGCTTGATAATTAAGACTCATCAGTGTTACTTATAGCTAAGTTTGCTCATAAGAATTTCATTAATAAGTCCACAAATAAAATTGTTTTTGAGATTATTCATAGCTTTAACCCTTGTCAGCCCATTGAATTTGTGCTCTTACCTATTGATACTTGCCCCTCTTGTATATCTAAGATATTTTCTTTCCATGTTTTTTATTTACATGTCAATATTAGGCATAAATGATGTGTTTCCTTAAGTCAAGAAATAAAATGTTTGGTGAAAGTAAGAATTGTCTTGAAAATTCAATGGATGTTTGATCCTCACGAGTTGTCTTGATAAGATCGGATTCAGTTTTTTGCTCAAGAACTAAGGGAAACTCTCAATTTAGGAAAAAACTCAATCTTTATTAATCATCATAAACTCTGAATTACATAAACATAAAGAACCCTTATATAATAAAATAATCCTAAAACTAATAGAAAACTCTAAAAGTCCTAATTGATCTTTGAAAAGAATTTGACCCAAACAACACTAGGTATTTGGCCTAACTAAACTAACAAAATTAAACCTATAATTAAACTAATATTTGGCCAGCATAAAGAATGGACCCAAATACTAATAATATCTAAAAGAAAGCATATAACATAAAGCCCATAATACATCTTTAGTCCATGCAAATTTGGGCTAGTTGTCTTCAAGATCCAACAAGTTTCTCTTTAGCCTGCACATCTAAGATCAAGTCTAATAAAACTTTTTGACCCACTTTATCTTGCTCTTGGTCATTAGACCTCCTATCCCTTGCAAAGGATCTTCGGAACGATTTGAAATAAGTTTGACAGCACTTTGATCTCCATCATTCCCTCACTCCTCAAAAGGATTCGTCCTCGAATCAAAAGCATTACCTACATCAAATAAAGAAAAGTCAGCAACATTGAATGTAGAACTAATATTGCCATACTCCCTAGGTAAATCAATCTTATAGATATTGTCATTGATTCGCTGCAAGACTTGAAAATATCCATCTCCCCTAAGATGCAACTTAGACTTCCTCTGAGTCGGGAACCTCTCTTTGTGCATATGTACCTAAACCCAATTACCAGGTTCAAATAAAATTTTAGTTTAGCTCTTGTTGACTTGCGTTGCATATTACTTATTCTTCATCCCAATGTTAGTTCGAACCTTCGCATGCAAAGGCTGCGTAGGTACAAGTAATGGATTATAAATACCATGTGGCATAACCTTAGACTTAGCTTGTTTACATGCCACACACTTAGCACAAAACAAAATGACATCATATTTCATGTGATGCCAATAAAAATGTTCATGCAGAATTTCAAAGGTCTTATTCACTCCAAAATGTCTCATCAAACCTTCACCATGATTTTTCCTAATCAACAAGTCACGCATAGAACACTTAGGAACACAAAGTTTATTCTTTTTAAATAAGTAACCTTCATGTCTATAGAAACCATCACTAGCCCGCTTATCACAAGAATTCCAAGCAGCTCCAAAATCAACATCATTAGCATACAAGTATTTAATATATTCAAAATGAAGCAACTTAGCATACAAGAACGTCAATAACGCATATCTTCTATACAATGCATCAGCTATCACATTTTTCTTTCTATTTTTATACTTAATCACATAAGGAAATGTCTTAATGAATTCTAATCACTTAGCATGTCTTTTATGCAACTTACCTTGAGATTTCAAGAATTTCAAGCTCTCATGATTTGAATAGATAATGAACTTCCTTGGCTATAGATAACGTTGCCAAGTTTGCAAAGTCCTCATCAATGCATGTAACTCCTTATTATAAGTAGGATATTTCAATGTTGTGAATTCTTATATTAAAGACACAACCATACTAGGCAAAGAAAGGTTATGAATATTAGTAAAATAAATATCATTGTAGATAAGCACAAGGAGGTTTGGCTTGTATACCAAAGCACTGTTCACCTTACTTTTTAATACAAAAGCACTCACTATTTTATTTTTCTCTTTCTTTGGCTCACAATTCTCTTTTTTTTTTCTTCTCACATATCTCAACCTCTCTCTTTTTTCTCTCACTCTCAATTTTAGCCTTAATCTCTTTCTTCTTTTACTCACATATCTCAACCTCTCTCTCTTTTCTCTCACTCTCAATTTTGGCCTTACTATCTTTCTTATATTTTTCTTGCTCACAACTCTCTTTCTTTTTCTGTTCACATGTCTCAACCTCTCTCTCTTTTCTCTCACTCTCAATTTTGGCCTGAATCTCTTTCTCTTCTTTTTCTTTTGTTTCTATCAACTTACACTATTTTGTAATCCTCACTTGATCAACAAAAGCCTTAACTGGCTTTAAGGGTGTTAACATAAAAGTTCGATTATGCATGGTCAATGTATATTGATTCTTGTAGCCATCATAATTGATCCTTCTATTAAATTTCCATGGACGTCCCAACAACAAGTGTCTAGCATGCATTGGTACTATATCACAAAGCGCCTCATCTTTGTAGTTACCAATAGAGAAAGATACTTGAACTTGATTTGTCACCCATATATCTCCCCTATCATTCAACCATCTTAGCATATATGACTTAGGATGTTTCAATGTGGGTCAACCTAATTTATCAACTATCAAGGTACTAGCTATATTAATACAACTCCCACTATCAATAATCAAGCTACATACTTTGTTATTCACGTGGCACTTGGTCTGGAAGATGTGCTCATGTTGTTCATCATCAACATCATCATTAGATTGTATATTAAGAGCACGTCGAGTAACCAATACTTCTCCATGCACTGGTTCGCCAATCTCTATATCACTGCAATCTTCTAATGGTGGCATCTCATCTTTACTAGAATGCTCACTCTCCATACCTCCATCATCAAGAAGAATAATGGCTCTCTTGTTAGGACACTGTGATGCAATATGCCTGATGCGAGCACGGCTAGCAAATGTAAATAGAATGCAGACCTGCTTGAAGATCAAAGTGGACCTGTCATAAGAGTTCGGGCTAAAAGATTTAAAAAAAGATTTAATGATCTAATTTTAGAGGCCCAACAAGGAGATACTTGCATTATTACAAAAGAAGAGTTAAAGCTGGTCCATGTCATTAAAACCCACTTAAATATGGGCCAAGACCAACCAATTTAAATATGGACCTAAAGTACAAGAAGATTCAATGCTGAAAATTGCATATAGGCTCAAAATCAATGAGTTATTTCATGGCTCAATTTAAGCTACGTTTTTTTTTCCTGATTTATTTACTTTTAGTATTTTATTTATTTGATTGAAAAAGTTTCCTATTTGATAGTTTCTAGAAGAGTTTCCTATTTTTATTTTTCCTTGTCCTATAGGAGTTTCCTATTTGATAGTTTCTAGAACAGTTTCTTATTTCTAATTTTCCTTGTCCTATAAGAGTTTCCTATATAGTTTTCCTTATTAGTTTATGTTATTGGCCTATAAATAGGCATGTATGCTCATGAACAATTCAGTTGATCATTTATAATATTGAGAGGGTTTCTCTTTGGTTCTTTAAAGAATTTTTCTGAACTTATCAAAATTTATCTTGTGGTGTTCAAGTAAGACTTATCACTCACAATCTTCCTCTTTCTTGAGTGTGGCGTCTGCAATATTCTTATACCTTTGGTTCTTATCTCTTTATAAAGAATGGGTTAAGGTCATTTTCTTTAATTTATTTTTGTTATAAATTTGATTAGAACACGATCCTTCCAATTGGATCCCATATTGATTCCAGGTCTCACTACTCTTGGTGAGGTTCATATCAGGGGTTCACATCATTTGGTATCAGAGCTTAAGTTCTAAATTAGGTTTGATCTATCCTATTTGTTTTCTTATTATTATTCAATCTTATTATCTTGTATCTTTTTTTTTGTGTTCTTCGTTCTTCTTATCTTCTAATTTTTGTTTTATTTATAATGTTCCTAGTTCAAGTGCATATTTGAAAAAAAAAAAGAAATTCGAAAAAAAAATTAATTTAGAACCCATTGTTGTTGAAATTCAAGTTTTCACCTAGATTTCGCATTCTAATCTTAAAAAAAAAGTGATCTAGTAATTCTAATTGTATCAATTTTTTTTTTCTTATTTTGATATTTGGTTTTTTGATATTGGTTATTTTTTCTATCTCAATTTTTTCCTTTCCTCAAGTCATTGATTTCTTTCTATTCTAATTGCTTCTTGTTGTGATTTTTCATATTCAATTGCTTTTCTTGTCTTTAATTTTTTCTAAAGTTCTATTGCTTTGTTTCCTTTGTTTCTTAAAATTTTTTTCTTTTTTTTTCTTCCTTTGCTCTTTGTACTTTATTAGTTGAGTTTGGTTTGTTGTAAGAAGAATTTTGTGTGAGTTTATTTGAGTTCAATAAAGAATGAGACTAAGAGAGGAAAAAAGGCAAGAGAGTGTGAGCCTATAAGAGGGTAAAAGCCAAAATTGGAGTAAACACGAGTATGAATGCCATTAATCTTGAGAGAAACACGTGAGTTAGTGTTGTGAGATTTTTTTTCTAACATTATTTTCCAGGACAATCATGTCACATAACAAAGACAAAAATACGATCGATGATGTATTGGGAATGGCAGATCCGAAGTTGTTGATGGAAGGTTTAGTGAGTGAGATGAGGAGATTGTTGAGAGTAGAGATAGAAAAAGTTCATGAACATTTAGATCGGGTAGAGAATTCACAAAATAATCCCAATATGCATAGGAGAGAGATAGTTTAAATGAAGAAAGAGAATTTTGAAGGTAGAGAGTATTATAAAGATGATTGATGTGAGCACGGCTAGCGAATGGAAATGGAATGCAGACCTACTTGAAGTGCCAAGTGGACATGTCATAAGAGCTCGGACTAAAAGATTCAAAGAAGAATTTAATAGTTTCATTCTAGAGGTCCATCAAAGAGATACATGCATTACTACAAAAGAATAGCCCAAAATTGGTCCATGTCATTAAAACACACTTAAATATGGGTCTAGACCAGTCAATCTGAATATGGAAATAAAGTGCAAGAAGATTGAAGGCTAAAAACTGAATATAGGCCCAAAATAATGAATTTATTTAACGACCCAATTTAAGCTACGTTTTTTTTCTAATTTATTTACTTTTAGTATTTTGTTTATTTGACTAGGAAAGTTTCCTATTTGATAGTTTCTAGAATAATTTCCTATTTCTAATTTTTCTTATCCTATAGGAGTTTTCTATATAGTTTTCCTTGTTAGTTTAGGTTATTGGCCTATAAATAGGCATGTATGCTTATGAACAAATCAGTTGATCATTAATAATATTGAGAGTGTTTTTTCTTTGGTTCTTTAAAGAACTTTTCTGAATTTATCAAGATTTATCTTGTGGCGTTCAAGCAAGACTTATCACTCACAATCTTCTTCCTCTTTCTTGATGTGGTGTTTGCAATATTTCTTATACCTTTGGTTGTTATCTCTTTATAGATAATGGGTCAAGGTCATTTTTTTTAAATTTATTTTGTTATAAATCTGATTAGAACACGATCCTTCCAATCGGATCCCATATTGATTTCGGGTCTCACTGCTCTTGGTGAGGTTCATATCAGGGGTTCACATCATTTGGTATCAGAGCCTAAGTTCTCAATCAAGTTTGATCTATCATATTTGTTTTCTTATTCTTATTCCATCTTACTATCTTGTATTCTTTTTTTTTTGTGTTCTTCGTTCTTCTTCTTATCTTCTAATTTTCGTTTTATTTCTAGTGTTTCTAGTTTAAGTGCATATTTGAAAAAAAAAAGAAATTTGAAAAAAAAAATCAGAATTAAAAAAAAGGAAAAAAAAGAAGTGTAGAATTCTGAAAAAAAAAGAAATAAAAAAAAATAGAACCCATTGTTGTTGAAATTTTCCATCTAGGTTTTTCATTCTGATCTTAAAAAAGGTGATCTAGTAATTCTAATTGCATCAATTCTTTTTTTTTCTTGCTTTGATATTTGATTTTCTTATTTTGGTTATTTTTCCTATCTTAATTGTTTTTTTCCTCAAGTCATTGATTTCTTTATATTGTAGTTGCTTCTTGTTGTGATTTTTCATATTCAATTGCTTTTCTTATCTTTAATTTTTTCTAAAGTTCTATTGCTTTATTTCCTTTGTTTCTTTTATTTCTTAAAATTCTGTTCTTTTTTTTTCTTCCTTTGCTCTTTGTACTCTATTAGTTGAGTTTGGTTTGTTGCAAGAAGAATTTTGTGTGAGTTTGTTTGAGTTCAATAAATAACTAAAAGAGGAGACTAAGAGAGAAAAAAGGGCAAGAGAGTGTGAGCTTATAAGAGAGTACAATCCAAAATTGGAGTAAACTTGAGTGTGACTGCCATTAATCTTGAGAGAAACACGTGAGTTAGTGTTGTGAGATTTTTTTTTCTAACATTATTTTGCAGGACAATCATGTCACATAACAAAGACAAAAATACGATCGATGATGTATCGGGAATGGCAGATCCGAAGTTGTTGATGGAAGGTTTAGTGAGTGAGATGAGGAGATTGTTGAGAGTAGAGATAGAACAAATTCATGAACATTTAGATCGGGTAGAGAATTCACAAAATACTCCCAATATGCATAGGAGAGAGATAGTTCAACCGAGGAAAGTGACTTTTGAAGGTAGAGAGTATTATAGAGATGATTTTGATGAAGTTGACAAAGATTTGAGTAGAAAATATAGTAGGAGGTTTAGAGAAGTTAGGAATTGGGAAAATAATAACTTGAGTAGTTTTAAGATGAAGGTTTCGTCGTTTCATGGAAAAAATGACCCCGAAACTTATCTAAATTGGAAGAGAAAGATGGAGTTGTTGTTTGGTTGTCACAACTATTCTGAGTTGAAAATGGTAAAATTAGCTATCATGGGATTTACTGACTATGCTATTATTTGGTGGGATCAATTGATTTTAAGCAGTAGACGAAATGGAGAAAGGTCTATTGAGACTTAGGAGGATATAAAATCAGTTATGAGGAAGCGATTTATTCCAAGTCATTGCCATAGGGACTTATTTAAGAAGTTGCAAAGCCTTACTCAAGGTTTTAAAATTGTTAGAGACTACTATGATGATCAATTGAGGTTACAAAAGAAAGAGAGTGAAGAAAAGAAAATGAGTGAAAGAATTAAGAGAGAAAAAGAGAGAGATGCTGAGAAATTTATGAGAGAAAAATAGATAAAGGTCAAAAAAAGTGAAATAGAAAAAGAGAGAGAGGCTAAGAAAATTAAGAGAGAAAAAAAGAGAGAGGTTGAGAAAATTATGAGAGAAAAAGAGATAGAGGACGAGAGAATTAAGAGAGAAAATGAGAGAGAGGCTGAGAAAATTATGAAAGAAAAAAAGATAGAGGCTGAGAAATTTAAGAGAGAAAATGAGAGAGAGGTTGAGAAAATTGATGGAGAAATTAAAAGAACCAATTGGGTCATTGAAAGAAAAATCGAACGAAAACAAATGAATTTTTATGCAAGAGAAAGTGTGACAAAAAATGTTTTATTTTCAATTTTGCCAATGATTGTATTAATGAGCTTAACTCTTATTTACCAAATATTGAAATTTCTCTTTTGCAGGGTAATGTTCTCAATGCATGTGAAAAAGTGGCATTTGATAAGTTCTTTGAGCATAATAAATTTCTGTTTAGAGAAAATAAATTGTGTATGCCTAAATATTCATTGCAGGATTTACTTATTAGGGAAGCTCATGGAGGTGGTTTAAGTTGACATTTTGGTATATTTAAGACTTTAGATGTTCTGCATATGAAACATGATGAAAAACAAATATGTGAACAATTTTTAACTTGTAGACAAGCTAAGTTTAAAATGAAGCCTCATGGTTTATATGCTCCTTTATACATACATAATGAACCTTGGGTTGACATATCTATGAATTTTAAGTTGGATTTACCGCAGTAAAAAAGGGGTAGCATTTTTATATATGTGGTTGTTGATAGGTTTTTTAAAATGAAACATTTCATACCATGTCATAAAACTGATGATGCATCTTATATTGCTGATTTATTTTTCAAGGAAATTGTGAGATTACATTATATGCCTAGGAGTATTGAGCGTGTTAACTTAGATGGTTGGAAGAAAGCCAATTTTGTTAAGTAAATCTATAAGAAGGCAAGGCAAGACATTGAGAGAAAAATTAAACAATATTTCAATAAACCTAAAAAAGGATACAAAAGAATTGTATTTGATCTTAGAGATTGCGTTTGGTTGTATATGAGGAAGGAAAGGATTCTACCCCAAAGGCATTTGAAATTACTTTAACGATGATATGGTTTATTTCAAATGATTGAAAGAATCAATATCAATGCCTACAATCTAGATCTTCCAAGTAATGATAATGTTAGTGTGTGTTTCAAAGTTATTGATTTAACTCTTTTTGATGTAGGTGCTGATTTGAGGAAAAATCCTTTTCAAGAGGAGGGGAATGATATGAGCATGTCTAGCGAATGGAAATGGAATGCAGACCTGCTTGAAGTCCCAAGTGGACTTGTCATAAGAGCTCAGACTAAAAGATTCAAAGAAGAATTTAATAGTTTCATTCTAGAGGTCCATCAAGGAGATACATGCATTACTACAAAAGAATAGCCCAAAATTGGTCCATGTCATTAAAACACACTTAAATATGGGTCAAGATCAGCCAATCTGAATATGGACCTAAAGTGCAAGAAGATTAAAGGCTAAAAACTAAATATAGACCCAAAATAATAGATTTATTTAACGGCCCAATTTAAGCTACGTTTTTTCTGATTTATTTACTTTTAGTATTTTGTTTATTTGACTAGGAAAGTTTCCTATTTTATAGTTTCTAGAACAGTTTTCTATTTCTAATTTTCCTTGTCCTATAGGAGTTTTCTATATAGTTTTCCTTGTTAGTTTAGGTTATTGGCCTATAAATAGGCATGTATGCTTATGAACAAATCAGTTGATCATTAATAATATTGAGAGTGTTTTCTCTTTGATTCTTTAAAGAACTTTTTTGAATTTATCAAGATTTATCTTGTGGCGTTCAAGCAAGACTTATCACTCACAATCTTCTTCCTCTTTCTTGATGTAGCGTCTGCAATATTTCTTATACCTTTGGTTCTTATCTCTTTATAGATAATGGGTCAATGTCATTTTTTTAAATTTATTTTGTTATAAATCTGATTAGAACACGATCCTTCTAATCGGATCCCATATTGATTTCGGGTCTCACTGCTCTTGGTGAGGTTCATATCAGGGTTAAATGATGTGAACCCTTGATATGAACCTCACTAAGAGAAGTGGGACCCGGAATCAATATGGTATCCGATTGGAAGGATTGTATTCTAATCAGATTTATAATAAAATAAATTAAAAAAATGACCTTGACCCATTATCTATAAAGAGATAAGAACCAAAGGTATAAGAAATATTGTAGATGCCACACTCAAGAAAGAGGAAGAAGATTGTGAGTGATAAGTCTTGCTTAGACGCCACAAGATAAATCTTGATAAGTTCAGAAAAGTTTTTTAAAGAACCAAAGAGAAAACACTCTCAATATTATTAATGATCAACTGATTTGTTCATGAGGATATATGCCTATTTATAGGCCAATAACCTAAACTAACAAGGAAAACTATATAGGAAACTTTTATAGGACAAGGAAAATTAGAAATAGGAAACTGTTCTAGAAACTATCAAATAGAAAACTTTTCTAGTCAAATAAACAAAATACTAAAAGTAAATAAATCAGAAAAAACGTAGCTTAAATTGGGCCATTAAATAAATCCATTATTTTAGGCCTAAATTCAGTTTTTCGCCTTCAATCTTCTTGCACTTTAGGTCCATATTCAGATTGGTTAGTCATGACCCATATTTAAGTGAGTTTTAATGACATGGACCAATTTTGGACTATTCTTTTGTAGTAATGCATGTATCTCCTTGATGGACCTCTAGAATGAAACTATTAAATTCTTCTTTGAATCTTTTAGTCTGACCTCTTATGACATGTCCACTTGGGACTTCAGGCAGGTCTGCATTCCGTTTCCATTCGCTAACCGTGCTCACATCAATGATTTTGATGAAATTGACAGGGATTTAAGTAGAAGATATGGTGGGAGGTTTAGAGAAGTTAGAAATTCAAAAAATAATAACTTGGATAGTTTTAAAATGAAAGTCCCATCGTTTCAAGGCAAAAATGACCCCGAAGCTTATCTAAATTAGGAGACAAGGATGGAGTTGTTGTTTGGTTGTCACAACTATTCTGAGTTGAAAATGATAAAGTTAGCTATCATGGGATTTACTGACTATGCTATTATTTGGTGGGATCAATTGATTTTAAGCAGGAGACGAAATTGAGAAAGGTCTATTAAGACATGGGAGGATATGAAAGCAGTTATGAGAAAGTGATTTATTCCAAGTCACTACCATTGGGACTTATTTAAGAAGTTGCATAGCCCTACTTAAGGTTTTAAAAGTGTTAGAGACTACTATGATGATCAAGTGAGGTTACAAAAGAAAGAGAGTGAAGAAAAGAAAATGAGTGAAAGAATTAAGAGAGAAAAAGAGAGAGATGCAGAGAAAATTATAAGAGAAAAAGAGATAGAGGACAAAAAAGTATGATAGGACAAAAAAGGCGATTTGGCTAACCCACACCGACCAGATGAACCAAAGCTCTGATACCAATTGATACGAGGGAAATGCCTTAGGGAGTAATCATATCCAAAAGCCAGGCTGTTGGGGTGAGGATATCTAAGGTCTTATAAACTAGGGCCTAGTGGTATTCCAGATGATGTAGGACTTTGTCGATAGTCACTTGATAATCACCTTCACCATTGCACAGTTCACATCAATAAACTTGCTATAAAAAGTGATAATTATAAAGTTATGACTGATATGCATCATTGGGCTGACAATTTTAAGATAAATAACTATGTGATGGTTCACATCCTATCTGAATGATACTCTAAACACACATTTAAAAAGTTATATGGTAGAGTTACTAGTCTTTTTCATTAAATGAGATAATACGGAAAAAGAAATTTTAACTCTACGATGAAGCTCGCTTGATTTGATTTTCTTGACTTACTTCAAAAGCACAATTACAAGGCTATTTATAGGTGCACAAGGTACCATTTTTCACATCTAATACAATAACTTAAGCAAAATATTTAATGTGCTTATTAGTTAAGCGCATGCATAGGTAAATACTAAGAACCGCCAAATACATGAATAGAGACACATGAATGAGTAGGTACATGAATAACAAGTAATTAAACTTATCAAGTTCAATTACTCCATTTTCCAACACCCCCTTAAACTGGATTCTTTTTTGTGATTCCAATCCATGCATGCATCTTTACAATTCTTCAAACTTCAATCATTTAGTGAAGATATTGGCCACTTGACCATTATTTCTTACATAGATAGCTCGACCTTTTTATTTTAAATGCATTCCCTTACAAAGTGTAACTTTGTATCTATATGTTTGCTATGATTATGGAACATACGGCTCTTTTCCAATATAATGGCAGATTTGTTGTCCATGAAAATAGTAGTAGATTTTTCTAGAGACACATTTAGCATCTATAAAGATCTTCTTAGCCAAATTTCATGACAAATATAAGAGGCAGCTGCAACAAGTTTGGCTTAACATGTAGAAAGAGTCACAATGGATTGCTTCTTTAAACTCCAAGTGAAAGCAATATCACACGTGAAAATTATGAAGCCACTCTTGCTGTTTGTATAATTAATGTCGCCCCCATAATCACTGCCACTACAACCAACAAACTTAAAATCTAAAGGAGAATAATATAAGCCATAATCAATAGTACCTTTGACATATCAAAGAATCCTCTTAGCCATTGTCGTGTGTGTGGTATTTGGTGCCTCCATGAAATGACTAACAAATCCTACTAGGTGAGTTCCACTTATGTGATGTTGAACATTACTGGAAATTGAGAAGGCATTTAATTTAACTATATTGAATATGAAGTTTGTACCTGACCTTAAAGCCAACCTAGATGAAGTCGGGCTCAAAAATTAGCCTTGACCCCGACCCATGTGAATAGAGCCTATATGGCCTGCAGCTAATTCAAACCACTCAACCAACTAGGCTAGGTTTGAGTTGAGTAGTTAGAAGAACAAATTAAAAAAAACATATGAACACCAGAATATTCTAGATAACGTTAACCAAGAAGATTTTTCATATGAACTTCTTATCTTCTTCCCTAGTTCGCATCTGGTAACTTTCACGTTCCTAGCACTATTACGAACAAGAACAACATAACAACATGGGCCACTCACAAGTGACAAGTGAAGAGTGATGAGGGGAGAGATTTTGGTTGCTGATAGCGGAAATAATCATAGCAATTATTAGTAAGAATGTAGATGTTTGTGATTATATTAATGTTTTAATGAGGAATACATTTGGGTGTTCAATTTTTTTTATGGATGCTTGAGACAATTTGAAAATTTTAATTGAATTGTGGTTGCTTTTCCTTTATGTCTACCTAGTTAGCATAAAGGCCTTGCCGACACTATTTTTCTCTGTGATTAGTATATCTTCTTTGTCTTATCTATGAATAAGTTACTTGCTTTAGTTGGGATTTTTTCTATTATAAATTGCTGGCTTCTTCCAGCGGCTATTAAAGAAGCAATGAGAAAAAAGAGCCGCGTGGGAGCGTCATCTAAAGAGACTTAAACAAATTGTGACCATCTTATTAAAAGAAGGTTTCTGATACTGAACCTTGTTTCTTTGTTGTTTATCGCCAAGCTTTTGCATCAATTGACTTGTCTCTATTTGCTTTCTTTGACTGGTTCTACCGAGTTCTTTTAATATAGTCTCTAACCATTATTAGGTGCTCCCTATTTGTAGATTTAACAAGCTTCTTTAATTTTCAATAGGTAGGCTACTTTCTTAATGATTCAATGTAGATGATTCAATAATGCAATAATCAGAAAACAAGTCAATGACGTCCTAGATTTGCTTAGGTAACACACTTTATATCTTGCTCGTTGTGCAACTAACTGCATTGCTTATTTAACATTTAATTTATATATCAGTTTTATCTTATTAGTAGTGACATAAGTAACTCATATGCTTTTGTTAATGAGATGCTGTAAAATGATATCAACTTAATTTGGAGCACAAGATTAGAAAATTATAACATTGATTTGTTTTATTTTTGTGACATGCTGTGATGACATGATGAAGTAGCTGGTTGTTCTAAGAATTATTAATGAGCTCCTGATTTCCTCATTTTTTAACTATCCTGCTTCTACATAAAGTTTTATATATAAAATGCATGGAAAAGGAACAAAAACTATTTAGAATTATTATTATCCACAAAGCACAGGGCTTAGAGTTATGGTAGTACATGTTACATGATTTTGATAATGTTCATACAAGTTGTGGCTCAAGGAACTAAAACGGTGGGGACAATACATTGGTTAATGACAATTAAAGGGGTAAGCATCTTTTTAAGGCAGAATTAGTGGTTAAGCTAGGATAATGAAGTAAAGTACATTGGATTTTTGGTAAAAATGTGACATTTGGATAAAGTCTATCATATCAAGTAATGTAAATAGCACATCGGCTTAGTGTGTTTGATGTGGTTGATCAACGTGTGATGGTTTTCTTCACTATAACTTGCCATACTTGCCATAATTCCTTTTTCTCCAAAATGAGAAATTTATTTGAGTAATTTATACAATTGTGTATGTAACAACTCTATTTTTTAAAAAATATATATATTTGTAAAGTCTCATAAAGTCATTACTTCTTTACTTCTTATTACATAACTCATAATAACATTCAATTAATTTAAACAAACTAATTAAGGTTTAAGGTCTACCATTAACACTGATACAATTCTGAGTTCACATACATATCAATAATCAAAACATCCATACAAAAAATAAACACATAAATATCTACATTTTATTCATCTATGTTGACCAATTCAGGAGATACGGGTGCGAGTAGTTGTACTTTTACCAAAATCTTAGCCAACTTGACTACAAACATCTTATTAATTTCTGAGATCTACCTAACATAGAATAATTCGATCCAACATGCACTAAAAGCCAGAGTTATAGAAAAGTTTGCATAACTAGTTTTCTAAACATGATATGAAAATATAGTGAGAATTAAATCCTAGCAGTGATGTGAACACCTGATATGAACCTCACCAAGAGTAGTGAGACCCGGAATCAATATGGGATCCAATTGTAAGGATCGTATTCTAATTAGATTTATAACAAAAATAATTTAAAATAAAATGACCTTGACCCGTTATCTATAAAGAGATAAGAACCAAAGATATAAGAAATATTGCAGACGCCACACTCAAGAAAGAGGAAGAAGATTGTGAGTGATAAGTCTTGCTTGAACGCCCTAAGATAAATCTTGATAAGTTCAAATTTTTTTTTTTAAAGAATCAAAGAGAAAACACTCTCAATAATATAAATGATAAACTGAATTGTTCATGAGCATACATGCCTATTTATAGGCCAATTACCTAAACAAATAAGGAAAAGTAATAGAAACCTCCTATAGAGTAAGGAAACTTAAAAATAGGAAACTCCTATAGAACTAGGAAAACCTCTTCTAGTCAGACAAGGAAAGCTAAGAAAACCTATTTGAGTCAAACAAGAAAACCATCAAATACTAAACTTTCCTAGTCAAATAAAGTAAATAAATTAGAAAAAAAACGTAGCCTAAATTGGGCCATAAAATAACTCATTGGTTTTGAGCCTATATTCAATCTTCAGGCTTGAATCTTCTTATACTTTAGGTCCATATTTAAATTGGCTAGTCTTGGCCCATATTTAAATGGGTTTTAATGACATGAACCAGTTTTGACTCTTCTTTTGTAGTAATGCATGTATCTCCTTGATGGGCTTCTAGGATTAGACTATTAAGTGCTTCTTTGAATATTTTAGTCCAAGCTCTTGTGATAGGTCCAATTGAGACTTGAAGCGGGTCCGCATTCTATTTCTGTTTGTCAACCTTAGCCATTATCTCATCATTCCCCTCCTCTTGAAAAGAATTTGTCCTCAAATCATCACCTACATCAAAAGGAGACAAGTCAGAAATATTAAAAGTTGCACTAACATTATACTCACCTGGAAGATTTAATTTGTAGGCATTATCATTGATCCTTTCAATCACTTAAAATGGACCATCCCCTCTTGGAAGTAATTTAGATTTCCTTTAAGCTAGAAACCTTTCCTTCCTTATATGCAACCAAACCCAATCATCAGGCTTAAATACAACTTTCTTGCACCCCTTACTAGCTTGTTTGACATATTGCTTAGTTTTTCTCTCAATATTTTGTCGAGCTTTTTCATGAATCTGCCTAACAAATTCAGTTTTCTTCATTCCATATAAGTTAACACACTCAGCCATAGGTAAAGGAGTTAAATCCAAAGGATTTAATGGATTAAACCCATACACAATTTTAAAAGGTGAAAAATTAGTTGCAGAATGTATGCTCCTATTATATGCAAACTCAACATGTGGCAAACATTCCTCCCATGATTTCAAATTCTTTTGTATTATGGCATGTAACAAAATAGATAAAGTCCTATTAAGTACTTTAGTTTGACTGTCAGTTTATGGGTGACAAGTAGTAGAAAATAAAAGTTTTATCCCTAACTTATCCCACAAAGTCTTCCAAAAATAGCTTAAGAACTTGGCATCTCTGTCAGACACAATACTCCTAGGCATGCCATGCAATCTCACGATTTCTTTGAAAAACAAATCAGCAATATATGATGCATCATTAGTTTTATGACATGGTATGAAATGTGCCATTTTATAAAACCTATCAATAACCACATATATAGAATCCCTACCCCTTTTTGACCTAGGTAAGCCTAATACAAAATCCATAGATATGTCCATCCAAGGTTCATTAGGTATAGGCAAAGGAGTATATAACCCATGAGGTTTAGTTGTAGACTTAGCTTGTCTACAGATGATAAACTTTTTACATATCCGTTCTACATCACGTTTCATATGAGGCCAAAAGAAATGTTCATGCAAAACAACCCAAGTCTTGGATATGCCAAAATGTCCCATCAAAGCACCTCCATGAGCTTCTCTAACAAGCAAGTCACGTAATGAACATTTAGGCACACACAATTTATTTTCTCTAAACAAAAATCCATTATGCCTAAAGAACTTATCAAACGTAACTTTCTCACATGCATTGAATACATTACAAAAATCAGAATCATCAACATACAAGTCTTTTATATATTTAAACCCAAGCAATTTTGCATCTAAAGTAGAAAGTAAAACATTCCTTCTAGACAATGCATCAGCCACAATGTTTTTCTTACCTTTCTTGTACTTAATCACATAAGGAAATGTTTCAATAAACTCTACCCATTTGGCATGTCGCTTGTTTAGCTTGTGTTGACCCTTCAAATGCTTTAAAGATTCATGATCAGTGTGAATCACAAACTCTTTTGGCCAAAGATAGTGTTGCCCTAAGTTTTCAATGCCCTAACCAATGCATACATCTCTTTGTCATATATCGGATAGTTTAGGACTGCTCTACTTAGTTTCTCACTAAAGTAGGCAATGGGACGACCTTCTTGCATTAGAACAGCTCCAATACCTGTTTTTGAGGCATCACACTTAATTTCAAAAGTTTTTGTGAAATTAGGTAAAGAAAGTAAAGGTGCATTAATCAATTTTTCTTTAATCAAATTAAATGCCTTTTCTTGTTCATCACCTCATTTAAAACCCACATTCTTTTTTATGACTTCAGTCAAAGGTGCAGCTAGGCTACTAAAATCTTTTACAAACCTTCTATAAAAGCTAGCCAACCCATGAAAACTTCTAACATTACCCACATTTGTAGGACTTGGCCAATCTTGAATTGCCTTTACCTTTTCTTCATCCACCTTAATTCCTTTAGCACTAATAACAAATCTAATGAATACAAGTTTATCTGTGCAAAAGGTACACTTCTTGATGTTAGCAAACAAATTTTATTTTCTCAAAACATCTAAAACAAGAGTTAAATGCTCAACATGTTCATTCCAATTTTTGCTATAAATCATAATATCATCAAAGTACACAACCAAAAATTTGCCAATAAAAGCACGGAAAACATGATTCATCAATCTCATGAAAGTACTTGGTGCATTAGTTAATCCAAATGGCATAACTAACCACTCATATAAACCATATTTTGTTTTAAAAGCAGTTTTCCATTCATCACCTTCTCTTATTCTAATTTGATTATATCTACTTTTAAGATCAATTTTTGTAAAAACACAAGAACCATGCAATTCATCAAGCATATAATCTAATCTAGGAATGGAATGTCTATACTTTACAGTGATATTATTAATAGCACGACAGTCAACACACATCCTCCATGTCCAATCCTTCTTAGGCACAAGTAACACCGGAACTGCACAAGGACTCATGCTCTCTCGCACATACTTGTTCTCTATGAGCTCTCCAACCTACTTTTGAAGTTCTTTTGTCTCCTCCAGATTGCTTCTATAGGCTGGCCTATTTGGAATTGATGCTCCGAGTATAAAATCTATTTGATGCTCAATTCCCCTAATTGGTGGTAAGCCATTAGGTATTTCTTCATGGAATACATCCTCATAATCCTGCAAAAGAGAAACTACAACACTAGGCAAAGAAGAGTTAAATTCATTAATACTTAAACAAGTCTCTTTGTACAAGAGTACAATTAAAGGCTTATTTAAACACAATGCTCTTTTGGCTTCACTCTCTCTTGCATAAAAATTCATTTGTCTTCTCTCTCTTTCTCTTGATTCAACCTCTCTTTCTTTTGAAACATCACTCACTTTTTTTATGTCACTCTCTTTTTTCAACTTCAATTGATCTTCAAACACTTGCTTTGGAGTTAAGGGCACAAGAGTGATTTTTCTTTTATCATGTACAAATGAGCATCTATTGGTATAACCATCATGAATTACATATCTATCAAATTGCCATGGTCTTCCCAAAAGAATATGTCCTACCTGCATTGGCACCACATCAAACAAAACTTCATCTTTGTACTTTCCAATGGAGATTGACACCAACACCTATTTAGTCACCTTAATTTCTCCACAATCATTCAACCATTGTAGCTTATATGACTTTGGATGCTTTAAAGTGGCCAAACTCAATTTTTCAACCAAACTAATGCTAGCGACATTAGTACAGCTTCCCCCATCAATAATCATGCTACATGTAACATCCCCGATTTTTTTTTCTTATGTTACTAATTGAAATTTAATTCTTTCAGAGAGGAGAACAGATTTTGGATCTCATGGGAGGATTAAATTATTTTTACTTAAATTAAATAAGATAGTATGAATGGTTAAAATGACATTTAATTTATGTAATTTATGGAGA
Source organism: Gleditsia sinensis (assembly GCA_037074535.1). Classification (NCBI taxonomy): domain Eukaryota; kingdom Viridiplantae; phylum Streptophyta; class Magnoliopsida; order Fabales; family Fabaceae; genus Gleditsia; species Gleditsia sinensis. The sequence continues at coordinate 49,310,986 of CM073470.1, forward strand.
TAATATTAGTGTAATTATGGATGATGGCAAGGGCATTTTGGAGATAAAGAGGTGGTAGGTAAGGGGTAAGTAGGGAAAAAATAAAATAAAATAATGGGAAGATAAGAAGGATAAGGGGAGGGAGTGATGGAGGGAAAGAGAAGAAAAAGAAAAGGAGAAAAAGAAAAGAGAAGAAAAAGAAAAGGAGAAAAAGAAAGGGGAAGAAGAGAAAAGGGGAAGAAGAAGAAGAGAAAGAAGAAGAAGAGAAAGAGGAAGAAGAGAAAGAGGAAGAAGAAGTAGAAGGAAAAGTAAAGAGAAATCAAGGAATCAAGCACCGAGTTTAAAGGAATTTGAGGTAGATTTAACATTTATTTATGAATTTTGTATAAGATTATATATACATTTTTAGATTTGTTTAGATGTGATTTTGGATAACATGTGGTCTGGATATTTATATGAAATTCTGTTTTGGATATTTGGACATGCATATGGGTGCATGGGATTATATAAAAGAAAATCAAAGGAGAAGATAAATTAAGCTGAATTTCGGAATAATTGGGGAAGCTTCGGTTTTTGGAATGTTAGAAAACTTCGATAAGGATTTTAAAGAAATGTTCAACATATGAATTGTAGATATATGTCTCACAGATCTATAGGCTTTAGAATTACTTAATTTGGAATTCATATGAGAGAGATATGGCTGATTAATGGAGCAGAGGTCAGAATTCAGGATAGTAAAAATAAGTGTTTTTATTTTAATTTTTTTGAAATAATTTGTAGAGCATTTGAAGAAAATATAAACATAAAAGTTGTAGATAATTGTCTTAGCGTCCTATAGGATTTAAAATCGCCTCAATTTGAGTTCGTATGAGAGAGATATGATGGAATTAGTGAAGAAAGGTCACAGAACACGGCCAGGCCGTGTTTTGGGTTTTTTCAACACGGGTAGGCCTTGTTCAGGGTTATTTTTAAGTATGTTTGAAGTATTTTTCAAGTATGGCCGTGTTGGGTGCTTGATTATCATACATTTCACTATATTATGTCTAAAAATAATCTTGTTTGTTGTAATATTTTTAAGAAACATATATTCAAGAAAAATACTTTTAAAATGATGATTTTGGTATCAAAAATTACTCTTTCTCTTTATTTAATTTAAAATGAATCATATTGAATATTGGTATGTGATGAATGATTATTAATCATTTGGTATAAAAATGATGCATCATATTATAAAAGTGATTAAATGGCAAGCGTAAAAGCTCATGATGAGTTGCTTGATAAATATATATTGTATTTGATGAATATGAGTTTATATATACATTATATGTATGGATGAATATCGACAAGTTGTATGGCTTGAGACGGTACCGAGTAGGGGATGCCCTATTAGCCTGAGTGAGCTAAGGGAGGGCCACTCCAACCAGGTGACAGTGGTAATGTGAGGGGGCAGGAGGGTGATGTACTCATATTCTCTAATCACTTATTGTGAGTGTAGTCAATCGGTCACTATGCATATAGCAAATGAGTAAATTAAAAGCCGTGATATGGCTGAGCATTATAAAAAAAATGGATTTTTAGTGCATGTGTAGTATGATAATTATGCATAAACAAAAATTATAATTTTATCTCAAAATCTTGATATTTCTCTGTAGCTTATACAGCTGAACATAAATCCTGTTTTCTCATCATATTTTATTTATGTTAAGTCTACTGGGAACCTTTGTTTTCACTATTATTGTGGTGTTATGTTCAAATAAAAAGAAATGAGATGCAACACAAAATGACGTTACTAATGGAGATCTAGATGTCAGCACCACCTTCTCACCCTTTGTATTTCAAGGGTGAAGTGCTGTATAAAGACTCTTATTTATGTATTAAAATGTTGTATTGTATAAATATAACATGTATGAGATTTGTAATATATATGTAAACATGTATATTGTATTTTGAAATGTTGTATTGTATAATTATAACATGTGTGAGGTTTGTAATAAATATGTGTGTGTGTGTGTGTGTGTATATATATATATTGTGTTTATACATATGGCGTATTTAACATGCGTAATGTGGAAAAAAAATCGGACGTTTCAAAGTTGGTATCAGAGCGGTCGATCTTAGGTGACCATGGGGTGGGTGGTCACCTAGATTGACTTAGAGGTGTCTTGAATAGTTATGTGGAAACGTTGTGTAAGGTAGCGGATAAATACAGTAGGAAAGTACTAATATTTCCTATTTATAATATTGTGTAGTGTGATAATTACTGTAAAATTTTGAACTGCTGTTGAGCTTGATCACCTCAATAGTGACTAATATTTTGCTTTACTAATACAGTGAATTATGGCACCACCAAGAAGGAATCTGCTAGGCAACGCAGATGCTAGCTTAAATAACATAGCTGTAGCTATTCAAGCTCAGGCAGTTGCTACAAATCAGATTTTGCAACATCTTCAAAATATTAATAACAATGACGAGGTTAGGGGAGATGAAAGAAATCGAAATGGGAACAAAACTGGAAATGGTAATGGATGGTCTGAATTTATGGGAACGCGGCCTCCGTCTTTTGTGGGTGCATATGAGCCAATAGCTGCTGAAAGATGGCTGACAGAACTCGAGAAGATTTTTGAAGTTCTAAATTATTCTGATGAGCAGAAGGTCAATTTTGGAACATATATGCTGAAGGAAGAAGTTGAATACTGGTGGAGAGGAGCCAAAGAGTTATTGGTATATCAAGACAGGAAAATTACATGGCACTTATTTCGAGAGACTTTTCTGAACAAATATTTTTCCAGTAATGTGAGAGCTGAGAAAGAGATTGAGTTTCTTCAGCTTAGACAGGGAAATGGGACCATTGAGCAATATATTACCAAATTTGAAGAACTGTCTAAGTTCTCAAGTACTTTGAAGAATAATCCAGATAAATCTTGGAAGGCAGTGAAGTTTGAATCAGGACTGAACCCAGAGCTTAGAAATGTTGTGGTGGCATTAGAGATTCGAGAATATGCCTCGTTGGTAAATAAATGTTGAATGTTGGCGACAAGTCTTAAAGCAATCGAGGATGAAAAGGAGAGGCAGACTCAGTGGAAGCGGAAGAGAGAGTTCCCAGTTATGGATAGAAATACCAGAGGGAAGAATATCATGAGAGGTAAACAACCAACAACTGTGGAACCCAGACCTTATCTGAAAAATTCGGCAATGGGTCAGTGTGGAAAATGCGGGAAATTCCATGGGAATAAACCATGTTATTTTGATTCAGTCACTTGCTATCAATGTGGACAGAAGGGGCACATGTCATGATATTGTCCACTGGAAAATGGGAATGGTATTGCACGAACTCAACAAACGACAGGAAGAGTTTTCACCTTGAGCGGTGCTGAAGCAAAGACAGCTCCCGATTTGATGCAAGGTATGTGCTGTATCAACAATTTGTCTCTAAATGTATTGTTTGATTCTGGCGTGAGCCATTCTTTCATAGCAATAAAATGTGTGGGGAAATTACAACACTCTATTGCAGAGTTACCATATGAGTTAGTGGTGGTGACACCTACAAGAGGAAAAATAATTACCTCCTTAGTGTGTTTGAATTGTTCCATTGTATTGAATGACAGATCCTTTGTAGTGGATCTGATCTGTCTACCTCTGGACGATATAGATGTCATTTTGGGTATGGATTGGTTAAGTCAGAATTGAGTCCTACTGGATTGCTGCAATAAGACTTTTGAGTTTCTCTTGGACCCACCGGAGGACCAAAAGTATAGCATTATTAGTGCTCACCAACTCTATAAGGAGATGAGGGATGCGGATTTGAAATGTGTTTTCTTGTATACCATCAACCCGAGTATGAAACGGGAACTGCTTGAGATTCCAATAGTCCGTGAATTTCCAGAGGTTTTTCCCTTTGAAATTTTTGAACCTCCACCGAAGAGAGAAGTAGAATTTTCCATTGATCTAGCACCAGAGGCGAGGCCTATTTCTATCACTCCCTATAAAATGTCTCATATGGAACTACAAGAGCTGAAGAAGTAGATCGATGAGCTGTTAAAAAAGAATTTTATCAGACCTAGCGTATCACCTTGGGGAGCGCCTGTATTGTTTGTAAAGAATAAAGATGGCAGTTTGAGATTGTGTATTGATTACAGGCAATTGAATAAGGTGACTATTAAGAATAAGTATCCGTTGCCTAGAATAGACGATCTATTAGATCAATTAAAGGGAGCTACTATTTTCTCTAAGATAGACTTGAGGTCGGGATATCATCAGATCGGAGTTAAAGAAGAAGACATTCCAAAAACAACTTTTAGAACTCGGTATGGACACTACGAATTTTTAGTCATGCCTTTTGGGGTCACAAATGCACCAGCAGTCTTTATGGACTATATGAATCGTATTTTTAGACCCTACTTGGATCAATTCGTAGTAGTGTTCATAGATGATATTTTAATCTACTCTAAGAGTGAGGAAGAACATAACCAGCATCTTCGATTAGTACTTCAAGTCTTGAAGGAAATGAAACTTTTCGCTAAGTTAGAAAAATTTGAATTTTGGCTGGAAGAAGTAAAGTTTTTGGGTCACGAAATTTCTAAAGATGGTGTGTCGGTGGATCCCAGTGAAACTGAAGTAGTGTTGAAATGGGAGAGACTAAAAACTGTGACTGAAAGTAGAAGTTTCTTAGGTTTAGCAGGATATTACAGAAGGTTTATACAGGGATTCTCTCAAATAGCTTTGCCTTTGACTCGATTGACCAGAAAAGGAAGTCTCTTTAATTGGATTGAAGAATGTGAGAATAGTTTCTAAGAGCTTAAAGTCAAATTGACTTCTCCACCTGTTCTAGTTGTTCCTAACCCTTCTGGATGCTTTGTAGTCTATACAGATGCTTCCAAGAAAGGTTTAGGTTGTGTTTTGATACAAGAAAGTAGGGTAGTTACTTATGCGTCTCGATAATTGAGACCGCATGAGGAGAACTATCCTACTCATGATTTAGAGTTGGCTGCAATAATTTTGGCCCTGAAGATGTGGAGACACTACTTGTATGGAGTATCTCTTTGACCAAAAAGAATTGAATATGAGGCAAAGAAGGTGGATAGAATTCATTAATGATTACAAATTTGAATTAAAATATCACCCAAGGAAGGCAAATGTAGTAGCTGATGCATTGAGCTGGAAGTCGTTGCATTTAAGTCAAATACTGATAAAAGAAATGGAGCTAATTGAGGAATTTAGAAATTTGAAATTATTAGTTATGACTGTCCCTGGTAGTTTGATTGTTAGTGAATTAAGAATTGAAAGTGACTTGAAGACTCAAATTAAAGAAGCGCAGACACATGATCAATTTTTACAAGATCGAAGAGATCAGCCTAACTTTGCAATGTTAGAGGATAGAATTATTATGTAGCAGGGCAGAACATGTATACCACAAGGAGAGAATTTGAAGGCTAAGATTCTAGAAGAAGCTCATCAAAGTAAGTATACAATCCATCCAGGATCTACAAAAATGTATCAAGATTTGAAAAGATTATACTGGTGGCCAGGAATGAAGAGAGACATTGCTGAATATGTGTCTAAGTGTTTGGTTTGTCAAAAGGTGAAGATAGAACATCAAAAACCTTTTGGGATGTTACAACCTTTAGAAATCCCTGAGTGGAAGTGGGATAGTATATCTATGGATTTTATTATTAGATTACCTAAGACTCAAACAGGTCATGATGCGATATGGGTAATAGTTGATAGACCAACGAAATCTGCGCACTTTTTACCCATTAAGAAAAACTACTCGTTGAATAAGTTGGCCCAGTTGTATATGAAGGAAATTGTACGGTTGCATGGAATTTCTAATAGTATTATTTTAGATCGAGATCCTCGATTTACTTCCAGATTTTGGAGAGCACTACAAGAAGCTTTTGGTACTCGTTTGTGTTTTAGTACTGCATATCATCCTCAAACTGATGGTCAAACGGAGAGAACTATACAGACTTTAGAGGATATTCTAAGAGCGTGCGTGCTAGAGCAAAGAAAAGGATGGGATGGATATCTGTCACTGGCTGAGTTTGTGTATTATAACAGTTATCATTCTAGTATCGGAATGGCACCTTATGAAGCTTTGTATGGTAGGAGATGTAAATTGCCATTATGTTGGAATGAAGTGGGGGAGAAAAGGTTATTGGGGACCGAGTTAGTGCAACATACTTCTGAGCAAATACAAATAATTCGAGATAAAATGTGAATAGCTTAGAGTCGACAAAAGAGCTATTTCGATAGGAGAAGGAGACCGATACAATTCCAAGAAGGTGAGCATGTGTTCTTGAAAATTTCTCCTACTACCAGAATTGGCCGAGCAATGAAAATTAAGAAATTGAGTCCGAGATATTTAGGACCTTATCAAATTCTGAAAAGGACAGGATCATCGGCGTATCAGATTGCACTTCCTCCACATTTATCAAATCTGCATGATGTGTTTTATGTTTCTCAACTTCGAAAGTATCTACCAGATCCGTCGCATATAATTCAAGAAGAAATAATAGCTGTAGATGAGAATCTAACCTACCGACTGAGGCCGATAGTAATTCTGGATAAAGAAGTGAAACAGTTGAGAAATAAAACCATTCCATTGGTGAAGGTAGGTTGGGAGAGTTTAACAATGGAAGAAGCCACATGGGAAAGGGAAGATGACATGAGACAGAAGTATCCATAACTGTTTGAAGACAGGTAAACCTTGAATTTTGAGGACAAAATTCTTTTTAGGGGGAGAACTGTAACATCCTCGATTTTTTTTCTTATGTTACTAATTGAAATTTATTTCTTTCAGAGAGGAGAACAGATTTTGGATCTCATTGGAGGATTAAATTATTTTTACTTAAGTCAAATAAGATAGTAGGAATGGTTAAAATGACATTTAATTTATGTAATTTTGGGGATGGAATTAGTGTAATTATGGATGATGGTAAGGGCATTTTGGAGATAAAGAGGTGGTAGGTAGGGGGTAAGTAGGGAAAAAATAAAATAAAATAAAATAATGGGAAGATAAGAAGGAGAAGGGGAGGGAGTGACGGAGGGAAAGAGAAGAAAAAGAAAAGGAGAAAAAGAAAAGAGAAGAAAAAGAAAAGGAGAAAAAGAGAAAAGGGGAAGAAGAAGAAGAGAAATAAGAAGAAGAGAAAAAGGAAGAAGAAGGAGAAGGAAAAGTAAAAAGAAATCAAGAAATCAAACACTGAGTTTAAAGGAATTTGAGGTAGGTTTAATATTTATTTATGAATTTTGTATAAGATTATATATACATTTTTAGATTTGCTTAGATGTTATTTTGGATAACATGTCGTCTGGATACTTATATGAAATTATGTTTTGGATGTTTGGACATGCATATGGGTGCATGAGATTATATAAAAGAAAATCAAAGGAGAAGATAAATTCAGCTGAATTTCGGAATAATTGGGGGAGCTTCGGTTTTTGGAATTTTGGGAAAATTCGGTAAGGATTTTAAAGAAATGGTCAACATATTAATTGTAGATATATGTCTCATGGATCTATAGGCTTTAGAATTACTTAATTTTGAGTTCGTATGAGGGAGATATGGCTGATTAATTGAGCAGAGGTCGGAATTCAGGATAGTTAAAATAAGTATTTTTATTTTAATTTTTTGGAAATAATCCATAGAGAATTGGAAGAAAATATAAACATAAAGGTTGTATATAATTGTCTTCGCTTCCTATAGGATTTGAAATCACCTCAATCGGAGTTCGTATGAGGGAGATATGATGGAATAAGTGAAGAAAGGTCACAGAACACGGCCAGGCCATGTTCTGGGTTGCTTCAACACGGGTAGGCCGTGTTCGGGGTTTTTTTTAAGCATGTTTGAATTAATTTTCAAGCATGACTGTGTTGGGAGCTGGATTATCATACTTTTCATTGTTTTATGTTTAAAAATAATCTTATTTGTTGTAATATTTTTAAGAAACATATATTCAAGAAAAATACTTTTAAAATGATGATTTTGGTATCAAAAATTACTCTTTCTCTTTATTTAATTTAAAATGAACCATATTGAATATTGGTATGTGATGAATGATTATTAATCATTTGGTATAAAAATGATGCATCATATTGTAAAAGTGATTAAATGGCAAGCGTAAAGCTCATGACGAGTTGCTTGATAAATATATTGTATTTGGTAATATTTTTAAGAAACATTATATGTATGGATGAATATCGATGGGTTGTATGGCTTGAGACGGTACCGAGTAGAGGACGCCCTATTAGCCTGAGTGAGCCAAAGGAGGGCCGCTCCAACCAGGTGACAGTGGTAATGTGAGGGGGCAGGAGGGTGATGTACTCACATTCCCTAATCACTTATTGTGAGTGTAGTCGATCGGTCACTATGCATATAGCAAATGAGTAAATTAAAAGCCGTGATATGGCTGAGTATTATAAAAAAAAATGGATTTTTAGTGCATGTGTAGTATAATAATTATGCATAAACAAAAATTATGATTTTATCTCAAAATCTTGATATTTCTCTGTAGCTTATACAGCTGTAACTCATGTTTTCTCATCATATTTTATTTATGTTAAGTCTACTGGGAACATTTGTTCTCACTATTATTGTGGTGTTATGTTCAGATAAAAAGGAATGAGATGCAACACAAAATGACGTTACTGATGGAGATCTAGATGTCATCACTACCTCCTCACCCTTTGTATTTCAAGGGTGAAGTGCTATATAAAGACTCTTATTTATGTATTAAAATGTTGTATTGTATAAATATAACATGTGTGAGGTTTGTAATATATATGTAAACATGTATATTGTATTTTGAAATGTTGTATTGTATAATTATAATATGTATGAGGTTTGTAATAAATATGTGTATATATATATATATATATATATATATTGTGTTTATACATATGGCGTATTTAACATGCGTAATGTGGAAAAAAAGAATCGGACGTTACACTACATACTTTATTATTAACATGACATCTAGTATGAAAAATATTTTCTCGTTGTACCTCTTCATCTTGTTTGATTTGCACACTAAGGGCTCTCCTTGTAATCAAAAGTTCTCCATCAATCGAATACTCAACGTCACTTGCATCCTCCAAAGGGGGCATAGACTCATTATCGGACTCACCTTCGGTCTCAATGTCACCATCTCCTTTCAATATCATTACTCTTTTATTTGGACATTGACTAGCAATATGACACATTCCCAAACACTTAAAACATTTAACATCTCTAGTTCTAGAAGGTTGGGAAATAGTTTTCCCTGCATTTGGTGTGCCTTTATTTTTATTTTCTTTGGAAGGTTCGGCCTTGGGTTTTTCATCCCTCCTACTCCAATTTGACTTCCATGTTGAAGAAGAACTTGAATTTTGTCCCTTTCTTGAGGATCCCTTCCTTTTTAGTTGTTGCTTCACCTTTATGGCCATGTGCACCATGTCATCCAACTCCACATAATGTTGCAACTCTACCACATTTGCTATATCACGGTTTAAGCCAACTAAGAATCTCGCCATTGTAGCTTTTCGGTCCTCCTCCACATTGGCTCGAATCATGGCTATCTCCATCTCCTTATGGTAGTCTTCAACACTTTTAGAACCTTGAGTAAGGCTTTGCAATTTCCTAAACAAGTCCCTATGGTAGTGGCTTGGAATAAATCGCCTCCTCATAACTGCTTTCATCTCCTCCCACGTCTCAATGGGTCTTTCTCCATTTTGTCTCCTGCTTAAAATCAATTGATCCCACCGAATAATAGCATAGTCAGTAAATTCAATGGTAGCCAATTTTACCTTTTTCAACTCAGAATAGTTGTGACAATCAAACACCAACTCCATCTTTTTCTCCCATTATAAATAAACTTCTGGATCATTTTTACCTTGAAAGGGTGGAATTTTCATTTTAATACTTTCTAAATTATTATCAACCCGATTCCTAACTTCTCTAAACCTCCCACCATATCTCCTATTGTTGTCACTCAAATTCCTATAAACTTAATCAAAACCATCTCTATAATACTCTTCATCTTCAACACTCTCCCTTGATTGAACTCTCCCCTTCCTATGTGTATTAGGAGTGTTTTGTGACTCTTCCATATGTGCATTCTCTACTCGATCTAACCATTCATGAATTTGCTCCATCTTCACTTTCAAAACTCTTATCATCTCACTTATTAAAGCTTCCATCATCAACTTTAGATCCACCATTCTCGACACACCTTCGGAAGTAGTTTTGTCCTTGTTTTGGGACATGATTTTTCTACAAAACAATGTTAGAGTAAAATAAATTCTCACAACACTAGCTTACGTGTTTCTCTCAAGATTAATGGCACTCACACTCGTGTTTACTCAAATTTTAGCTTTTACCCACTTATAAGCTCACACTCTCTTGTCTTTTTCCTCTCTTAGTCCCCTTTTTTAAGTTCTTTATTGAACTCAAACAAATTCACACAAAAAATTTCTTGTAACAATCCAAACTCAACTAATAGAGTATAAAGAGCAAAGGAAGAAAAAAAAACAAACAGAATTTTAAGAAGCAAAGGAAGAAAACAAACAGAATTGTAAGAAGAAAAGGGAGCAAAGCAATAAAACTTTAGAAAAAAAAATAAAGACAAGTAATAGGATAAGAAAATCAGAACAAGAAGCAACTAGAATAGAAAGAAATCAATGACTAGAGGAGAGGAAACAATTGAGATAGGAAAAATAATCAAAATAAGAAAACCAAATATCAAAGCAAGAAAAAAAAACAAGAATTGATGCAATTAGAATTACTAGATCAATTTTTTTTAGATCAGAATGCAAAAATCTAGGTGGAAACTTGAATTTTCAACAACAATTGGTTCTAATTTTTTTTTTTTCAGAATTTTGCACTTCTTTTTTTTTTTTTAATTTTTTTAAATATGCACTTGAACTAGGAACACTAGAAATAAAACGAAAATTAAAAGATAAGAAGAACGAAGAAGACAGAAGAAAAAAAAAGATACAAGATAGTAAGATGGAATAAGAATAAGAAAACAAATAGGATAGATCAAACCTGATTTAAAACTTAAGCTCTGATACCAAATGATGTAAACCCCTGATATGAACCTCACCAAGAGTAGTGAGACCCAGAATCAATATGGGATCCGATTGGTAGGATCGTATTCTAATTAGATTTATAACAAAAATAATTTAAAATAAAATGACCTTGACCCGTTATCTATAAAGAGATAAGAACCAAAGGTATAAGAAATATTGCAGAAGCCACACTCAAGAAAGAGGAAGAAGATTATGAGTGATAAGTCTTGCTTGAACGCCACAAGATAAATCTTGATAAGTTCAAAAAAGTTCTTTAAAGAACCAAAGAGAAAACACTCTCAATAATATAAATGATAAACTGAATTGTTCATGAGCATACATGCCTATTTATAGGACAATTACCTAAACAAACAAGGAAAAGTAATAGAAAACTCCTATAGAGTAAGGAAACTTAGAAATACGAAACTCCTACAGAACTAGGAAAACCTCTTTTAATCAAACAAGGAAACCATAAAATACTAAACTTTCCTAGTCAAATAAAGTAAATAAATCAGAGAAAAAAACGTAGCCTAAATTGGGCCATAAAATAACTCATTGGTTTTGGGCCTATATTCAATCTTCAGGCTTGAATCTTCTTATACTTTAGGTCCATATTTAAATTGGATGGTCTTGGCCCATATTTAAATGGGTTTTAATGATATGGACCAGTTTTGGCTCTTCTTTTGTAGTAATGCAGGTATCACCTTGATGGGCCTGTAGAATTAGACTATTAAGTGCTTCTTTGAATATTTTAGCCCGAGCTCTTGTGATAGGTCTAACTGGGACTTGAAGCGGGTTCGCATTCCATTTCTGTTTGTCAGCCCTAGCAATTATCTCATCAAGCAGGTTCAACAATAAATCATAATCATCATCAATTTTGCTCGTCATGTCATGTTCATATGTATAAGTTATAGCAAATATCTTAGGTAATATGAACGCACTTTATCTATGTATATAAAAAATTATACAGTAATGACATCTATGGCATGAATAACTGTAACACCCGAAATTTTGTTGATAATATTCATAAAAGGGAATAGTAGGAAAAGGGTTTAAAAGAGTTAAATGTGGGAGTTATAGGGAAATAACTATGAATTTTTAATAAGGACTTTCTCATTTTTGGAAAGAATTGTTAAGGAAGAGATAGTGTTTTCCTTGACTACAGGGCCATAAATAGACAACAACAATAGAAATGTGGAGCCATGAAGAAAGTTGCACAAAAATCCATTGAAGTAAGGCTCAAGAAGGGATTAAACACTTGGTGAGTTTCCCTAAACCAAACAAAGCCTTAGCTAACCCCCTTAGTCACAATGTAATGGAGTGGCATTGTGGAAATTTTTAGGCAAAGTGAGGGTAAAGATTAAGGGGCTAGGTGGCTTATTGGAGAAGCTTCCATTTTTTTAATATATCTCCCTTGACTTGAAGACTTGGCCGCCAGCTCAAGCAAGAGGGAACACCAGATTTTTCACGCCAAGGAGAGAGAAAGAGAGAAGGAGGAAGAGAGAGAGAGGAAGAGAAAAAGAAGAAAGTTATAGAGAAGTGGTAAAAGCAAGGAGAAAGGGTAAGATTCCAACCTCTAATCTCTTGTTTATTCCTTCAAACCTTCTATGGGAACTAATGGATGAGGAAAATCTATTGGTTGGTGATGCTTTCTAGAGAGAAAAAGTGATAAAACAAGATAAAGAAAAACAAGCTTGTGGAGAGAAAAAGGTAAGATCAACATTTTCTTCTATGCAATGAATGGATGTCTTTATGGCTGGATGTTTATGAGTATTTGAAGATGTGAAAAGGGTAGATAGAGCTTTTAACATAGTTATGACATTTATGTTTACTGTTCATGCTAATCTATGTATTAATGACTTGGGGAAAATTTTGTGTGGTTGATTTTGAGTTTTGATTCATGTTTTGGTTGATGGGTTGCTCTGGAAAAATAGTACTTTTTATGCTCAAAACATTGATATTTGGTTTGTTGGTTGATTTTGGTAGATTTGAGAATAAGAGAGAATTTTTGGTAGAGTTCGTACCCAGAGCACGGTCGTGTTTGAAGACACGGCCAGGCCATGCTCTGGGTTGAAATCTTGAAGCTTTGCAAAATTGTGGAGTAAGGCCCGAAGCACGGCCGTGCCGAGAGACACAACCAGACCGTGCTCGGGGCTGGCCTGTGTGCAACACGGCCAGAAGAAGAGGGAACACGGGAGGGGAACATGGCCTTGGGGCACGGCCGTGCTTGGAGGCATGGCCAGGCTGTGCTTCAGGCTGTGTTGCTCTTTTTCTTTGTTTTCTGTTTCCTTTCTGAATCCTATTTAATTACCAACATTTTTTTAGGATGTTAGTGAAGGTTTTATGATGCATGAATGTTACCCTTGCTTGTGTTATAATTATGTCATCATGTATGATTGGTAAATCATGTATGTAAAGCATGAGAAATGATGCATGAATACTATATTTGTGTACTATAGATTGCTTGTATGTATGGCTACAAGTGAGTTATTAGTGTACGCATATTATGAAAGGTTATTAATGCATGCCTGTTCATCCATGATGAGTTGTTGTAGCATGTTTAAGAATGAGTTGGGTTATGTGCTGAATATCTATTAATGTGCACACTCTTGTTATGCTAAGTGGCTGGAGAGACATAAAAGACATAAGCTATGTCAGGAAGACCCTCTCTGAAGCAGGGTGGCCTAGAAACAGGTGTCTCCCTTGCTGTATTGAGGTGACTAACAAGTCAGAATGATCCTCTCTTAAGCAGGGTGGCCTGAAAATATGTGTCTCCCTTGCTGTATTGAGGAGACTGACAAGTCTAGGATGACCCTTACCTATTAAGGTGACCCGGGAGTGTGGCACCTTACGAGGTAAGGCGATTGAAGGGTCGTGGCTTAGATATAGTACCGGGATAGATGACGCTCTATAGCCTAGAGTGGTCAATATAGGAAGGACCCTCCGACCAATGGCCCTCAAAGGATGGTTGAATAGCTGGAGGGGTAAGGCTCACACCACATTGAGGATTGCAATTGAGAGAGATTATCAGCTTACGAGCCACTGAGAATGATGATGAGCCACTGAGTGTGGTATGGACCATGGACAATGGCACATGTATTTTACAAATACATATTTTGTTAGCATGCGTGATATTGATTCATAACCTACAAAAGGCTGGCATGTATTTTATTGTATCTTTATTGCATAAAAAGAGAAAATGTTTTCTGTAGCTTAGCCAGCTGGACATAGCATGTGAGTTTTCGTATACTTATATGTTTTGGAGTGTTGATCTTGCTGGGATTTCATATCTCACTATGTTTTGGTGCTATGTTCAGATCAGTAGAGATGGCATTTGTTGTACTGACACTGCTCTTAGAGCTGCAGACTATCGATGTCCCTTACTTGGGACAATTCACAGTTGTGGTGAACCTGATGGTGATTAATATGATAGAGGTTCTCGCTCTTGGCCCACCTCCTCCACCAGCAGTACCCCAGGGGTGACGACCAGGGATGGGCCATAGGATAGCTGATTATGTATAGTTAACTCTGGTTATGTAAATGGGCTAACCCATTGTTTTGATGTAACCCCATGGTACTCCGCCTTTTGGAATGTATGCTCAGTACCTCGGGTTACATATGGTTGTATATATATTAGCTACTTAACTCTGATGTGTATGACTCTTGAATGTATGTATACATATATAAATATGTTGCCTAGTTTACATATAATTTTGGTCTCTTGCGCTAAAAAAAAAATCAGGCGTTACAATAACTATTTTCAGAATATCATATGATTGATATCAACTTATTTTCATATCAAGTTACTCCAGTTAGAGTGAGTATTTTCTACTCTCCAATACAGACTTTTTTCCCTACGTTTGACATAACACACTTTCTCTTTCTTTTTTCATTAACATAATCATAGTCATTAGTAGGACGTTTCCTACTGGTGCACTACATGGACCGCCATGTGACTGTGCTCGTTTCTTTTCTTTTCACATTAATAGCCAAAAATATGATTTCAATAACAAGTATGTTCATTATACTTACATGCCATAATTTATCATCAAAATATAATTATTACCAAAATTCATTGGTAATCATGCCATGAATATAATCATTTTCAAATATCACTTTAGAAAATATTTTCATGTCAAAATTGTGCACTTAAGATGGTAAGGAGTTCATACAATGACAATGGTTAGGCATACACTAATTATTTATTATTTTCATTTATAAGATTCTTCTTATTTCTTAAATATTATTTTCATCTCTCACTAATCAGAGCAAAACTCTCTCATTTTAACTCCGATTGAGGTGATCTTGGTGTCCATTTAAAGTTAAGACAATCCTATAAAACTCTTATATTGAACATTTTAATGAAATTGAAAGAAATTTTAGTGTTATTACTCTCTTAAATTTAATGTTATTTCTTCTTTGGTAGATTATGACCTATACCTACTAATATGATTATATTTCCCTCCTATGGACTCTAAATTTAGTGATTTTAGTGGCTAAAATTTTTTGAGTCATATATCTATATATTTCATGTTAAATATTTCTTTTAATTCTCTACAAATTCTTCTCAGAAATTCAAACACAGAAGCTCACCTAACAGATTCTTCCCTAGTTAACTATTTTCTGACCATTGTTTACTAATATATTCATATCTCCCTTATATGGATTCCAAATTGAATAATTCCAGTCGCTAAAAATTCGTGAGACATATTTTTTTTATGTTATCCATTTCTTTTAGTTCCCTATAGATGTTTCTCAGAAATTCAAACACAGAACTTTCCTAACAGATTCTTCCTTGGTTAATCATTTTCTGACTACTGCTTACAAAACAAACCTTATCTCTCTCATATGGATTCCAAATTGAGTGATTCCAGTGCTTAAAAATCTGTGTATTTTTTATGTTAATCATTTATTTTAATTTCTAACTCATTCTTCCCAAAATTTCAAAAACATAAACTTCCTTGGTTACTCTAAAATCCAATTTTCTAACCAAAACCCTTCTTAAGGTTCCAGTTAATCCTTTTATTAAATCCTCTTCCATTTTCTTCCTAATTTCCATCTAACCATATGATTACTTATTTCAACATTTTAATTAGATTATTTACACTTAATTTAACATATTCCATCATTCTCTTCTTAAGAAAATAGAAAATCAAATCATGTACTATTAAGGGTGTTCCCAACAGAAATTTCTCATGGTCTTCTTCTAGGTGTTTAAGGCCTTATTCATTTTATCTATCTAACCATATTCCATTAACTTTTCACCACATTTAAATATATATAATAGCAACACAATACTCTAAAATTTTGCCGCCCATAGTCATACCTATGCAGAACCTTCCACACCAACCTAAGTATTCAAATATACATCACATGCAAGATCAACATGTATCATGATATAGCAACATTCATGGCCAATCATCAAAGTAGTAAATATTGTAAATTCCATCAAAGTTTTAGGATCAAAATCCCATATAAATGTTATAAATTTCAAAGATTTTCTTCAAAAAGAGGTATTGTTAAACTTACCTAAAGAACTCCCTAATTCACTTAGTGAATTCTTTTTCTTGTTTCCTCTTGCAGGAAGTAGTAAGATTCCTCACTTCCCTTAGCTTTTTTAGCACTTAAAGAAGAGAAGGAGGTGAGTTTTGAACTCTAAGGATGAAGGGAAAAGATGGATTCAAGTGAAGATTAAGCTAACTTATCTTGAGTACTTAGTATTCTAGACTTCTCCTTTTTCTTCCTTCCTCTCTTCTCCTCTCTTTCTCTCATTTCTTCACTCTACCTTGCTTATGTTTTTCTCTCTCCTTCAATTGGACGAAATTCTAATGTTATAAGAGTAATTTTTGCTTAAATAAATTATCAAGTGGTGGACCTCTCATAATCATAAGTCTACCTTATCACAATTAGGATGCTCTTGGCTACTTTTTGGGGGAAGACAACTCATGTTTTTTTTTCCTCTCCCTTAGTCAGGATATGCGTAGCAAAAGGATATTTGTATTTTGAAAATTATGATAAAAATTTTTTAAGACAAGGGACAAGGTCCCTTTGATTTAGGGATTCATTTTCTTTTTCTTTTGTCTCACTTAAGTACGATAAGTTTTCCTTTCTAAGTGAAAAATTTACAACTCTTGAGTCTCCCTTACTTGGCTAAAATTATTTGTGTAGGATATGGATGTTTTGTCATATTGCCATGTATTATTACCTACTTGCTGAAATTATGAATGTAGAATATAGATGTTTTGTCTTCATGCCATGTATTATTACTTACTATTTCATCACATGGCTTGCTGGAATTATAAATTTAGGATATAGACATTTTGTCTTAATGCTATGTGACCTAATCTTAATTATTATTACACTACTATTTTTCACATGGTTCTTATTTTTTTCTGTTGGATTTGGGCTCATTCTTGCCCATTTCTTTTGCTTTGACTGAAATTCTACCTTTCATAGAGGGCTTGGTCACATTTTTATGATTTTTGGGCTATCGGTCCAACTTCTATATCCTAGTCCAAATCCATGTTTTATCTCTTACTTAGGTTATCCAATTGGTTTGCTAGAAACTCATGTGAAGTGGAAAAACTCTATATGAAGTTTTCTTAGTGAAAACCTAACGTATGGGTGGAGATGTTAAATTTAGGAATTCTAACTCTTGAATTAGGAAAAATTACCTTAATCTAATCTTTTTAAAATTTTAAGACCTTTAATTACTTCCCAAAAATTTGTCTTCCTTACCCGAGAATTTCGTCTCTCTTTAGTATGTTATTTCTATTTTTTTCTATTTGATTTTCTCTCTTTACCAATTCCCTTAATGTTAGAAATATTTTCTATGCATACACTTAAAGTGAAAAATTTCTAGGGCTTATATTTCCTTAAATATCTAAACAAAATTTAATAAATGTTATTTTCTTAATTAAATATTTATGTACCTTTATTAATAAAAAAAATGAAATTAAAGATGTTACAATGTGTCCATAAAGTTTTTGCTGGCATTGTCTTTTCATTTTCCTATTTATCTCTAAACCTATTCTTCTGCTAGGCATTGTGGAACTGAAGCTTGCAGTTGTTGATTCTAATTGCTCTCTGAGACATAAACAACTCACATCTCTTAATGTGAAATATTATGATATTTGGAATATTTTTCTTGTGTAAGTTTGTAAATTGTGTTTTTTTAATTCCTTTTCCTTTGTTAGTTGTTATCATGTTTCTTGTTTTCTGTTATGCTTATTTGTTGGTAAAGGTATAAAATGTTGCTATCCTTACAACTATAAATTTTTTATTTGTTCTGATAGTTTACTTATTGGTTTAATATATTAATTAACTCTTTTCTTGTAGCACTGACATGAAAGTGAATGAAAATATTTTTGATAATCAAATGGCAGGGCCTAACTAAAGCTGATTATGGACTGAATGGTGAAGTTTTGTTGAAGTTCATGAGACAAAATAAAAGGTTATGTTGAAGTTCATGAGTCAAAAATAAAATAAAATATATTTGCACCTGTCTTTTGAATGAATGAATGGAACAAGATACAATTGTATTTAATTAGAGACTTTTAGCAGCTGGTATTGGACTATGTTAATTGACTAGAAGCAAGGGCTCTACTTTTTATTTAATATTAAACATATTTGTTGGAAATGAATCTTATGAATTTCTTGCTGGTATATGACTGTATCATTGACTTGATAGAATTATATGAAAGTAGTATGAAGTTGGAAAATGAAATGGGAAGCCAATCCTCTCCTCTGTTTATATCTTGCAGTCGTCTAGCATTGATTATGGGCAAACATTTGGGCAAGACACTGTCCAAGATCATACACAGTGTATTTCAAAAGCGGTGTGCCTCTCAATCTTACTCTCCTTGATAGTTCACCTTAAATACTAGTTCTTCAGTTTCCTCCATATGGCTAGGGAAGTTCATATTAAGTTTCCTTTTTTCTGGTGTTGTTTTTGGCGGACCTTCTCTTAGATCTGGGGGGGGGGTAAGAAAGAAATCCCTTTTATAAGTAAAGCTCTATAACCCAAAATAACAATAAATGAAAAAAAGGCAAGGGCCCTAATTAAAGTTGAAGAAAGGAAAGGCACCCAAAAGGCAAAGAATAACGATTCTGTGCTCCACCACGACTAAAAATAGTGCCATTGCTTTTGTCACACCAATTGCAGCAATTTTTCCTGCTTCATCATCTCTTCGATGGGCAACTGTGGTACTAGAGACTAGAGAGGAATCGGTTGTTGTCTCCAACACTCAAGGTTTTTTTTTTAAAAAATAGTTTCTCAATCCAATTTAGATCTAGTTCTAATTTTACCAGATCATTCCCGTTCTTTTCTATTTTTGAATTTATGTAGTTTCTAATTATCTAAAATTTTCTACTTAATCTATCAAACTTAGCATCCTCATTTTTGTTGTAAACAAAAAGCATCCTTATTTCGGGCTTGTGCCGTATTATGTATTTTCCACCATAATTGAAGTTTAAACATTTATGCATATGTATCTTAGACAGAAAATTTTTGCCATTGCTAGTGCCACACCAACTATCTTGATTCTTGAAATTGAATTAGTTGTTTTATAGTTGTTTGAATTATCTAAATCATGTTCAGATTATTTTGTAAGTGATAAGCCTATCTTGAAATTATATAATGGTGAAGAGTAAGAAAATTGATTCATTTTTGAAGAGAAAAACTAATGACAAAGAGGAAAGTAGCATAACACTGTATGAAAAGAATAATCTTGAGAATGCTCCAACATCTAAATGGGAAAGTGCGTGACCCGGGCCAACATGAAATTGACACTTCAAAATGCCTAGGAGATTGGTGGACTTGCAAGTGATAAAGGGAAAAATCAAATTGGCACTTTAAAATAATCAAGAGATACTCGTTGGAGCTCTCATTTTAACTCAATTTGTAGTATGATAAATATGTTTGGTGCAACTTGTTTTGGTCTTCATAAGATTATTGTTAATGGATCAACTTATTCTTAAAGAACATAGACTGATGGTGCTTACAATATTTTGATCTCATTTAAGTTTAAATTTATTTTACACTTTATGAAAGAGATCATAGGAGTAACAAATATCCTTTTTCAAGCTTTACAAGAACAATCTCAAGATATAGTAAATGCAATGAATTTAGTTCATACTACAAAAGTTCTCACTCAAAAATTGAGAGATGATGGTTGGAAAAATTTGTTAAAAAATGCAATATTATTTTGTGAGCAACATGAAGTTGAGGTTTTTGACTTTAATGCTCCTTTACAAAAGGGCGCTCTCGTTAACTAAAAGAACATATCACATTAGAACACTGTTATAGAGTTGAAATATTTTTAGCTACCATAGATAAGCAATTGCTTGAATTGAATAATAGGTTTAATGACAAAGCATTGAAACTTTTGACACTTAGCTCTCATTTAGTTCCTAAGGGTGCTTATAAGACTTTTAACATTGAGAATATTTGCACTCTTGTGGAAAATTCCTATCTTGATGATTTTACTGAGCAAGAGAAGATGATTTTGAAATCTCAGCTACAACATTTTATTATTGATGCTTCCATTCATAAAAGTTTGAATAATCTATCAACAATACCTGAATTATGTTATGCTTTGGTGGAAATAGAGAAATTCAAAGTGTATTATTTGATTTATCGGTTGATTTGTCTCATATTGACTCTTCCAGTTATTACAGTTACAATAGAATGTTCATTCTCAACAATAAAAATAATCAAGACAAGGTTGCATAACAAGATGGAAGACGATTTTCTTGTAGATAACCTAGTGATTCATATTGAAAGAGAAATAGCTACAAGTTTTACTTTTGATTCTATCATTAATGCTTTCAAGTCATTAAAAATTAGGAGAGCAGCATTTTAAATGAAGGTAAATTTTAATTATTTCATCTAATATTTTGTTTATTTAATTGTATTATAATATTTTTCAATTTTAATATTTGATATATGGTGAACTATATTTGTTAGATATATTGTGTCTTGTTTAATTTTCAAAGTGATTTTTTTATTAATTGTTAAGTATCTCTTTCGCCCCCTCAATAATTTGTTCAATATTCGCCGCTGGTTTGTTATAGCTATTGGAATTGAGGTTTTTTACTTGCCTCGCCATGTTTAATGGTCCTCCACTCCTTTCAAATAATTAGCATTTAGATTTTTTTACTAATATCTCACTTGTAGTAGGACTACATTGTTATTGAGGTTTGGTAAAGCTTTTAATATATATAACGATAATTTTTTTTTTCACTTTTAATTCCAGGAAATATATGGTCCAAATAGCCACGGAAAAATTTTGAATGGTGCAACTTTCAACAACCAGAAGTTTATTTAAGGTTGGGTTTTATTACAACCTTCTTGGTTTTGTATGTATAATTGTTTGCACGTTCTAATACGATGGTATTTAAGTAGATTCACTTTAAATAGATAACGTCAATGGAAATTCCTATTTTAGTGTTTTAAAAGTTAGAAGAGATGTTTGTTAATTTATACAACTATCCAAGTATGTGAGAATCATATCTTACAGGGAATTCTTGTCTTCAATAGGAGAGTATAAAGAAAGCAAGTAAACTAGTCCAAGCAACAACGAGTTAAATTTCAATCAATAAAAGACTTAGGCAACTATTTCATTTAATTTTACCTCATTCCCTATTACTGCAATAATATGAATTATGAACTTGAGTTTTAATTTATTTATAAACTCTTCTCAGGATAAATAAATTTAACTATTCTCAAAATAAATCCCAAACATGCGATATAATTGAAAAATAATTCAGATAAATATTAAGCTGATCTAGGTTATGTACAACATGCAAGTATATTGCCATTCAACATAAAAGTTAACTCATTTGCTTCTAGTTTATAAGATATTTCAATAAAAAATATCTTATCATATTTTAATCAAATAATTAGTGATGAAACAATTGGAAATATGAAACATAAAATTAATAAATAATTCAATAAATTTTATCCATAAGTAAGGAAAAGAGTCAAGATCAAATAATATAAACGAGATTTATTAAATACCTAAATAAAAAGTTTACTCTATAGAAAACATTATAAACATCTTAAAATAACAAGGATCAAAGAAAAGTAAAATAGGAAAACAAGAGCATTTCACAATTTTTTTAAACCCTAAAAATCTTCTTGATCATGAATTTTCATTGCCTTGTGCCATTTTATCTCCCAAAAACCTTTATTCTTAGAGTGCTTCCCTTCCTGTTAATTGCCCTAGGCTTGCCTTTTATAGGTTAGGATCCAAAGTTGTGCGCTTTGGATAAGAAAAAAGAAAAAAAGAAAAGAAAAGTTGACAAAAAAACCACAAATTCAAGTTGCAGCTCCAGCAAGAGTACAACCTTGGATATTCAGAGCCGCAACTTCTAGTGAATTCCTAAAATATGGACTTTTCCAACACTCGAAGCCTTGCAAAGCCTAAGCTTCCAGCAAATTACTTCTTCTAGAGAATTTTCTCCTTTGCTTCCTTTTCTCCTTTTTGCTATCTTTTGAGGATTATCTACCCAAATCAAACAATCAATAATTAAACATCCATAAAATGCAATTTCTAATCAAAGTATATACATTTATTGTGGCGAATCTTGAACAAAATTATTGAGGGGGCGAAAAATATGCTTAACAATTAATATATAAAAAGTAATATTGAAAAATAGTTCTAATGCATAATATATATATATATATATATATATATATATATATATATATATATATAATAACCTTGATTTTTAATAGATATCAATAAAAAGACAGTGTATCTCACAAATTTAGTTTATTGTATAATATATCAAATATTAAAATTGAAAAATATTATAATACAATTAAATAAACAAATTTTAGATGAAATAATTAAAATTTACCTTTACCTAAAGTGCTGCCCTCCTATTTTTTAATGACTTGAAATCATCAATAATAAAATCAAAAGTAAAACTTGTAGCTATTTCTCTTTCAATATGAATCACTAGGTTCTTTGTAAGAAAATCATCTTCCATCTTGTGACGCAACCTTGTCTTGATTGTTTTCATTGTTCAAAATGAGCATTCTGTTGTAGTTGTATGGTGTGAGCACGGCTAACAAATGGAAATTGAGTGTAGGCCGTCTTTAAGTTCCACTTCGATCTATTAGAAGAGCTTGGGTTAAAAGATTCGAAGAAGAACTTAATGGTTTAATTCTAGAGGCCCATCAAAGAGATACATGCATTACTACAAAAGATGAGCCCAAAATTGATCAATGTAATTAAAACTCACTTAAATATGGGTCAAGACCAGCCGATCTAAATATAAACCTAAAGTACAAGAAGATTAAAGACTGGAGACTGAAAATAGGCCCAAAATCAAAGAGTTATTTAATGGCCCAATTTAAACTACCTTTTTCTTATTTATTTAATTTTACTTTTTGTTTGTTTGACTAGGAAAGTTTCCTATTTTGTAGTTTCTTTATTTGATTATAAGAGTTTTCTATTTTTAATTTTTCTTGCATTGTAGGAGTTTCCTATTTCTAATTTAAATGATGTGAACCCCTGATATGAATCTCACCAAGAGTAGTGAGACCCGAAATCAATATGGGATCCGATTGGAAGGATCGTGTTCTAATCAGATTTATAATAAAATAAATTAAAGAAAATGACCTTGAACCATTATCTATAAAGAGATAAGAATCAAAGGTATAAGAAATATTACAGACGTCACACTTAAGAAAGAGGAGGAAGATTGTGAGTGATAAGTCTTGCTTGAACGCTATAAGAAAATATTGATAAGTTCAGAAAAGTTCTTTGAAGAATCAAAGAGAAAATACTTTCAATATTATTAATGATAATTTGTATTTGTTCAAGAGTATACATGCCTATTTATAGGCCAATAACCTAAACTAACAAGAAAAACTAATAGACAACTCCTATAGGGCAAGGAAAATTAGAAATAGGAAACTCTTACAATGCAAGGAAAATTAAAAATAGAAAACTCTTATAATTAGACAAGGAAACCATAAAATTGAAAACTTTCCTAGTCAAACAAAATAAAAGTAAAATTAAATAAATAAGGAAAACGTAGCTTAAATTGGGCCATTAAATAACTCTTTGATTTTGTGCCTATTTTCAGTCTCCATTTTTTAATCTTCTTGTACTTTAGGTCCATATTTAGATTGACTGGTCTTAACCCATATTTAAGTGGGTTTTAATGACATGGACCAGTTTTGGGCTCTTATTTTGTAGTAATACATGTATCTCCTTGATAGGCCTCTAGAATTAATCCATTAAGTTTTTCTTTGAATCTTTTAGCCCAAGCTCTTCTAATAGATCGAAGTGGAACTTGAAGACAGCCTGCACTCCATTTTCATTCATTAGCTGTGCTCACATCACTATAGTAACTAGAAGAGTCAATATGAGACAAATCAACTTATCGATCAAATAATACACTTTGAATTTCTTTGTTTCCTCCAAAGCACAACACAATTCAAGTATTATTGATAAATTCTTCAAACTTGGATGAATGGAACAATCAATAATAAAATGTTGTAGCTAAGATTTGAAAATCATCTTCTCTTGCTCAGTAAAATCATCAGGATAGTATTTTCCACAAGAGTTCAAATAATCTCAATGTTGAAATCCTTATAAGCAGCCCTAGGAACTAAATGAGAGCTTATAAGTGTCAAAAGCTTCAATGCTTTGTCTTTAAACCTATTATTCAACTTAAGCAATTGCTCATCTATGGTAGCTAAAGATATTTCAACTATGTAATGGTGTTCTTTTGTTGATGAGAGTGCTCTTTTTGTAAAGGAACATTAAAGTTAAGAATGTCAATTTCATGTTGCTCACAAAAAGATATCACATTTTTTAACAAATCTTGCCGACCATAATCTCTCAATTTTTGAGTGAGAACTGATGTGATCTTAATTAAGCATGATATTAATACCTTTAAACTTACTTTTTGTTTGATTTAAATAAAATATAATTAGGAATTAGCTTAGTTTTGTGTTGTGTTGTAGGAACAAAGGAAAAAGAAAAGAGAAGAAAAAGATAAGAAATTCATGGAAAAATACTACATTGCAGCGATTCCAGACCTTTTAGCATTTGTTTGAGCATATATCCCTCTTATGAACTCCAATCAAAGTGATTCAAGTGGCTGTGAGAAGATAACACAATTATCTACAACTGTTATGTTGAACACTTGGTCAAATTCGGGAGATTTCATAGCTTTATAGAGCTCACAAATTATAATCATAGTGCATCAGGATGAATTCTGACCTTTGGTCACTAATTTTAGCATATCTCCTTCAATATATATTGGATTAAGCTGATTCCAGCGGCTATAGAAAGAAGGGACATAAAGCTACAACTTTCATGTTAGGTACTTTGGCAAATTATAGAGTTTTCTAGGCAACGTGTCGCTCGCAAGAGAGCGCCGCGGCGCTGCACCATTGCAAGTTCGAAGGGTCGCGGAGCTCCCTAGCGCGCCGCGGCATTTGTTGCCCAGAAGCACCAGGCGCCGTGGCAACCGATGCCTAGAGCTGCTGTGCCCGAGCATCAGAATCCAGAGTGTGCCAGAGCTAGACTAGGCGTCGCGGTGCCCTGTTAGAAGCTTTTCGTAGCGCCACGGCGCCCGTGTAG
Source organism: Gleditsia sinensis (assembly GCA_037074535.1). Classification (NCBI taxonomy): domain Eukaryota; kingdom Viridiplantae; phylum Streptophyta; class Magnoliopsida; order Fabales; family Fabaceae; genus Gleditsia; species Gleditsia sinensis. The sequence goes on from CM073470.1 coordinate 49,336,617, forward strand.
CGCCGTCGTGGCACTCGCCACCACACCAGATTGCTAAATTCGTGATTTTTAGGTCTTCTTGACTCCAATTGAAGCCCAATGGGCTGTGATTTGACCTAGAAACACTCCTACTTCGATTAGGAGGAGTTAATCTGTAAAAAAGGATCAAAATAAGCAGAGAATGGATTCAATCTTTCATCTAAGTTCTGAGTTACATTCTTCAATTCTTCTTTTGATTTTCTTATGGCCCTGCATGGCTAGTTCTTTTTAGTTGGTTGAGGTAGATTGAAACCTCAAGGGATCTTCATGCATTGTGAGATGTGGATTTGATTTTACTATTTCAATTTGAATTGAGTATTGATTATTCCTCTGCTCTTCTTCTCAATGATTATTCATATGATTGCTAGGGAGGCCTACTAGTATATTGTGTGTCTTAATCTACTGCTGAATTGTGTTTTGAACAAAGTCTTCAATTCTGTGATTCATGAGGCAAATAAGTTTGAGGATTTTGGATTATAAATCATTGAACCTATGATGAATGATTAACTAAATTAGATATAACCGATGTGTTTATATTTGTTTAGCTCTGTCAGTTTCTCTAGTTCTTCATACGGTTAATAAGTTATGCTTTACCGATGTGCTAAAGGATTTCTTGTTAATTATGGTTTAATTAGTGCGATTGTCATTAATTTGCTTGGCTTAAGGGGGAACAGGGTTAGAAATCCAATGATAGATATTCAATTATAAATTGATTATGTTGTCAATGATCAATGTAATCCCTTGACGGTGGATATCAACCGAAACCAATGTTTTTATCATTAATCACTTTCTCTTAATTACTTTAGTTATTGTTCACTTAGTTTTATTTGCAATTATCAATCCCCCCTTTCTCAATCACATAAGGTAATTCCAATCTCTGTGGGATCGACCCTTACTCCCACTACTACAGGTTAATTTTGAGGTCAAGTATTAATTTGGGTGTACCTGCGACAGTGCGCACCAAGAACTTTTGTAGTATGAACTAAATTCATTGCATTTACTATATCTTAATATTGTTCTTGCAAAGCTTGACAAATGATATTTGTTACTCCCATGATCTCTTTCATAAAATGTAGAATAAATATAAATTCAAATGAAATCAAAATATTATAAGCACCATTTGTAACAACTCCATTTATGTAAAATTTTTTTTTTTTTAAAATACCATGAAGTTATTACCTCGTTACAACTTAACTCAATATAACATTTATTTAATTTATACAATACTGAGTTTCCATACACACTATTATTTTACAAACTACACACCATTATTTTACAAACATTTGTACAAAGATACATATTAGTTCTAATCATCTATATCGACTACTTCCGGGGACACTGGTTCGGGTGGCACGTCCACCGGAATCTCAGTTACATCTACAACAGTTACATCAGAAATAACTGGAAGTTGCCCAAGGTAGGGCACCTCGATCCAACGTACAGAGATAATAAGTGTCATAGAGAATATCTGCATATTTATTCTTCTGAACATGATATGGAAATATAGTGAGAATTAAATCCCAGTAAGTTCAACAATAAATCATAATTTACCATCAATATAGTTCATCATGTCATGTTCAGCTGTATAAACTACAGAAAATATCTTTAGGTCACATGAATGCACTTTATCATGCACATGAAAATTATACAGTTATGACATGTATGGCATGAATAACTATTTTTCGAATTTCATATGATGGCTATCCACTTATTCTTACTTCAAGCTACCCCGGTCAGGGTGAGTATTCTCTACTTTTCGGTACGGGCTTATCTCGCTCCGTCCGACATGGCACACTTTCTCTTTCTTTTCTTATTAACATGATCATAACCGTTGGTAGGGCGTCTCCTACTGGTGCACCACACGGATTGCCATGTGACCGTGCTCATTTCTTTTCTTTTCACAATGATAGCCAAAAATATGCTTTCAATAACAAGTATGTTCATCAAAATATAACTATTACCATAAATCATTGGTAATCATGCCATGAACATAACCATTTAAAATATCACTTTATAAAACATTTCCATGTCAAAATTCCATACTAATACCTTGGTAACTGGATAGTAATTGTAGTCTGTAAACAGCGCACCAGAAAAGTTCCCAGGAAAGAGAGGTGGGTCACTAATGGACACGCTTAAGTACCATGTCTTTCCTTGCCAGAGCTTTCCTTAGACATGCACTTTTCACAAATCACAATTTTGTTTTCCAGTAACTAGAATAATTCTTTTCTGATGTGAAAATACTGCAACCACGGAGCATACTAAGATTTTTCAAATAAAACCGGCACTTTCAAAACTTCTTGTAAATTTATATGAGTACTAGGGTAAATTCCATGTTAAAAATTACACACTTAAAATGGTAGTAAGTTCATGCAATGGCAATGGCTATGGCTATACTAGTCATTTGTTAAGATTCATCTTCTTTTTAAAATACTAATTTTATTTCTTTATTTTCTTGATGCAGGTTTTCATCCTATCTAACCTTCTCTTACTAATCAGAGCATAACTCCCTCAATTTAACTCTGATGTAGGTGATCTTAGTGTCAATTTCAAGATAAAGCAATTATCTAAAACTATTATGTTGAACATTGTAGCGAAATATTAAGAAATCAAGGTGATATTACTCCCTAAATGTACAGATTATTTCTTCTCGTGTAAGTTCTGACCTTTACTGACTAATTAGACCATATCTCCCAAATTTGAACTCCAAATTGAGTTATTCCAGTTGGTAAAAATCCATGAGCCCTATATCTATAATTGTTATCTTGGCGTACGATTTTAACTCCCTACAGAATATTTTCCAGAAATTCAAAAACTAAAGCTTTAATAACATATTCTGAATAAACATTTTCTGACCTCTGCTTACTAATCAGCTTATATCTACCTCAAATGGACTTCAAATTGAATGATTCCAGTGCCTAAAAATCCATGACACATTTATCTTTAATTCTTATGTTAATAATTTATTTTAATGCCTTATAGATACTTCTCAGAAATTAAAATACCGAAGCTATCCTAACATATTTTTCCCTGATGACCCATTTTCTGACCTTTGTCTACTAATCGGCTCATATCTCCCTCATATGGACTCCAAATTGAATGATTCCAGTGGCTAAAAATCCATGACATACATATATTTAATTCTTATGTTAACCATTTATTTTAATTCCCTACCAATAATTCCCAGAAATTAAATTACCGAAGCTATCCTAATATATTCTTCCCTAATGATTCATTTTCTGACCTTTGACTACTAATCAGACCATAGCTACCTCATATGGACTCCAAATGGAATGATTCCAGTGGCTAAAAATAAATGACACATTTATCTTTAATTCTTATGTTAACCATTTATTTTAATTCCTTATAGATTGTTCCCAGAAATTAAAATACCGAAGCTTAAAATTCTGCCACCCATAGCCATAACCATGCAGAACTATCTACACCAACCTAAGTATTCAAACATACATCACATGCAAGATCAATATGTAACATGATATAGCAACATCATGACCAATCATAAAAGTTCTAAGATCAAAATCTCATACAAATATTATAAGTTTCAAAAGTTTTCTTCAAAAAGAAATATTGTTAAACTTACTTGGAGCACTTAGTCTTCTAGACTTCTCCTTCCTCTTTCTTCCTTTCTTCCTCTCCTTTCCTCACTCTACCTTGCTTCTATTTTTTTCTCTCCCTCACTTGGACGAAATTCTAATGTTGTAAGGGTGGGTTTTTCTTATATAGACCACCAAATAATTCACCTTTCATGATCATGGGTCTACCTTATCACAATTAGGATACACTTTGTTGAATTTTTGGAAAACAAACAATTTATGTTCTTGTCTTCCTCTTCCTTAGTCAAGATATGCATAGGAAAAGGAGATTTGTATTTTGAAAATTATGATAATATGTTCTTAAGATATGGGACAAGGTCCCTTTGATTTAGGGATTCATTTCCATTTTCTTTTGTCTTAAACAAGTATGATAGGTTTGCCTTTTTAGGTGGCAAATTTCTAGCCCTTGAATCTTCATTATTTGGTTGATATTATTTGTGTGGGCTATGAATGTTTTGTCCTAATACCATGTATTATCATACCACTTGCTAAAATTATGAGTGTAGGATATAGATGTTTTTGTCCTAAAGCCTTGTATTATCATGCCACTTGCTTAAGTGATGAATGTAGAATCACACCACTTGCTAAATTTTTTTGTCTTAATGCCATGTAACCTAATCTTTATTCTTATTATTATATCATCATCTAATTTATTTTATTTTAGTTTTCCTCTTGGATTTGGGCTTATTCCTACCCATTATGGGCTTGTCCTACCCATTTTCTTTGCTTTGGATAAAATTCTTCCTTTCTTGGTGGGCTTGGTCACATTTTCATAATTTTTGGGCTATTTGTGAAATTACTATATCCTAGTCCAAGTCTATGTTTAATTTCTTGTTTAGGTTATCCAATGGGCTTGCTAGAAACTTATGTGAAGTGGAAAAACTCTATATGAAGTGTCCATAGGTAAAAGCCCAATGTATGGGTAAAGATTTTAAACTTAGTAACTATAGTTCTTGAATTAGGAAAAATTACCCTAATTCAATGTTCTTTGAAATTTTAAGACCTTTACTTGTTTCTAAAAATTTATCTTCCTTATCCAAGAATTTTGCATCTCTTTAGTATGTTATTTCTAATTTCTTTCCTATTAGATTTTCCTTCTTTATTTGTTCTCTTAATGTTAGAAACATTTTCTATGCATATACCTAAGGTGAAGAATTTCTAAGGATTATATTTCCTTAGATATCTAAAATATTGTCTAATAAATTTTATTTCCTTAATTAAATTTTTTATGTACCTTTATCAATAAAAGAAACGAAATTAAGGATGTTACACCATTAACCTTTGCTCTTTAAGAATTTGTTAACCCATCAACTATAATCTTTTGAAGAACATAACAAGTTTCACCAAACATATTTATCATACAAAAAATTGAGTTAAAATAAGAGCTCCAACGAGTATCACCTGGCTATTTCGAAGTGTCAATTTGACTTTCCCCCTTACCACTTGCAAGTCCACCAATCTCAAGCAAATATTCAATTTCATCTAACTTCGTAGCTTGCAACTCATCATGTCATTTACTAGATGAACACATAATATTCACAATGAGAATTAAGTGATTGAAAAAGTGATGAACGGAAAAAACTTCTCTAGAGGCATCAACCAACACTAGTTGTAATCGATGGGCATAACAATGAACATAGTAAGCATAAGGAAAATCCTTTAAAAATAGTGCTTGCAATCCATTCCATTCTCCTCTCATATTAATAGCTCCATCATAACCTTGACCGCGAATATTACAAACATTAAGATCGTGTCAAGAAAAGACAACACGTAGCTCTCTTTTAAGATTCAATGTTGTAGTGTCTTTAACATGCACAAGATCAAAAAATCTTTCTTGTATAAGGCCACTTTTATCAATAAACCTTAAAAAAAGAATCATTTTCTTCCTTTGTGATTCATCAATAATTATGCAAAATTTAGAATCTCTAATTTCTTTCAGAATGTGATTGCGAACTTTCCTTCAGAGGATATGCAAAATTTATTTTTGAATTCTATGTGAAGTATACTTAGAATTATATGGTGTATTTTCTAACACAACATTTGTAACTTCATCATTGAATAATGATAAGAGTTTTATCATCTCAAGAAAGTTACCTTTGTTTGTGGACTCTGGAGTTTCATCATGACCTCTGAAAGCACAAGCTTGAAATGCTATAACGAGTTGTAGCAATAGAGGCCTTAAGGCATAATATATTCTTCATAATTTGGTTTGAACTTTGCACATTAATTATATTGCTAATGTTTCTAGACTAATTTGATAAGTCTTCACAAGATTTCACTGCTTTATTATGCGGTAAGCTAGGATCTCCTCCTGTATAGTTGAGAAAAGAACAAATTTTTTCATAATTGACTTTTTTCCACGCTTGAAATCCTTTGACAGTAAAAGTATCTGATCTAGGACGTCCATTTGACTTTGGAGTAAAGAGAAAACAAGGTAAACAAAAAGCATAATTTGTAGTAGGAGAGTACTTTAACCAAGAAGGAAAGATGTTAAGCCAATTATTAACTGATAAACTGAAAGGTGAAAGTTAATACCAGAACCTAATAATTAATTAAGGATATCTTAATCACGAAAGTATTTTAAGGTTCCTTAGGAACTGAATCAATTAGTGGGCACGAGAAAATCGATTAATTGCATTCCATGGTTGGCATAGAACTTAATGGACTTAGGTTGAACTAAGAACAACGAAAATAGGCAATTGGATTAACCTAGGTACGATTAGTAACGCTTGAAAGAGGTTATTGGTTAATTAAGGTTAAACCATCCCCAATTACCTAGATAATTGCAATTAAAAGTACATATTAGATGTTGAATATCATAAGTGCAGTAAACCCTAACCCTAGGCTTTTGTTTATTGAATTACTTATTTACTTAATTGTGACACACTCTGATGTACCCTAACCCTAACTTAGACTTTCTCTGAATTGGAAACCTCTCTTTGCGCATATGTACTCAAATCCAATCACCAGGTTCAAATACAATTTTTGTTCGGCTCTTGTTGGCTTGCGTTGCATATTGGTTATTCTTCCTCTTAATGTTAGCTTGAACTTCAGCATGCAAATCTTTTACATATTCAGCCTTTTGCTTACCATCCAAGTTAACAAACACATTAGTAGACAAAGGTAAAATATCCAAAGGTGTTAGAGGATTAAAGCTATAAACAATTTCAAAAGGACTACAAGCAGTAGTCGAATACACAGATCTATTGTAAGCAAACTTAGCATATGGTAATGGAATATAAAGACCATGTGGCATAACCTTAGACTTAACTTGTTTACATGCCATGCACTTAGCACAAAATGAAATGACATCATGTTTTATGCGAGGCCAATAAAAATGTTCATATAGAATTTCTAAGGTTTTAGTCACTCCAAAATATTCCATTAAACTTCCACTATGACTTTCTTTAATTAACAAGTTACGCATAGAACACTTAGGCACACAAAGTTTATTCTTTTTAAACAAGTAACCTTTATGTCTATAGAAACCATCAATAGCACGCTTATCACACAAATTCCAAGTAGATCCAAAATCAACATCATTAGCATACATGTCTCTAATATATTCAAAACCAAGCAACTTAGAATGTAAGGATGTAAATAACGCATATTTTCTAGACAATGCATAAGCTACCACATTTTTCTTCCCATTCTTACACTTAATCACATAATTTAATGTCTGAATGAATTCTAACCACTTAGCATGTCTCTTATGCAACTTACCATGGCACTTCAAGAATTTCAAACTCTTATGATCTGAATGAATAATGAATTCTCTCAGCCGTAGATAATTTTTCCAAGTTTGCAAAGTCCTCATCAATGCATATAACTCCTTATCATAAGTAGGATATTTCAATGCTATGAATTCCTGTATCAAAGACACAACCATACTAGGCAAAGAAAGGTTATGAGTGTTAGTAAAATAAATATCCTTGTACATTAGCACAAGAAGGCTTGACTTGCATACCAAAGCACTCTTCACCTCACTTTTTAATGCAAAAACACTCAATTTTTTATTTTTCTCTTTCTCTGGCTCACAATTCTCTTTCTTTTTCTGCTCACATATCTCAATTTTGGCCTTACTCTCTTTCTTATTTTGCTCACATACCTCAACATCTCTCTCTTTTCTCTCACTCTCAATTTTGGCTTTACTATCTTTTTTCTCTTTTTCTTGCTCACATCTCTCAGCCTCTCTTTCTTTTCTCTCACTCTCAATTTTGGCCATATTATCTTTCTTCTCTTTTTCTTGTGTTTCTCTCAACTTACACTCTTTTGTAATCCTCACTTGATCAGCAAAAGCCTCAGCTGGCTTTAGGGGTGTTAGAACAAAAGTTCGATTATGCATGGTCAATGTATATCGATTCTTGTAGCCATCATAATTAACCCTTCTATCAAATTGCCATGGACGTCCCAACAACAAGTGTCTAGCATACATCGGTACTACATCACAAAACACCTCATCTTTGTAGTTACCAATAGAAAAAGATACCAAAACCTAATTTGTCACCCATATCTCTCCACTATCATTCAACCATCTTAGCCTATATGGCTTAGGATGTTTTAATGTGGGTAGACTCAATTTATCAACCATCAAGGTACTAGCTATATTAGTTCAACTCCCACTATCAATAAACAAGCTACATACCTTGTTATTCACGTGGCACCTGGTCTGGAAGATGTGCTCACACTATTCATCATCAATATCATCATGGGATTGCATATTAAGAGCACGTCTAATAACCAATATTTCTCTATTCACTTGCTTACCAATCTCCATATTATTACAATCCTCCATTAGTGGCATATCATCCTCACTAGAATCACTAGAATGCTTACTCTCCATACGTCCCCTTTCTTCCTCACCAAAGCCAAATTGTTTGGAAGGCTTAGGTTTGGATAATGACTCAAAATTATCTAACTTCATATGTATCAACTTAAGTTGCTCCTGAACCGCCTTTATGTAAAATTTAAGATCAACTTTCGGTTGATTTATTTTAGTGCTCATGTTTGTCTCAAAAACTTCACGTGTTTGCACTCAATTTACTCTCTTTCCCTTAAAGTTCTTAAACAAGAACCTTATCAACAAGCTTATAAAAAGGAACAATTGAAATAAGAATGATAAGAATAAAATTTGTAGACGATGACGACTCTAAGAACTGAATTTGAAAAATATGAGGGATACTAATATCAGTATGCTATTGTTTTTGGCTTCTTTTTTTTTTGAACGAATTTCTCTTCTTTTTTTTGAATGAACTTCAGCTCACCTCTTCTTTTTTTTGAGCAAATTTTTGTTTTTTTTTTTAAATTTAAATTTTTGGAAGCAAAAACTAAATTGCACTAGGACTAGGACTCTCTTTTTTTAAGGAACTAGAAGAAAATTAACTAGAACTAAAACTCTAATTTAACCTAAAGAAAGGTAGAAGAAGAAGAAAGACTCTAGAAAACAAATAGAAAATAAAAGATAGGACACCAACCAAATTTCAAGGAGCCAAAGCTCTGATACCAAATGATGCGTTCCTCTATACCAAGAAACTGAGTGTTTGGCGAAAGTAAGGATCGATTTGAAAATTCAATGGATGTTTGATCGCCACAAGTTACCTCGATAAGATCGGATTCAGTTCTTTGCCCAAGAACTAAGGGAAGCTCTCACTTTAGGAGAAAATTCAATCTTTGTTAATCATCAAAATCTGTCTCTAATACATGAACTTAAAGAACTCTTATATAGATAATCAAACCTAACCCTAGTAAGAAAACCAGAAGGCCTTAAATTCCTAATTGGACTTCTAATAGAATATGGCTTAAATAACATTAGTTATCTAGCCCAACTAAACTAACAAAAACAAACTCATAATTAAACTACTAATTGGCCAGCATAAGGGATGAGCCCAAATACTAATAATATCCAAAACAAAAACCTATAACATAAAGCCCATAATACATCTTAAGTCAATGCAGATTTGAGCTAGTTGTCTTCAAGATCCAACAAGCTCTACATGGCCTCTAGACTGTCATCTTTAATGTCATCCTCAAGGCTGCAAAGTGTGGCCCACTTGATGTCTTGACTTGGCCCAATAACTTCCTCTTTAGCCTGCACATCCAAGATCAAACCCAGTCAAGCTTCTTTGGCCCGCTTCGCCCTACTCCTAGTCATTGGACCACTTATCCCTTGCAAAGGATCTTGGGAATGATTTATAGTAGCTTTGACAGCACCTTGATCTCTATCATACTCTCTCATCGAATTGCATTGATTTAGATAGCATATTTTGTAGAGGCTAGTAATTGGCCATTGTGCTCTGTGATGAAAGAATTGAGAGATAGTATCCTAGCTGAAGCTCATAATAGTAGGTATACCTTACATCTTAGAGTCACTAAGATGTATCAAGACTTAAAAAATAAGTTTCTAGTGGCCTGGGATGAAAATGGACATAACCCGTTATGTGTTTAAGTGCTTAGTGTGTCAGAGAGTCATGGTAGAACACCAAAAGCCTGTTGGATTGCTCTAACCCTTAGATATTCCTAAGTGAAAATGGGATAACATCTCTATAAATTTAGTCATGGGTTTGCTTAGGACATCATCTAGCTATGATGCAATTTGGGTAAACGTGGATAGATTGACCAAGTCTGCCCACTTCTTAGCCATTAAGTCTACCTATTCTCTAGACAAGTTGGCACAAGTGTATGTTCATGAAATTGTCAGACTCCATGGGATACCTACCAGTATTATTTCTGATCGAGACCCCAAGTTTACTTCTAGATTTTAGAGATCTTTGCAAGATGCCTTAGGTATTAAACTTAGGTTTATCATAGCCTACCATCCACAAACTGAAGGATAGACTGAGAGAACAATTCAAACTTTAGAAGATATGCTTAGGGCTTGTGTGCTAGAAATGAAAGGGAATTGTGACATGTATCTAACTTTAGCTGAATTTACTTATAATAATAGTTATCATTCCAGCATCCAGATGGCTCCCTTTGAAGCTCTGTATGGAAGAAAGTGTAGGTCAACTCTCTGTTGGGTAGAGCTAGGGGAGAGGAGTCTTCTAGGCCTTGATTTGATTGATCAAACCACAAGGCACATTGAACTTATCAGAGAGAGACTAATAGCTGCCCAAAGTAGATAAAAGAGCTATGCAGATAAAAGAAGAAGGCCCTTAGAATTTGAAATAGGCGATCATATTTTCCTTAAGGTAACTTCGTTCACGGGTATGGGGAGTCTTTGAAAACCAAAAGGCTCAGTCCCAAATACATCGATCCTTTCCAAATTTTTGATCGGATCGGATAAGTAGCTTATAAACTTGCACTTCCTCCAAACCTTTCTCAGATTCATAATGTATTTCATGTTTTCTAGCTCAAAAAGTATAATCCAAACCCTTTACATATCATAGAGCACAAATCAATACATTTACAAGATAATGTGTCATACATTGTAAGGCCAGATCAAATCATTGACATTAAAACTAAACAATTGAGGAATAAGAACATCCTTCTGGTTAAAGTGGTCTGGAAGGGACAATACTCTGAGGAAGCAACTTGGGAGACAGAAGAAGAAATGAAGAGGAGCTATCCACATTTGTTTAAATAAGGTATGTTGAATTTTGTGGACAAAATTCTTTTAAGGAGGAAGGAAATGTGACATCCTAAGTATCTAATAAAGTTAGATAAATCTAAGAAAAAGTAGAAAATACATATGACAAAGAATTAAAATGTTTAGTTATGTAACAATAAGGCATTTATAAAATAGGTGACATATAGTTAATCATGAATCATATAAAATAAAATTCTTAGGAGCATAATGGATGGGGAGAAGATACAAATATAGTTTTAAGACATTACTAATCTAGGATTAGTAGTAAATTAAGGCAATATAAAACAACTATGGAAATGCTAAGTAGCACCACAAAATTTTAGCCACATAGTATGCCACATTGCCCATAGAATTGTAACCACCTTATAGCCACCTTGCACCTACCAAAGCATGCCACATTACCCACAAAGTTACAGCCACATAGCTTGTCACATTGGCCACAAAATTACAGCCACCTTGCACCTACCAAAGCATGCCATATAGCGATAAAAACTTCAGCCAAAATCAGCCAAGAAAAATGCCACCTTTAAGCAAGGAAATCCTGCCACATAGCCATAATAAATATTTTAGTAACATTCTAGCCAAGAAACAGCCACCCACTTCAGCCATGTTTCTGCCCACAATAAAAAAAATCATGCAAAAGCTGCTGCCCCCACTTCATGCCCTACATTCTCACTCACTCCCTACAAAAACCTCAAGGGGGAGAAGGCAGCCAGAAAAATTAGAGTTAAAGGGGGAGAGAAACCAGAAATAAAAATGTAGCTATGTTGCAAGGGAAACCAAGAGGAGAAGCAAGCTAAAATTTGAGAACCATAGGAGCATTTCTGCATAAGGTGAGTTTCCCTTCTTGAGGAAAGTTGGTTTGTAGTGAGTAAAGCTCATTTTGGATTTTGCATGGGTGATTCTTGAGCATTTGATGGAAGATGTTAAAGTTAAAAACATGGAACTCTAATGGTAGAGAACAATCTTTGCCATCTAAGTAATAAACATGCAGAAGCACTAAACATTCTGCACCTAAAATTTTTAGGCCCTGTGTTCTTAGACTGCTTGATTGGGTAAACGGCCTTTAAATTTTCTAATATTTGGTGAGCAAAGTCTTGAAATATTTGTAATCAATTTTGAAAGTTTTTGTGATTTTCGAGAATCTACAAATAGGCCATTTACAATTAAAATAGTGTTGAGAACAATCTGCTTGACAGCTTAAGCTGTTGATTGAAATACTAAACATTGAAGGGTTAGATATTGAATTTTATGACATATTATAGGGATCCTACTTAAGGACCCCACCAAATTTTTGAAATTATGGGCAGGTTAAGGCATATAATAATATATGGAAATGCAATGGGGCAGGAAGTGAGTCAGAACAGACCAAAACTGGGGATAACCATTAAAAGTGTGTTATTTGAGGGGCCAAATGAATTATTTTTTACTAAAAAAGTTTAAGGTGATTATATAACATATCTAAGATGCTTCATATAAAATATCACGAATTTTTAAGAAGTTTTACCCATCCAAAGGAATGGAAAATAGAATAGAAATGGAATTGAAACCAATTTGCACTATTCTAGATTATGGAGGTAGTTTTTGGGGTAAATGGAAGAGTTAAGGGCTGAGAGAACCACAAAATAAAATAGACATGTAGAGGAACCTCATGGAAAATTTTAGAATTTTTAGAGGAGTTTTGTCATATTTAATAATAATCCCATATCTGAACAAAATCACAATTTTGTTTTGGGGAGCATAAGCTCTTGAACTAGAGACTTATGATTTTAGGTGGTAATATGCATGCATGAACCAAAAGCTCTTATCTGTTTTAGTTTGAGTTATTGGTAGTACCATTGGCAGCCTTAGAAAGGAAGTGATTGTGTAGGAATTAAGGTAGCTAACTTTTCCTTAAAACACTCTTTATGTTTATGAACTTGAATTTATCAATTTCACTGGTTGCCTGACTTTTATGCTATGATGAATGATGGCCTAAAGATATGTTATGTATGAATTCTTGGGAATTAAGGGGTGCCCAAAGTGTGCCAAGTAAGTCTCATTTCTCCCACGTATTGGCCAATAATAGGAGATGCATAACTCTTTTGCAGGTATGGGACTGCATTGGGTAAGTATACCAAAATGTCATGGGTCCCTAGTGTGACGAAGATGATGTATGTTTGTATGGTTAGTGCTTATGTTTCAGTGAAATAAATTGAGATGTTTTAAGGAATGGAATGTGTACTATTTTTTGAAAAATTTGCTAGCTATTGAGATTGTCATCTCATCTCTTTACATCCATATAATCACATTCCCGGTACCCCAGCAAGAGGTAGACAACAAGGGTCTCAAGGTTGACTCATCTATGATGTGGATATAGATTGTATATTTCTTGTTATGTAATATATGTGGGATGGCTTAGTTAAGTGCCAAGTCCCTTTTAGATAGCTCGTAATGTGATGTAAAATAAGTTATAGACTGTACACTTTTTTTTATGGCGTGAGAGCCTTTTTGTTGCAATTAATGCATATCACGCCTAGTTAGTTGCCTATAAGGAAATAAAATTCAAAAATTCTTGGGATAGTCGGAAGCACTTGTATGCTTATCCAAGAAACATAACTAACAATATAAGTGAATATGTGAATTTATGGGTTAGGTAGACATTACTAGAAATTTATAGATAAGAAAAAAATGTATAATACTAAAAAAGTTCATGAGGAATAATCTATGATGTGGATGTATGAAATAAGATGCTAGTTAGTAAGGTGTTGACACTTTTTTTGTATCAGAGCAATAATTCAAGGAATTATATATGTGTTTGGACGAATTCTAGGATATTCTAAATTGATTTAGAGTTGAATTATTGTGAAATTGGCTTTTGTTTAAGGGGTTGTTAAATAAAGTAAACATAGTTTATGGTTGTGTGACTAATTATATGAAAAATGTTTGTATATATAAATGTGCACACAGGGAAAAAACATATAAGAGAGCATATGCTGAGATCCTAAAAGAAATATATGAGAATATGGAAGCCTTAGCTGCCAGTCTCGATGGGCAAGCTATAGCCCAAGCCACCACAGCACAAATTCTTCAACAAGTTTAAGTAGCTCTTAGAAAAGTGCCACAAGGAAACAATCTTGAGGATGCTAGAAAGGAAAATGGGCCAGACCAAATGAATAAACTACTGGCCCAATTCAGGAAGGCCAACCCTCCTTCATTTCTGGGAGAATATGACCCAGTGATAGCGGAGCGATGGATCATGCATTACATGTTGAATAGGAATTGAACTTGACTACACATTGCATTTAGAGCCTTAATTTTTCTACTTTGCACTAGGCTTGTCTTTGCTGAATATGAATTAAACTTGACAAGTTTGCTTGGTTTTTCTTGGCAATTCTCTCGTTGAATTTGAATTTGAAATTTACTTATTTACAAATTCTCTTAGCTTGAAATTTTACTGAGTTTCATCATCATTTGAGCCTTTGATTATTTGGAGAATATTGATTACTTTGTTGCTGCATTATTGGACACCTATTGTTCGCCTTGCTCATTTTTGGCTATATATATATATATACTAAAGTGCATTAGTCTGTTAATTAGCTTTTGGTCCTAATCATCCCACTCCCCATTATATTTTATATTGCATGTCATTTATAAATGGGCACTAAAAGAGCCAGAACTAGTCAATATTCCTCCTAATTCCAGCAACAAGGTAGAGGATGGATTCAAAGATTAGCCCAACCTCTTCATCAAATAAATAAGTATTATATCATATTTGTTGATGATAATCAACAGACACGATACGATACTCTAGTTAAGCGAGGAATGCTGAGTACCCAATACATGGATGAGGAGTGTTTGGACCGGTTAGGACTTTTAACCAACGTCCGCTACCTCGTTGATAGTTCAATTAATGTGGTCCTGTTTTGGAATCCCAACGTCAATCAAGGCCATATTAACTTTAGATTATTTGAACGTACATTTCATTTATCATTAGTTCAATTTAATGCATTATTCAGATTGCCTCCGGGGCGAGATAGAACAGTCCCCTCAAGTTTTCTTGCTCAACATTTTTGGAACTCTATTTTTGTTTGGGGCAATATAATGTATCGAGTTCAAAAGCCTCTTTTATTTGTAATCCCACTTTTAGATATTTACAGCGCCTGATGGCTCATACTATTTTTGGTAAAACTGAAAGTGATGGGGTTGCAAATAAAAGATAGCTTTATTTTTTTTTTGAGCCATGTCACACGGTCATAAGGTGGATAATGGAGCCTTCATGGCTCAATAGAAGGCTAGGGTGGGTAAGTCCATGAATAGAAAATTGATCATAGGGGTCTAGTAACTGCAATAGCTAGAGGGTTAGGATTTGAGGAAAAACTTCAGGATTTGCAACCAATAGTTGGTAGCAACAGGATAGATTTAGAATTTTGTTTGCATATGAAATTAATTGTTAAAAGAAGTGCTGAATATTGGCTACATCTCCGTGGCCATAATATCTTTCACTTCCCTAACCTCACTAGGACATTAGTTACTAATGAGAAGAATTGGATCTATCCTCTACAAGAGGATAGAAAAGATGATGATGATCCTGATGGGGATGACTTCCCCCTTGAGTCATTTTTAGCTCTACCACCCCCACCCTCTTCCCATTTCACTGACACTGTAGGTCCTTCCCATGTGCTGCATGAGGACCAACATTCTATCTCCTCACGGCTTCGCTGAATTGAGGAAGAACAAATTGTACAAAGGGCCCTTTGTATGCAATCAAAGATTCAATCCAAAGCATGTAGGGAATGATGAACAAATGGTACAACTAGCACCTAAGTTAGAATCCTCCACCTCCGCCTCTAGAAGACTAGTAAGCAAGTAAGTTATTTTTCTTCCTTTGCCTACACTTCCATTGTTACTGACATTGGGGACAATGTCAAATTTAAGCATGAGGGAGTAGACTTTAGGTTTGTGGTTTTCACTAATTGGATTTTTTGTTCTTATTGGGCGAATATCTCTTGTTTCATTGTATAATCACAAAGTTTGCTGGTTTAGAGATATATTAATGTAATATAGGATAATTTTAACTTATGAGCATGTGATGCACAATAGAATATGAAAAAAGTAGTTATCATCTTAGTCTCTCTCTCTTCTATTATTGAACCTTTAATTTTTTTAAAAATATCTCTCTTATTGTGATGTAAATTGTATGCTAATATTGATTTTAACATTATGAGAGTATGAAGATAGGTAGAGGTGAAAAATAAGGGAATGCGGATCCCAAAAATTTTTCACTCTGAGTACCCCTTCAAGGCACTAAAAAGGCCTTAGTATGAGTACCTAGCTGCCTATACCCTAGTGAGATGGAGCATAGAATGCACTCACTGTATATTTATATAAAATAATAATGAATGAAATAGACAAAAGAAAGAGAAAAGAAAGAAGAAAAGAAGTGAAAAAAATAAAAGAATTTGAGTAAGAAAATGAGTGAAAATAGAAATAAGGGCAAGGCAACATAGGGAGATCTAAAGAATGAGGTGACCTACTTGAGTGTCTGAATATCAATTTGATGCATACAATCAATGGTAACAATGGAAGTAGGTATATAATAAGAGAGATTTGGGTTTAGTTTTAGAAGGATGGAGACTAATTGATAAATTTCTATTCATATATCTATTGTGTTCACATTAATTGAGTGAAGAATTACCTGTATTGCATTTTTCTCTCATCTAGAATCTGAATGCATATTTCTCCTTCCTATTGATATGTCATGTTATTTGCTTAAGGACAAGCAAAGGTTTAAGCATGAGGAAGTTGATAAAAGGAAAAATTGAGTACTTAATGGTTATATTTTATCCTCTAATTAATAGTAAACTTGTAATTATTTTCCTGCTTTTAGTTATGCTTTTCTTTGGATACTGCTTTGGTTTGTTTTATGTTTGTAGGTGAGCAAAAGAGGCCAAGAAGCAAGGAAAAACACTCATGTGAAGGGCCATATAGACTTGGAACATGTTGAGGAAAAAGCAAGGAGACAACCTAGAAGAAATTGGTAAAAAATGAGCTTGGCAACCCCAAACACGGTCAGGCCGTGCTTGGTGTTGTAGGAAGCATGGCTAGCTGTGCTCTATGCAAAATGCAAAGTTTTTCCCAAATATCCAGCACGAAGTGCGGCCAGGCCGTGTCAAGAAGCATGGCCGTGCTTCGTGTCTATACACTTTGCATTTTTTAGGATTTTCAGCAGCCAAAGTGATATATATTCAGGGGGAAACGTAGCCAAAGACAGGCAGACATATTGAGACGTATTTTTACTCAGTTTTAGGCTTAGAAAACACCATTAGATTAGGTTTTTATTAGAATCATTGTTGATTTATGTTCTTAGAGTAGAATTTGAGATTGATTCAAGCTTGTATTCTTAATTCATCTTATCCACTCCAGGTTTTATCCTTCTACTTTATATCTCTACTTCTACTTCTACTTCTACTCTTTCTCTTTGATTGTATTGAACACTTATGAGTTATCCAATAAATTGGATTATGATTTATATTTCTATTATACATGTATTGATCTAGGGTTTCGGTAAACCCACTTATGATATGATGTTACTATGCTAATTGAATTGTGGAACCCTAATTGTGATTATTTATGAATTAATTAGGATTAACTATTATGCACATGTTTAAGAGTTGATTGAATGCCTGATCACCAATCTATCACGTCTTAGGTTATTAACTGATGAACTGAAAGGTGAAAGTTAATACCAAAACCTAATAGTTAATTACAGATATCTTAATCACAAAAATAGTTTAAGGTTCTCTAGGAATTGAATCAATTAGTGGGTATGAGAAAATCGATTAATTGCATTCCATGGTTGGCATAGAACTTAATGGGCTTAGGTTGAACTAAGAACCATGAAAGTAGGCAATTGGATTAACCTAGGTACGATTAGTAACGCTTGAAAGAGGTTATTAGTTAATTAAGGCTAAACCATCCCCAATTACCTAGATAATTGCAATTAGAAGTACATATTGAATGTTGAATATCATAAGTGCGGTAAACCCTAACCCTAGGCTTTTGTTAATTGAATTACTTATTTACTTAATTGTGACACACTCTCTCATCGAATTGCATTGATTAGATAGCATATTTTGTAAAGGTATAGTAATTGACTATTGTTCTTTATGGGATACGACCCGTACTTGCCGGACTAACTACAGCTACGCCGTGCACTTGCGGTTATTTATAAAACACACAAAATAGGTTTTTGGCGCCGTTGCTGGAGAGTAATAGTCAATATTAGATATTTTGCGAAATAGCTAGACTATATCTTTTTCTTTTAATTTTTTTGTATAATTCTATCTTGCTAATTTTTGTTCCTTTTTCTTCCTTTATAGGTGTGTTGCTATTTTATGCGAAGAGACTGTGAATTCTTCACTGAATTTGATCCGGAGATTGAACGCGCCTTATGAAGGAGAAGAAGAAAATAGCAGCAAGATCATCCTGCACCACCTACCATGGTGAACAGAGACAATCGATCTCTTAAAGATTTCACCACCCTGGATACGCATGGCTTGAACATAAGTATTATCAGACCAGTTGTTGAGGCCAACAACTTTAAGCTGAAGTCTTCTCTTCTACAGATGGTTTAGCAAAAATTTGGAGGGTCACCTACTAATGACTGCAATTTCCATCTGTCAGTATTTTTGGAGTATTGTGACACATTAAAGTTGAATGGAGTATCATCTGATGCCATTAGACTAAGATCGTTCCCATTCTCTCTAAGGGACAAGGCTCGTGCATGGTTGCACTCTCTTCCATCAGGGTCCATCACTACTTGGGAACAACCTTCTCAAGCCTTTTTAGTCAAGTATTTTCCCCCAAGTAAGACAGCCCATCTTAGGAACTAAATAACTAATTTTGTTAAAAAAGATGGTGAGTCTTTGTATAAAGCTTGGGAGAGATTTAAAAAACTCCTCAGAATATGCCCACACCATGGGTTAGAAAAGTGGCTCAAAATCTATACATTCTACAATGGACTAATTTATAGCACCCATATGTCTATGAATACTGTAGTTGGAGAAGCTTTGATAAACAAAACAGTTGATAAGGCATATGAACTAATTGAAGATATGGCTCATAATCATTACTCATGGTCAAGTGAGAGGCAACCAAGGAAACCAGCAGGTATATATGAAGTATATGCATTTAATCATCTCACTTCTAAAATTGATGCATTATTTCAGGAGCTAGATAAATTAAGCATTAATGCTGTTGGTTCCTTTCTATCATTTGCATGTGAGATCTGTGGATGTGTTGGCAATGTAGCCAATGAATGCTAACTTAGAAATTTTGCACCTCAGGATTGTGAACAGGTAATTTTTGTGAATAACAACAACCAGAGAAATAATCCCTATAGTAACACTTACAATCCAAGTTGGAGAAATCACCTAATTCTCTCATACAAGCCTAATGTGAATCAGCATTAGAATAATTTTAGATAACCTCTTGGGTTTTATAATCTAAGGCCATTCAACCTGCCTCCACAGCCAAAGTCAAATTTGGAGGCTCTGATAGAGAATTTTATTACTACTCAGAGTAAATAAAATGATGAATTTAGAGCTCAGAACCACTCAATGAATGAGGCCATAAAAGACTTAGCCTCTAAGGTTGACTCACTTGGTACTCATAATAAAATGCTAGAAACACAGATAGCACAGTAAACCATCTCTTCAAATAGAAACTTTGGCAAATTCCCTAGCCAACCTGAGAATCCAAGAGAACATTGCAAGGTTATCACTTTGAGAAGTGGGAAGCAATTGGGTGAGTCAGTGGAAAAAGAGGAAGATAAGGAGGAAGAATTGAAAGAATTTACTGAACAAGCAATTGTAGAAGAAGAGTAAATTACTGAAAGGAAAGAGAAAGAAGAGCCTAAATATGTGGCTCCTAAACCATATAAGCCACCAATTCCTTTCCCCCAAAAACTTGCTAAAGCCAAATTGGAAAAGTAGAATGGAAAATTTCTTGATGTGCTAAAAAAGTTGCACATTAATATTCCATTCTTAGAAGTTGTCTCTTAGATACCTTTTTATGCTAAATTTTTTAAGGAAATCCTCTCAAACAAGAGGAAGATTGAGGAGTATGCCACAGTAGCATTAACTGAAGAGCGCAGTGCATTAATCTAGAATAAATTTCCTTTTAAACTCAAGGACCCTAGAAGCTTCTCTATACCTTATTCCATTGGAGATGTGCACATTACTAGAGCTTTATGTGATCTTGGAGCAAGTGTAAGTCTCATTCCATTATCTATATGCAAGAAGCTCCAGATGGATGATTTAGAGCCTACCACTCTTTCCCTTCAATTGGCAGACGAATCCGTTACGCATCCAGTAGGTATATTATAGGATGTTCCTCTAAAGGTAGGTAAAATTTTCATACCTATCGATTTTTTTATTTTAGAGATGGAGGAAGATAACCAAATCTCCATCATTCTTGGAAGGCTTTTCCTAGCCACTATAGGTGCAACTATCAATGTAAAAGATGGAAACTTTTCTTTAATGTAGGGGATGAAAAGGTTGAATTCAATTTAAATGAAGCAATGAAATGCCCATCTTTAGGTGATTCTTGTTGCATGATTGATGTAATTGAGCAGAATATGGCTAATAATGCAGTAACTACTGACCCACTTGAGCTTTACCTTGTGGAAAGTCCTATTTCTTGTGCTGAATAGGTAGAAGCTGGTGCATATGCTCAAATGCTTGATGAGAGTCCCATTGATGTGTACGGTCGCAGGTACAACTAAATTAATACCTTACCTCTCAACTAACCTGTAGTAATGGGAGTAAGGGTCGATCCCATAGAGACTAGTCTTACCTTATGTGATTGAGAAAATGGGGGATTGATAATCGCAATTAAAGTAAAGTAAACAATAATGAAAATAATTAAGAGAGTAATTAATGAGAAAGGCATTGGTTTCGGTTGATATCCACCGTCAAGGGATTGCATTGATCATTGACAACATAATCAATCTGTAATTGAATATCTATCATTGGGTTTCTAACCTTGTTCCTCCTTAAGTCTAGTAAATTAGTGATAATCGCACCAATTAAACACTAATTAACAAGCAATCATTTAGCACATCGGTAAAGCATAGCTTATTAATCACATGAAGAACTAGAGAAACTGACAAAGCTAAACAAATATAAACACATCGGCTATATCTAATTTAGTTAATTATTCATCATAGATTCAATGATTTATAATCCAAAATCCTCAAACCTATTTGCCTCATGAATCACAAAATTGAAGACTTTGTTCAAAACATAATTCAGAAGTAGATTAAGACAGAAAATATACTAGTAGGCCTCCCTAGCAATCATATGAATGATTGAGAAGAAGAGCAAATGAATAATCAATACTCAATTAAGATTAAAATAATAAAATCAAATCCAAATCTCAAAATGCATGAAGATCCCTTGAGGTTTCAATCTACCTCTACCAACTAAAAGTAATTCAGCCACGCAAGGGCATAAGAAAATCTAAACAAGAATTAAAGAAGATAATTAAGAATTTTGATGATTCAATTGATCCCCTTAATGCTTGCTTTCTTCCCCTTTTATAGATTGTATGCTCTTCAACGAAGTAGGGTTGTTTCCAATTCAAATCTTGGCCCATAGGGCTTCATTTGGAGTTAAAAAACCCTAAGAATTGCGAACTTAGCATTCTGGTGCGGCGGCAAGCACCACGGTGTGCTACACGGGTGCCGCGGCGCTACAGAAATCAACTATCAGGGCGCCACGGTGCCTGAGCTAGCGTCGGGGCGCTCTAGTTCTCACGCTTAGGCACCTTAGTGCTGGGGCTCGGGTGCCGCGATGCCCAGTGCTTTTGGGAAGCCAACGCTACGGCGCGCAAGGGAGCACCGTGGCCCTCCGAATTTTCAATGACGCAGCGCCGTGACGCTCTTTTTTGAGCGCTGCGTCTCCTATAAAATTCCAGAATTTTCCAAGGTACCAAACATGAAAGTTGTAGCTATGTGTCTCTTCTTTCTATAGCCGTTGGAATCACCTTAATCTGATCTAAATTGAACGATATATGCCAAAATTAGTGACTAAAGATCAGAATTCATCCTACTACACTGTGATTTTTATTTTCTAGCTCTGTAACCCTATTAAATCTGCCAAATTTGACTAAGTGTTCAACATAAGTTTTGTAGATAATTGTTTTATCGTTTCACGCCACTTGAATCACTTTGATTGGAGTTAATAAGAGGGAGATATTTTCTAAACGGTGCTAAAAGGTCTAGAATCGTTGCAATGTAGCATTTTTCCATGAATTTCTTATCTTTTTCTTTTCTTTTCTTCTTCCTTTGTTCCTACAACACAAAACACAAAATTAAGCTAATTCCTAATCATATTTTACTTAAATCAAACAAAAAGTAAGTTTAAAGGTATTAATATTATGCTTAATTAAGATCACATCACCCATGCTCACCTTAAAAGAAAAAGCTAAAAAGCCAGAATTGGATCTCAATAAAAAATTAGCAACTGTAGAGGAAATTAAGGCACCTAAGGTAGAACTCAAACCACTTCCATCTAATTTAAGGTATGAATTTTTGGACCCTGACTCTTCATATCCAGTAATTGTGAATGTTGAGTTAAATGCTAAAGAAACTAATAAGTTATTGGATGTATTTAGAAAGTTTAAGAAAGTGATTGGGTATATAATTGATGACATAAAAGGGATTAGTCCATCTGTTTGCATGCATCACATTATACTTGATACAAACATTATGAGTTCCTAGTCATGCCTTTTGGGTTAACCAATACCCTAGCCATTTTTATGGATTATATGAATAGGGTTTTTAGGCCATACTTGGATAAGTTTGTTGTGGTTTTTGTAGATGACTTCTTAATTTATTCTAAGAGCCTTGTATAAAATGAGAATCACCTTCGAATAGTGTTGCAAACCCTGAAGGATAGGAAATTGTATGCAAGCTTAACAAGTGTGAATTTTGGCTGATAGAGGTGAGATTTCTAGGGCATGTTGTCTCCAAGGAAGGGATAGCAGTAGACTCTAGTAAAGTTGAAGCAGTGGTTAACTGGGAAAGACCAAAGACGGTCACTAAAATATGAAGCTTTCTAGGCTTAACGTGATATTATAGGAGATTTATCCAAGGATTCTCTCATATAGCCATGCCTCTAACTAAGTTAACCAGGAAGGACCAACCATTTGTGTGGGATGGTCGACGTGAGAGTAGTTTTCAAGAATTAAAAGATAAGCTAACCTTAGCCCCAGTGCTAGTGATACCTAACCCTAGTGAACTCTTTACAATATATAGTGATGCATCTAAGAAGGGTTTAAGGTGTGTTTTAATGTAGCAGGGTAGAGTAGTAGCTTATGCTTCTCGCCAGCTTAGACCTTATGAGGAGAATTACCCTACACATGATCTAGAACTAGCAGTTGTAGTGTTTTCCCTTAAGATCTGGAGACATCATTTGTATGGTGCCAAGTTTGAAGTTTTTAGTGATCATAAGAGTTTTAAGTACCTTTTTGACCAGAAAGAGTTAAATATGAGACAAAGAAGATGGATGGAATTTCTAAAAAATTATGATTACACCTTTAGTTACCATTCACGCAAGTCAAACGTGGTTGCTGATGCCCTGAGCAAGAAATCCCTCCATATGGAATCATTGTTGCTTAAGGAGCAAGACCTAAATGAGGGCATGAGAGATTTGAATTTCTCTATTTTTTCACAGCCTAGTAGCCTCCTTATGAGTGAATTGAGGATTCAGAATGATCTCAAGGATAGAATTAAATATGCTCAAGTTTCTAATCCATACCTGAAGGACATTAGAGAATAGATATCCCAAGGCAAGTCTAAAGAATTTCACATTTCTGAGGATGGGCTAATCAAGTTTGGAGAACGACTGTGTCTACCTGAGGTAAAGGAATTGAGAGATAGTATCCTAGCTGAAGCTTATAAGAGTAGGTATACCCTACATCCTGGATCCACTAAGATATATCAAGACTTAAAAAAGAGTTTCTGGTGGCCTGGGATGAAAATGGACATAACCCGTTATGTGTCTAAGTGCTTAGTGTGTCAGAGAGTCAAGGTAGAACACCAAAAACCTGGTGGATTACTCTAACCCTTAGATATTCCTGAGTAGAAATAGGATAGCATCTCTATGGATTTTGTCATGGGTTTGCTTACAACATCATCTGGCAATGATGCAATTTAGGTAAATGTGGATAGACTGACCAAGTTTGCCCACTTCTTAGCCATTAAGTCTACCTATTCTCTGGACAAGTTGCCACAAGTGTATGTTCTGATCGAGACCCCAAGTTTACTTCTAGATTTTGGATATCTTTGCAAGATGCCTTAAGTACTAAACTTAGGTTTAACACAACTTACCATCCACAAACTGACGAGAAGACTGAGAGAACAATTCAAATTTTAGAAGATATGCTTAGGGCTTGTATGCTAAAAATGAAAGGGAACTGGGATGTGTTTCTACCTTTACCTAAATTTTTTTATAATAATAATTATCATTCTAGTATCCAGATAGCTCCCTTTGAAGCTATGTATGGAAGAAAGTGCAAGTCACCTCTCTAAACATTTCTCAGATTCATAATGTATTTCATGTTTTCCAGCTCAAAAAGTATAACCCAGACCCTTCACATATCATAGAGCATGAATCAATGCATTTATAAGATAATTTTCCGTACACTTTAAGGCCAGATCGGATCATTGACGTTAAAACTAAACAATTGAGGAATAAGAACATCCCTCTGGCTAAAGTGGTCTGGAAGGGACAATCTTCTGAGGAAGCAACTTAGGAGACAGAAGAAGAAATGAAGAGGACCTATCCACATCTGTTTGAATAAGGTATGTTGAATTTTGTGGACAAAATTCTTTTAAGGGGGAAGGAAATGTAACATCCTAAGTCTTTAATAAAGTTAGATAAATCTAAGAATAAGTAGAAAATACATATGACAAATAATTAAAATGCTTAGTTATGTAACAATAAGGCATTTATAAGTAGATGATGAAATATGTTAAATTAAGTGTAAGGAATCTAATTAAAATGTTGAAATGAGTAATCTTATGGTTAGACGTAAATTAGGAAGAAAATGGAAGATGATGTAATAAAAGAATAAACTAAAACCTTAGGAAGGATTTGGTTAGAAAACTGGATTTTAGAATAACCAGGAAGGCTTTTATTGTTGAGATTATGGGAAGAATCAGTTAGGAATTAAAAGAAATAGTTAACATAAAAATGTAGATATATGTCTCACCGATTTTTATCCATTGGAATCACTCAATTTGGAGTTCAAATGTGGGCGATATGGTCCAATTAATAAGCAGTGGTTAGAAAATAGTTAACCAAAGAAGAATATGTTAGGTAAGTTTCTTTGTTTGAATTTTTGGAACAAATCTGTTGGGAATTAAAAGAAATTGTTAACATAAAAAATATAGATATATATTTCTCACGAATTGTTAGCCATTGGATTCATTCAAGTTGGAATCCATAAAAGGGCGATATTGTCAGATTTGTAAGCAGTGGTCAGAAACTAGTTAACCAATAAAGAATATGTTAGGTAAGCTTCTATGTTTGAATTTTGGGGAACAATTTGTAGGAAATTAAAAGAAATGGTTAACATTAAAAATATAGATATATGACTCAAGAATTTTTAACCACTAGAGTCACTCAATTTAGAATCCATAGGAGGGAAATATGGTCAGATTAGTAAGTAGTGGTCAGAACCTACCTAAGAAGAAATAACATTGAAATTGAGGGAGTAATAACACCAAAATGTCTTACAATTTCACTAAAATGTTCAACATAAGACTTTTAGAGGATTGTCTTAACTTTAAATGGACACTAATATCATCTCAATCGGAGTTAAAATGAGAGAGTTTTGTTGTGATTAGTGAGAGATGAAAATAATATTTAAGAAAGAAAAAGAATCTTATAAGTGAAAATAATAAATGACTAGTGTATGCCCTAGCCATTGTCATTGCATAGAACTCATTACCATCTTAAGTGTGTAATTTTGACATGGAAATTTTTTATAAAGTGATATTTGAAAATGATTATATTCATGGCATGATTGAATTTTACTAATGAATTTTTGTAATAATTATGCTTTGATGATAAATTATGGCATGTGAGTATAATGAATATACTTGTTATTGAAATCGTATTTTTGGCTATTAATGTAAAAAGAAAATAAAAGGAAAAGAGATGAGCACAGTCATATGGTTATCCGTGTGGTGCACTAGTAGGGGACGCCCTACTCACGACTATGACTATGGTAATGAGAAAAAAAAAAGAGAAAGTGTGTCATGTCAGATGGAGCGAGAAAATTTCGTACCGGAGAATAGAAAGTACTCACCCTAACCGGGATAGCTTGATATGAAAATAAGTTGATAGCCATCATATGATATTATGAAAATAGTTATTCATGCCATACATGTCATTACTGTACGCTTTTCATGTGCATAGACAAAGTGCATTCATGTGACCTAAGACATTTATTGTAGCTTATACAGATGAACATGACATAATGAGCTATATTGATGATAATTCTGATTTATTTTTGAACCTACTGAGATTTAATTCTCACTATATTTCCTTATCATGTTCAGAAGACTAAATATGCATATTTTCTCTATGGTCGACTTTTAGCGTACGTTGGGTTAAGTTAGCTAAGATTCTGGTGAAGGTGCAACCACCTGCACCTGTATCCCCAAAACTGGTTAACATGGATGAATAAGATGTAGACATATATGCGTTTGATTTTTTTGCAGACATTTTTAATTAATGATATGTATGTGAACCCAGAATTGTATCAGTGTTAATGGTATACCATAAACCTTAATTATGCTTGGTTAATTTAATTGAATGTTATTATAAGTTAAAGAATTAGAAGTAAAGAGGTAATGAATTCATGGGATTTTACAAATATATATTTGTATATATGTAAAAAAAAGTTGTTGCATAATTGGTATCAGAGTAGGTCGACCCTAGATGGCCAGTGGGTGGATGGTCATCTGAATCGATTTTATAGTGTCTTGAGTATGTTTATGGTTATGTTGTGTGGGGGATCAATGATTTCATATAGGTAAGAAATTACTGGTGTTTCTTATCTATATGCCGATGTAGTGTTATGACTCTTGTAAATATTTTTGAACTAACTATTGGGCTTGATCAACTCAATAGTTGCATAATTTTATTTTTGCCATAGTAGGATATGGCACTACCCTGGAGGAACCCTACAAACAGTGCAGAAGAAACCCTGTACAACTTGGCTATACCAATTTGAGACCAAGTCAGAGCCACCAATCAAATTCTGCAACATCTCCAGAACAGTAACAACCAGAATGGAGAAAATAATACAAACAATCGGGTTTTTAGAAATGATAATGGCTTATCTGAGTTCTTGAGAACCATACCATCTTCTTTCCAAAGTGGCTATGACCTAATTGTAACTGAAAGATAGATAAAGGAATTAGAGAATATATTCGAGGTGATAGGCTGTACTAATGAGTAGTAGGTTATCTTTGTTGCATATATGCTGAAGGATAAAGTTAAGTGTTGGTGGAGAGGGGCCAGAGAGCTACTAACTCACAAAAGGAGGCAGATCACCTGGTAGGTGTTTAAAGACATTTTCCTAGAGAATTACTTTTCAAGTATTGTACAGACCGAGAAGGAGATCAAATTTCTCCAACTCAGACAAGGTAACATGTTGGTAGATCAGTACATCGCTAAGTTCGAGGAGTTGTCTAAGTTCTCCTCTTACTTGAGGTTTAACCCTGATAAAGCATGGAAGACTGTTAAGTTTAAAATAGGACTGAATCCAAAAATTAGGAATGTGGTGATAGCCTTAAAAATAAGGGATTTTGTGCCCTTGATAAATAAATCTAGAATTTTGGAGAAGAGTTTAATGACAGTGGAAGACAAGAAGCAGAGGCAAAACCTGTGGAAAAGGAAGAAAGATTTTTCCCACCCTAGCAAAAAATTTAGGAGAAGGGGATATAAAGTTGGTAAGAGGCCATTAACTATGAGTCTACGACCTTTACAACAAGACCTAGCCACAGTCAAGTGCACTAAGTGTAGATATATGCATGGTAATCAGCCATGATACATTAGACCATATGTCTGCTTCAAATGCGGACAGAAGGGTCATTTAGCAAAGAACTGCCCACAAATTGTGGGGAAGCAGTCAAAACAAAGGCCTCAGGTGAAAGGAAGGGTTTTCACCCTAAGCGGCCAAGAGGTAGCTCAATTCTCCGAAATGATTCAAGGTACGTGGTACATCTATAGATTTGCTCTTATGGTATTGTTTAAATCTGGTGCTAGTCATTTATTTATATTGGAAGAATGTATTAAGGAGCTTCAATATCCTATTTTTGAAACCCCCTACGATCTATCTGTAATAACCTCTACAGGGGAAAGGGTCTTAACTTTCTCTATATGTAAAGACTGTAAGGTCACCATCCAAGAGAAAACTTTTTTTGTAGACCTAATATGTCTACCTTTAAGAAGTATTGATGTCATTCTAGGATTAGACTAGATGTCTAGAAATCGGGTCTTGCTAAATTGTTGAACTAAGATCATTGAAATTCTACCTCCTACTCTATAAGAGGAGATGAAGTCATTGATACTAAATTCCAATCAAGTCAATAGGGAGTTGAAGAGTGGAGTACTTGGTTACATTCTTCTGTGTTTATCAAACCTAGAAGTCGAATTGAAGCTTAATGAAATTCCAATAGATAATGAGTTTCCTGAAGTATTTCCACCATATATTCTAGGCTTACCTCACGAGAGAGAGATATAAAGTTCTCTATTGTTCTCCTACCCAAGACAGGGACTATCTCTATTGCACCTTATAAAATGGCCTAGAAGGAACTACAAGAACTCAAAAAAAAGTTTGAGGAATTGTTAGACAAGCAATTCATTAGACCGAGTGTATCAACTTGGGGAGCTCCTGTATTGTTTGTTAAGAAGAAAGATGGGAGCCTGAGACTATGCATAGACTAAAAATAGCTAAATAAGGTGACTATACAAAATAAGTACCATCTCCCTAAGATAGATGACTTATTGGATCAATTAAAGGGAACCTTTATCTTTCCTAAAATTGACTTAAGGTCGAGATACCATTAGATTATGATCAAGGAGGAGGATGTACCAAAAATAGGCTTCAGGACTAGGTATGGGCACTATGAGTTTCTTGTAATGCCCTTCAGGTTGACAAATGCACCTGCAATTTTTATAGATTACATGAATCGCATTTTTTGACCCTACTACATATTCATTGATGACATGTTGATATACTCTAAGAGTGAGAAAGAACATGAACAACATCTCCGAATTATGCTACAAGTGCTAAAAAGAAAAAGTTGTATCCCAAATTGGAGAAGTGTGGATTTTGGCTGTTACAGGTGAAGTTTCTTGGACATGTCATCTCCAATAGAGGGGTAGCCGTAGACCCAAGAAAGACGAAAGCAGTGATTTAGTGGAAGAGACCAAAGGCGGTTACAGAAGTTAAAAGTTTCTTGAGTTTGACAGGATATTACAAGAGGTTCATACAAGGTTTCTCTCGTATAGTCTTGCCACTGACTAAATTGACCAAGACTAATGAGTGTGAAGTTAGTTTCCAGGAGCTTAAGATAAGATTGACCACTCTTCCTGTTTTAATTATTCTAGACCCCACAGGACATTTTGAAGTGTATAGTGACGCTTCAAAGGAAAAGTTGGGGTGTGTGCTAATGCAAGAAAGAAAGTAGTTGCTTATACCTTTAGGCAACTGAGACCCATGAAGGAAATTATCCTTCCCATGATCTTGAATTGGCAGTGGTAGTGTTTGCCTTAAAGATTTGGCGACATTATTTATATGGAGCAAAATTTGAAGTATACTATGATCATAAGAGTCTTAAGTATTTTTTTGATCAGAAGGAGTTAAATATGAGAAAACAAATATGGGTAGAATTCCTTAATGACTACAAGTTTGAGATAGAGTATTATCTAGAAAAGACAAATGTTTTAGCTGATGCCTTGAGTTAAAAATCTATGCACATAGGTTAGATGATGGTGTATGAAATGCAGATACTATAGGAGTTTTGAAATTTAAAGTTGGACACTACTCTTACTCCAAAGAAGCTAATGATCAATGTGTTGAGTATAGAGTGTGACCTTAGAGCCCAGATTAAAGAGGCTCAAACTCCCGACCAATACCTATAGGATCACAAAGATCAAGATAATTTTTATGTCTCAAAAGATGGAGTAATCATGTATCAAGGAAGGGTTTGTGTCTTTCAAGAACAAGAGTTGAGGACTAAGATCCTACAAGAAGCACATCAAAGTAAGTACATAATCCATCCTGAATCCACTAAAATGTATCAGGACTTAAAGAAGATGTACTGGTGGCTAGGGATGAAAAATGACATTGTTGAGTTTGTGGCGAAATGTTTAATTTGTTAGAAGGTGAAGGTAGAGTATCAAAAGTCAGCGGGATTTCTACAACCTCTTGATATCCTTAAATGGAAATGGGACAGTATTTTGATGGACTTTGTAATGGGCTTACCTAAAACTTTAGTTGGACATGACTCTATCTGGGTAATAGTAGATAGATTAACCAAATCTGCTCGCTTTCTACCCAAAAGATTAACAATTCACTAAACAAATTAGCCCAGTTGTACGTTTAGGAAACAGTCTGATGAGATCATGGCTAGGGATGATAAACGGAAATGGAATGCGGACCTGTTACAAGTCCCAGTTGGACCTATCACAAGAGCTCAGGCTAAAATATTCAAAAAATACATAATGGTCTAATTCTAGAGGCCCATCAAGGAGAAAACTACAAGAATACTAAAGAAGAGTCAAGACTGGTCCATATCATTAAAATCCACTTGACTATGGGTCAAGACCCACCAATCTAAATATGGATCTAAAGTGCAAGAAGATTGAAAGCTAAAAACTGAATATAGGCTCAAAATAATGGATTTATTTAATGGCCCAATTTAGCCTACATTTTTTTTCTAATTTATTTATTTTTAGTGTTTTCTTTATTTGACTAGGAAAGTTTTCTATTTGATAGCTTTTTAAAAGTGTTTCCTATTTTTAATTTTTCTTGCCCTATAGGAGTTTCATATTTGATAGTTTTTAAAAGAGTTTCCTATTTTTAACTTTCCTTACCCTATAGGAGTTTTCTATATAGTTTTCCTAGTTAATTTAAGTTATTGGCCTATAAATAGGCATGTATGCTCTTGAACAATATAGATTATCATTAATAATATTGAGAGTGTTTTCTCTTTGATTCTATAAAGAACTTTTCTGAACTTATCAAGATTTTTTGTGGCGTTCAAGTAAAACTTATCCCTCACAATCTTCTTCTCTTTTCTTAAGTGTGGCGTCTACAATATTTCTTATATCATTGGTTCTTATCTTTTTATATATAACGAGTCAAGGTTGCTTTTTCTTTTTACTTATTTGGTGTAAATATGAATTAGAACACGATCCTTCTAATTGGATCCCATATTGATTTTGGGTCTCACTATTCTTGGTGAGGTTCATATCAGGGGTTCACATAATTTGGTATCAGAACCTAAGTTCTAAATCAGGTTTGATCTATCCTATTTATTTTCTTATTATTATTCCATCTTATTATCTTGTATCTTTTTTTTCTGTGTTCTTCATTCCTCTTATCTTCTAATTTTCATTTTATTTCTAGTGTTCCTAGTTCAAGTTCATATATGAAAAAAAAATTCGAAAAAAAATCAAAATTTTAAAAAAGGAAAAAAAAGTGCAGAATTCTAAAAAAAATTATTAGAACCCATTATTGTTGAAATTCAATTTTCCACCTTGATTTTGCAATCTAAGGTTCACGTCGAGGTTTTGGAATGCGTTGTAAGAAGCTTTTGAAACCTAGTTGCGATTTAATACTGCCTACCATCCTCATATTGATGGACAGACAGAACGGACCATTCAAACCCTAAAAGATATGTTGAGGGCCTGTATGATAGAGCAAGGTAAATGATGGGATAAGTACATACCTTTAGTAGAGTTTACTTATAATAATAGCTATCACTCTAGTATTAAGTTGGCCCCCTATGAAGCTTTATATGGTAGGAATTGCCGATCTCCACTATGATGGTTTGAGGTAGGAGAAAAGAATTTGTGTAGTCCTGACCTAGTTCAACAAACCACTGAGAAAATCAAGATGATACGAGACAAAATACTTACAGCTCATAGTCAGCAAAAGAATTAGTATGATAAGAGACATAAACCTCTGGAGTTTGAGGAAGAATACCATGTATTTTTGAAGGTTTCCTCGACTACTGGAGTTGGTAGGTCCCTCAAGACCCGAAATCTAAGTCCACGATTTTTGGGACCCAACCAAATTATGAGGAAAGTGGGGATGTTATCATATTAAGTTGCCCTCCCACCGAATTTTTTCAACTTGCATAATGTTTTCCATGTATCACAGCTCATGAAGTATCTTTCAGATTCCTCACATGTAATAAAAGATGAATCAATCCAAAAGAAGGAGAACATGACATACTAGCTAGTACCAGCATCCATATTGGACACCGACGTGAAGTAATTGAGAAATAAAACCATTCCTCTAGTTAAGTTGTTATGAAAAGGTTTGACTCTGGAAGAATCAACTCAGGAGCTGGAAGAAGTCATGGGGAAGAAATATCTGTAATTTTTCTTATTAGGTAATTTCTATAATTTTGAAGTCAAAATTTTTTTAGGGGGAGAGAAATATAACATCCCTAATTTCGTTTCTTTTATTAATAAATGTACATAAAATTAAGGAAATAAAACTTATTAAACAATTTTTAAATATCTAAGAAAATATAAGCCTTAGAAATTCTTTACCTTATGTGTATGCATAGAAAATGTTTCTAACATTAAGGGAATAGGTAAAGAGAGAAAACACAATAGGAAAAATTATAAATAACATCCCAAAGAAAGGCAAAATTCTTGGGTAAGGAAGATAAATTTTTGGAAGTAAGTAGAGGTCTTGAAAATTTAAGAAGATTGGATTAGGGTAATCTTTCCTAATTCAAGAGTTAGAGTTTCTAAGTTTAACATCTCCACCAATACATTTGAGCCTTCACCTATGGATACTTCATATAGAGTTTTTCAACTTCACATGAGTTTTTAGCAAGCCAATTGAATAGCCTAAGCAAGAGATATAACATAGACTTGGATTAGGATAAAGAATTGGACCGATAGCTTAAAAATTATGAAAATGTGACCAAGCCCTCCATGAGAGGTAGAATTTCAGCCAAAGCAAAGGAAATAGGCAAGAATGAGCCCAAATCCAAGAGGGAAAAATAAGAAACCATGTGATGAAATAGTAGTATAATAATAATCAAGATTAGTTCACATGAAATTAGGAAAAAACATCTATATCCTATATAATAGTACATGGCATTAGGACAAAGCATCCCTATCCTACACAAATAATTTCAGCCAAGCAAGGGAGACTCAAGGGCTGGAAATTTTCCACTTAAAAATGCAAATCTATCATACTTTAGTGAGATAAAAGAAAAAGGAAATGAATCCCTAAATTAAGGGTACCTTTTCCCTTATCTTAAGAACATTTTATCATGATTTTCAAATACAAATCTCCTTTTGCTATGCATATCTTGACTAAGGGAGAGGAAGACAAGAACATGAGTTGTCTTCCCTTAAAAAGCAACCAAGTGTGTCCTAATTGTGATAAGGTAGACCCATGATTATGAGAGGTGAACTACTTGACAATTTATTTAAGCAAAATCCCCCTTATAACATTATAATTTCGTCCAAGTAAGGGAAAGGAAAAATAGAAGCAAGGTAGAGTGAGGAAAGGAGAGAAAGCAGGGAGAAGAAAGGAAGGAAGAAGAATGAGAAGTCTAGAGGACTACGTACTTGAGGTAAGTTAGCTTAATCTCCAATTGAATCCATCTATTATCTTTATCCTTGGAGTTCAAAACTCACCCTCCCTCTCTTATTCAAGCTACTAAAAAAGCTAAAGGAAGGGAGGAATCCTCCCACTTCCTTCAAGAGGATACAAGAAAAAAATTCACTAAAAGAGTTAGGGAGATCTTTAGGTAGGTTTAATAATATCTCTTTATGAAGAAAAGTTTTGAAATTTGCAACATTTATATAGAATTTTGATCATAGAACTTTGAAGAAATTTACAATATTTGCTACTTTGACAATTGGCCGTTGATGTTGCTATATCATGTTACATGTTAATCTTGCACGTGATAGATGTTTTGAATACTTCGGTTGGTATGAAAAATTCTGCATAGATATGGCTTTGGGTAGCAAAATTTTAGGGCTTTTATGCTACTATTATGTATATTTGAATGTGTTGAAAAATTGATGGAATATGATTAGATTGATAAAATGAGTATGGCCTTAAACACTTGAAAGAAGATTATGAGAAATTTCTGTTAGAAAACAACCTTAATAATACATGATTTTATTTCTGTTCTTTTAGAAGTAGGTGATGGAATATGTTAAATTAAGTGTAAGGAATCTAATTAAAATGTTGAAATGAGTAATCTAATGGTTAGATGTAAATTAGGAAGAAAATGGAAGAGGACATAATAAAAGAATAAACTAAAACCTTAGGAAGGATTTGGTTAGAAAACTGAATTTTGGAGTAACCATAAAATCTTCTATTTTTGAGATTCTGGGAAGAATAGGTTAGGAGTCAAAAGAAATGGTTAACATGAAAAATGTAGATATATCTCTTAAAGAATTGTATCCTCTAGAATCACCCAATTTGGAATTTAAATGAGGAGATATGTTCCAATAAGTAAGCAGTGATCAAAAAATGGTTAACTAGGGAAGAATTTGTTAAGTAAGCTATTGTGTTTGAATTTTTTGGGACAAATCTATAGGGAATTAAAAGAAATGGTTAACATATAAAATATAGATACGTTTCTCATGAATTGTTAACCATTGGAATTATTAAATTTGGAATCCATATAAGGGTGATATGGTCAGATTAGTAAGAAGTGGTCAGAAACTAGTTAATCATGGAAGAATCTATTAGCTGAGCTTTTGTGTTTTATTTTTTGGGAACCATTTGTAGGGATTTAAAAGAAATTATTACATTAAAAAATATAAATCTATGTATCATGAAGTTTTAGCCACTGTAGTCACTCAATTCAAAGTCCATATGAGGAAGATATGGTCAGATTAGTAAGTAGAGGTTAGAACCTACCCGGGAAGAAATAATATTAACTTTTAGGGAGTAATAAAACCAAGTTTCCTTATGATTTGACTAAAATGTTCAACATAAAAGTTGTAGAGAATTGTCTTAGCTTTATATGGACTCCAAGATCACCTTAATCAGAGTTAAAATGAGGGATTTATACTCTAATTAGTAAGAAATAAAAATAATATTTAAGAAAGAAGAATAATCTTATAAGTGAAAATAATAAATGACTAGTGTATGCCCTAGCCATTGTCATTGCATGAACTCCTTACCATCTTAAGTGTGTAATTTTAACATGAAAATATTTTATAAAATGATATTTGAAAATGATTATGTTCATGGCATGATTGCATTTTTGATGTGTTTCCTTAAGCCAAGAAACGGAGTGTTTGGTAGAAGCAAGGATCGTCTTGAAAATTCAATGGATATTTTGATTGCCACAAGTTGCCTTGATAAGATTGGATTTAGTTCTTTGTCCAAGAACCCAGGGAAGCTCTCACTTTAGGAGAAAACTCAATTATCATTCATCATAAACTCTTGATTACATGAACATAAAGATCCTTTATATAGTCAAACAATCATAAACCTAGTAGGAAACCCTAAAACTCATAAATTGGACTCTTAATAAAATATGGCCCAAACAACACTAGTTATTTGGTCCAACTAAACTAACAAAAAATAAACTCATAATTAAACTAATATTTGGCCATAAAGAATGGGCCCAAAATACAAATAATATCCCTAAATAAAGCATATAACATAAAGCCCATAATACATCTTTAGTCCATGCAAATTTGGGCTAGTTGTCTTCAAGATCTAACAAGCTCTATTTGGCCTTTGAACTGCCCTCTTTAATGCCATCCTAAAGGCTGCAAAGTGTGACCCACTTGATGTCTTGACTTGGCCCAATAACTTCCTCTTTAGTCTGCACATCCAAAATCAAGCTCAATAAAGCTTCTTTGGCCCGCTGTGCTTTGCTCCTATTCATTGGACCGCCTATTCCTTGCAAAGGATATTTGGAACAGTTTGGAATAGGGTTGACCACACCTTGATCTCCATAATTCCCTCCCTCTTTGAAAGGATTCTTCCTCGAATCAAAGGCATCACCTACATCAAATAAAGATAAGTCAGCAAAATTGAATGTAGCACTAATATTGCCATACTCACTAGGTAAATCAATCTTATAGGCATTTTCATTCATCCGCTCTAAGACTTGAAAAGGTCCTTCTCCCATAGGATGCAACTTAGACTTTCTTTGAATTGGGAACCGCTCTTTGTGCATATGTACCCAAACCCAATCACTAGGTTCAAATACAATTCTAGTTCAACTCTTATTTACTTGTGTTGCATATTGTTATTCTTCCTCTCAATGTTAGCTCAAACCTTAGCATGCAAATCCTTTATATATTTAACCTTTTGCTTACTGTAACATCCCATAATTTTTATTTTTAAATAATAATGTTTTGTTATAAACAAATATATTTTTCTTTGTTTAAAAATGATTATGTTCTGCAAAAAGTAAATCTATTTTTAATTAAAATAATTATTATTTTGCTTGAAATAATTATATTGGTCTTTAATAAATTTTTGTTATATTTTTATAAATATTCTTTCTTTTATTATGTATAAAGATATTTATTTCACGATTTGTATTATTGAGATTTTTATCAAGAAAAATTATGATTTAAGAGTTTAGCTAAAGTTTTATGAGAATGTAAATTTTTAGAAATTTTTGTGATATTTTAAGATGAAAAACAGAATTTATATGAATTTATATAAAAGAAAATTCTATTATTTAATTATTAAATTATTATTATTATTATTATTATAAAAAAATAAAAGAAGAAAATAAAAGGGGAAGGTGGAGACAATACAATGGAGAGAGACGAAGAACTTTCTAAAAATTGAAATTAAGTGAATAGTGAGTGAATAGTAATCTTCAACTTTTTTTCTTGATCTGGAGTGCCTATTGACTTCCGATCTTAAAACAGAAGGTGCTACTGGATTCAGGACGAAGAATACTATGGTTTTGACAGATCAATTTTTCAAATTAGCCGTTGAATTGCCATAAATCTGAAGTAAAAAATCTCAGAAAAAGGTAAATTATAAAACTCTTACTTAGAGATCTCTAATTGAAATTCTGACACCGTAGATGGATTCAAGAGTTAGAAAAACCATAGGATATGAACTTTTTCAGCTATTTGACAACTTTTTCTTCGTCATGAATAGTGTTTTTCGGCGGTAAATAGTGACCAAGCTCCCGGAGTCATTTTCTAAATTTTTGGACCCTCCGGACACGTTTTTGAGGTATAATTGATTAAATTCAGCTTAGAAAAAGTACATTTTTAGGGCTGTTCAATCAGGAGCCCTACCCTGTGAGTAGATACTTCTTTCTATGACTTACCTCGTGCTCTTCTTAAACTATAAATATATAATTGTTTCTGTTTACAATTATTTATGCTATCATAAATTTCTGAAATGTGTTCAAATATTTATTTTGCTTACGAACTGGCACATAGTTCAAGAAGAGTATGGTTTTAGAAATGGATTTTGGAACTCATTGAATATGAGGTTCTAAATGTATTTATCATTATTTGATAAAGTGAATATTATGTGCACCATGCATTGATTTGTAAAGTTATATACTTGTGAAAATGATGCATGTCATATTATAAATGAGATTGAATGGCAAGTGTAAAGTTCATGGCGAGTTTCTTGATAATTTTACATGTATTTATATGTATTGATGAATATCGGATGGTTGTATGGCTTATGACGGTACCGAATAGGGGATACCCTATTAGCCTAAGTGAGCCGGGGGAGGGCCTCTCCAACCGGGGGATAGTGGTAATGTGAAGGGGCTTGAGGGTGATGTACTCACATTCCCTGATCACTTATTGTGACTAGGGTTGAGGTCACTATGCGTATAGCAAATAAGTTATATTTTCATTGCATTGACCAGATTGCCAAGTGAGGCAGGTGAATTAAAAGTGATGATTTTATCTCCAAATCTTAATATTTTACTATAGCTTATACTGCTGAGCATAACAACATTTGTTTAATGATCATACCGTGCAACATATGGTTTTGGATATATGAATATCCTTTGATTTGAGAATATTTGAAATACGGGTCTGATATGAATGTACTTCTGAACTGTATTTTCTCTGTGACATATTTTAAAACATAAGTACATCCATATGCTGACCTAAGAGGTCATAGGAGGAATTATTTGCTCACTGAGTTGTCAAACTCACTACACGATATTTCCACATTTTTCATATAAGAATATCAGAGTCTGATTCGGCAGATAAGTGATATATTCCCTAGGTGAGTCTACATTGCTTCCAAGACTCACGATCTTTGAATTATATTGTGTTTGTATTCTAGAGTGTGCTATGAACGTTACAGGCAGGATCCCCGTTTCTGTTGTACTTTGATGTTTATAGACTTGGTCTGTATATTATATATACATTAGAGATCCTATATGTATCTGTTCCCATGATAAAGAATTGAATTATGTATCTTTATGGAAAATATCTGATTGCGAAAATAATAATAATTGTATGGAAAAAATGTTTATTTTACGTAATGTAAATTGAGGGTGTTACAAGTTGATATCAGAGCATTAGGTTTCCCTATGGTTAACAGAGCAAAGAATTATGTAGTAAGACTTTGAGTATGGGTATATAACTTCAGACATATTTATACTCACGGTGCTGTTGTGGAATTCTAGAGGGTGTTATCCTCTTCTTTTTCTTACTCTTATCCTTAGGTAAGCAATGTTTAAACATCTATGCGTATATCCTAGATGATACCTTTTGTGTATAGACTACTAGTTCAGCTTTTGAACTTGTTTTGACGAAAAGTGATAAAGAGAACCCTCTTGGGAAATTAGCTGAAAATAAAAATAAAAAATTATATCCGAACACAAAAGGAATGGCTTGTTTGGATGGCAAGAAGGTTGAATTGATTGTTTGATTTGTTTATGTGAAACAATATGACGAATGGCTAATAGAATATTGATAGTGGGTTATGATGTGATCGAGATTATTAACTCCAAAATAATAGTTTGTAATAAAGTGAGTGTTTTGGAAATAGATATAATTTTTTTTTTCGATGGATGAGTTAAAACCTATGTATATAAAT
Source organism: Gleditsia sinensis (assembly GCA_037074535.1). Lineage (NCBI taxonomy): Eukaryota > Viridiplantae > Streptophyta > Magnoliopsida > Fabales > Fabaceae > Gleditsia > Gleditsia sinensis. The sequence goes on from CM073470.1 coordinate 49,376,175, forward strand.
GGATTTGGCAAGTTGTGGAGTGGATTGAATTTGAGAGCAAAAAATCTATGAAGATAATATTTTCAATGATATATTTTGTTGATATAAAGAATTCGAGGACAATTTGGTTTTCAATAATATTATGTATAAGCATTATGATAAAGAAAGATAGATCACTATGACTATTCATAAATTATAGACAGTTGAATAAGGTGACAGTGTGGAATAAATACCCATTACCTTGTATAGATGATCTGTTTGATCAGTTACAAGATGCTCAATGTTTTTCAAAAATTGATTTGAGATATAAGTAATATTAATTGAGGATAAGAGAAGAGGATGTACAAAAATTTTCTTTTAGGACTCATTATGGTCATTATGAGTCCTTAGTTATGTCATTTAGTTTGACAAATATCCTAACTGCATTTATAGATTTAATGAATAGTAATTAGGTCATCCCTGGATTAACTTGTTATTATATTTGTTGATGATATACTAGAATATTTCAAAAGTTCAAAGGATCATAAGCAACATTCAAAGATAGTTTTACCAACTCTAAAGGAGTATGGTTGGTAAAGATGGTATCCAAGTAGACTCTAAGAAAGTAAAAATGGTACAATAATAGCTACGTTTTACTACATCTAAAGATGAAGATCCAAATCCAATTTACGCTTCCTGCGGTTGTCTGTCGTCCATTCTATTTGAGCCATAATTGAATCAGGTACATGAACATATGCTTGTAAAGCATCAATCAACTCCTCAGCATTTGAAGCCGAGATGAGAATTCATCATGCTGAGTGTGAGATGAATCTTTGTTCCACAACATGATCAAGGAAAGACAACAGACCATCAAAGAAGTGGTTAACATTTAACAAACCTATCGGTTTGTGATGCATATTTAGTTGTGCCCAAGAGACTATTTGGAAAATTTCTTTTAAAGTACCAAAACCCCCTAGTAAGGCAATGAAGGCATCAGCATTGCTCATGCATGGAAGCTACCCTAAACTCTTCCCCAATTGTCTTTCCTACGATGTTAGATGCAGCTACAGTTGTAGGAATAATACCTAGAACTTGACATCCTCCTACATGAGCAGCTGTAGACACACACCCCATTAATCCACGGTTACCTCCACCATAGACTAAATGAATTTTTCTCCTGGCCAGTATCATACCTAGGTTTTGTGCAACTTTCATATACTCTCCATCTTTTCCAGGATTGGAACCACAAAATACACAAATATTTTGAAATTGACGAAATGCAATTTCCTCCATAGCTGCACACACCTTAACTTGAAGGATGAAAGTAAAGAAATTAACTTGTGCAATTATAGAACTCAGAGAATGGCATACTTATGATAGCTATGTGAATAGGCTAGAAAGAATTAGAACAATATGTGAGTGATTGGTGGATATTAGCTAAATTGAAGGTGAAATTTTCAAAACTGACGGCAAGCATGTATATGTACAGTAGTTGTGATAGTCGCTCATATTAGGCATATAAAGAGAATAAGGTTAAGATATCGCCAGAAATTTATCTTTTTCTTGTTGTCCTTGATGAAGCATTGATGTCTTGATTCTTGTAGGAAAGTTGTAAATGATAGGCGTAATTGTAAAAAACAAATAGTTAAAATGCAAATAAGTTAGTTATTGAAGAGGGACACTCAAATGATTTATTTTGTTTTCCCAATGTTCTTGCCAGTCGACTATCGGTATTATTAAGTCGACTAACTATTTTGAGAAATTTTAATTTGGACTAGTTATTTTACAGTTGATTGATTACATCTATTTTGAAGCAACCAACTGCGTCCTACCGGTTAACTACATATTATTTGATTTTCACATACTTTTATTAGCTCAGAAATATATTTTTTTCATGTGCTATTTTTCCACCAAATACCAACAAATTTAAAGTAGATTTTGGCACATATATTCAAACTTTGCGGCCACCGATTTTTGCCGATATAAGAGCTAGATTTTTGTTTATAGATTTTTAAGATTTATGCCCACCGATTTTAATTTTATTTCAATGCTTTGTCCAAATTTCTAACTTCCTATTTTAGCACCATGCTCTATTAAGTATTCCACATTTTCTGCTGCATTGTCCTACATTAATATTTGGTATTAAATGTAAGATTCTTTTTCCATATTATAAAGAAGGTTAATTTCTTTTCTTTGAAACTCAGTTATTATTGTAACATCCCTAATTTCGTTTCTTTTATTGATAAAAGTACAAAAATATTTAATTAAGGAAATAAAATTTATTAGACAATATTTTAGATATCTAAGGAAATATAATCCTTAGATATTCTTCACCTTATGTATATGCATAGAAAATGTTTCTAACATTAAGAGAACAAATAAAGAGGGAAAACCTAATAGGAAAGAAATTAGAAATAACATACTAAAGAGATGCAAAATTCTTGGATAAGGAAAATAAATTTTTAGAAACAAGTAAAGGTCTTAAAATTTCAAGAACATTGGATTAGGGTAATTTTTCCTAATTCAATAACTAGAGTTATTAAGTTTAAAATCTTTACCTATACATTGGGCTTTTACCTATGGACACTTCATATAGAGTTTTTCCACTTCACATAAGTTTCTAGCAAGCCCATTGGATAACCTAAGTAAGAAATAAAACATAGACTTGGACTAGGATATAGTAATTGGACCAATAGCTCAAAAATTATGAAAATGTGAACAAACCCTCCAAGAAAGGTAGAATTTTATCCAAAGCAAAGAAAATGGGTAGGAATAAGCCCATAATGGGTAGGAATAAGCCCAAATCCAAGAGGAAAAATAAAATAAAATAAATTAGGTGATGATATAATAATGTAATAATAATAAAAATTAGGTTACATGGCATTAAGATAAAAATTTAGCAAGTGGTGTGATTCTACATTCATCATTTTGGCAAGTGGCATGATAATACAAGGCTTTAGGACAAAAACATCTATATCCTACACTCATAATTTTAGCAAGTGGTATGATAATACATGGCATTAGGACAAAACATTCCTATCCCACACAAATAATATCAACCAAATAATGGAGATTCAAGGGCTAGAAATTTGCCACCTAAAAAGGCAAACCTATCATATTTGTTTAAGACAAAAGAAAATGGAAATGAATCCCTAAATCAAAGGGACCTTGTCCCTTATCTTAAGAACATATCATCATAATTTTCAAAATATAAATCTCCTTTTCCTATGCATATCTTGACTAAGGAAGAGGAAGACAAGAACATAAGTTGTTTGTTTTCCAAAAATTCAACAAAGTGTATCCTAATTGTGATAAGGTAGACCCATGATCATGAAAGGTGTATTATTTGGTGGTCTATTTAAGTAAAACCCACCCCTACAACATTTTAATTTCGTCCAAGTGAGGAAGAGAGAGAAATAGAAGCAAGGTAGAGTGAGGAAAGGAGAGAAAGAGAGGAGAAGAAAGGAATGAAGAAGAAGGAGAAGTTTAGAAGGCTAAGTACTCAAGGTAAGTTACCTTAATCTCCACTTGAGTCCATTTTTCTTCTTCATCCTTGAGGTTCAAAAATTCACCCTCCTTCTCTTACCTTAGCTACTAGAAAAGCTAAGGGAATGAAGGAATCTTGCTACTTCTTTCAAGAGGAAACAAGAAAACCAATTCACTAAGTAAGTTAGGGAGATTCTTAGGTAAGTTTAACAATATTTCTTTTTGAAAAAAACTTTTGAAACTTATAATATTTATATAAGATTTTGATCTTAGAACTTTGATGATTGGTCATGGATGTTGCTATATCATGTTACATATTGATCTTTCATGTGATGTATGTTTGAATACTTAGACTGGTATAGAAAGTTCTGCATAGGTATGGCTATGAATGGCAAAATTTTTAGCTTCTGTGTTTTAATTTCTGGGAATTATCTTTAGGGAATTAAAATACATGGTTAACATACGAATTCAAGATATATGTGTCACGGATTTTTAGCCACTGGAATCATGCAATTTGGAGTCCATATGATTTAGATATAGTCTGATTAGTAAGCAAAGCTCAGAAAATGATTCATCAGGAAAGAATATGTTAGGATAGCTTCTGTATTTTAATTTCTGGTAATTATCTGTAGGGAATTAAAATAAATGGTTAACATAAGAATTAAATATATATTTGTCATGGATTTTTAGCCACTGGAATCATTCAATTTGGAGTCCATATGAGGTAGATATAGTCCGATTAGTAAGAAAATGTCAGAAAATGGTTAATCAGGGAAGAATATGTTAGGATAGCTTCTGTATTTTAATTTCTGAAAATTATCTGTAGGAAATTAAAATAAATGGTTAACATATGAATTAAAGATATATGTGTCACGGATATTTAGCCACTGGAATCATTCAATTTAGAGTTCATATGAGGTAGATATGGTTCGATTAGTAAACAAAGGTCAGAAAATGGTTAATTAGGGAAGAATATGTTAGGATAGTTTCGGTGTTTTAGTTTCTGGGAAAATTCTATAAGTAATTAAAATAAATGGTTAACATATGAATTATATATTTATGTGTCACGGATGTTTAGCCAGTGGAATCACTTAATTTGGAATTCTTATGTGGGAGATATAGTCAGATTAGTAAGTAAAGGTTAGAACCTACCCGAGAAGAAATAATATTGAATTTAAGGGAGTAATAACACCAAGATTTATTACTATTTTGCTGATATTATTAACATAATAGTTTTAGATAATTGTCTTAAATTTCCACAAACACCAAGATCACCTTAATCGGAGTGAAAATGAGGGAGTTATACTCTGATTAGTGAGAAAAGGTCACAGAACACAGCCATGTTCTGGGTGCTTCAAGCACGGGTTAGCCGTGTTCGGAGCTGTTTTTTAGTACATTTGAAGTATTTTTAAAGCATGGCCGTGTCCTGGAATATGGCCAGACCGTGTTCGAAGCTGGTGAAGCCTATTTTCAACATTTCTAGATGAACCTCTTTAACTATAGGGTAATAGTAGAAATCAAATTGGAGGAAAATGCTCTATAAATTTGTAAGAACATGTGTTAGAAATGATATAAATAAGAAGAAATTGACTAAAGGCCAAGCATAAAGAAAATGAAGAGATGAAATTAATATTTAAAAAAGAAGATGAATCTTATAAATTAAAATAATAAATGACTAGTATATGCCATAGCCATTGCCATTGTATGAACTTCTTACCATCTTTAGTGTGAAATTCTGACATGGAAATATTTTATAAAGTGATATTTGACATGGTTATGTTCATGACATGATTACCAATGATTTATGGTAATAGTTATATTTTGATGAACATACTTGTTATTGAAAGCATATTTTTTGTTATCATTGTGAAAAGAAAAGAAATGAGCACGATCACATGGCAATCCGTGTGGTGCACCAGTAGGGGACGCCCTACCAACGGTTATGATTATATTAATGAGAAAAGAAAGAGAAAGTGGGCCATGTCGGACGGAGCGAGAAAAGCCCGTACCGAAGAGTAGAGGATACTCACCTTGACCGGGGTAGCTTGAAATGAGAATAAGTTGATGGCCATCATATGATATTCTGAAAATAGTTAATACTGTCATACATATCATTATTGTATAATTCTTATGTGCATAGATATAATGCATTCATGTGACCAAAGATATTTTCTTTAGTTTATACAGCTGAACATGACGTGATGAGCTATATTGATGATGATTTATTGTTGAACTTACTGGGATTTAATTCTCACTATATTTCCATATCATGTTCAGAAAATTAGTTATGCAGATTTTCTATAGCTCTGACTTTTAGTGCACGTTGGATCGAGTTATTCTATGATGGGCGGATCCTAAATAAAATTTTTGTGGGCGAGTTGGCACAGATCCTGGTGAAGGTGCAACCACTCGCACCCGAATCTCCGGAATTGGTCAACTAGAATCAATAAGATGTAGATATTTATGTGTTTGAAATGTTGTATGTACATTTTGATTAATGATGTGTATGTGAACTTTATATTGTATAATAATAAATAAATAAATAAAAATTTGTTACAATTATGGTGTCCAATTGGTTAGTAGGTTAAAGTAATAGAGATTTTGAAAGGAGTGCACGGATGATGACCTTATGGTGTTTTGACAAATGTAATCAAGAGAATTAGTGGTGTTGAAGTTCTTGAGGAATAAAATATGGGAAGTAAGATTTAAATTAATCTTTGAACTCTTAATTTGAAAATATGGAGAATACTATGAGAATCATGTCCGAAAATAATGTAAGTAATTAAGATATTTATGTTAAAGGTTTATATTATGCTAAATTGAGTCTAGTATGTAGGATGTGAATTATGTTAAAATTGAAAATTCATGTATGAGTAACTATTAGGAAAAAATTTCTTGAAATGATTGGGTGAATTAAACGGGATTGATATAAGTTAGAATGAGGTGCTTTTGGATATGATAGAGGAAAGGTTTGATATTTTTGATAATGAATTTATTGGTGTTAATAAAAAGGTATAGAGTTACTTTGATGAGGTAAGTTAGAATTGTTAGACATGTGCCAATGGTACATAAACGTTAAAAAGGATTGGTAGATTTATTGCTATGTATGTTTAACATATTGATTAATGGATTTTAGGATAAAAATATATTATAGATTCAGATGATGCTATTCATGGGATGATATTAACATGTGAGAATTAAAGATGACTTGATAGAAGTCTGGAATAAGAAAAAATAGTTACCCCAATATGGATGTGAATATTTTCTTTTATGAGTGTATTTTCTAATATCGATACATAGATATATCCATGCGAGCTTGAGGATATAAAGTGAAATTGATTAGAAAAATGATAATTCAATACAAGCCAAAAGTCTAAAGGAATCATGCATGTTGAGCACTACAAATTATCAGTTGGTGACCACATATTTTTGAAGGAATCACCAATGACAAAGGTAATGAGGTTTGGAAAGAAGTACATATTAGATTCTTCTTATGTTATCTAATTCTAAGAAATTCAATTGGACAAAAATTTGGCTTAACTATGGGTACAATTGATGTTTATTGTTGATCGACAAGTGAAGAACTTATGGATGAAAGAAATCCCTATGGATAAGTTGTATGGCAAAATCACTCAAGTGAAGAGACATTTTAAAAAGTAAAGATGTTATACATAAAAGATATCCCCAATTATTTGAGTAATAAAGTTGGTAACTCCGAATTATACCTTGATTTTATTCCCTACATGTGGTAGAATGAGTTAAAATTCGGGGATCGAATTTCTTAAGGAGGGAAGAATGTAACATCCCATAATTTTTATTTTTAAATAATAATGTTTTATTATAAAAAGATATATTTTTCTTTGTTTAAAAATGATTATGTTATGCTAAAAGTAAATCTATTTTTAATTAAAATAATTATTATTTTGTTTGAAATAATTATATTGGTCTTTAATAATTTTTTGTTATATTTTTAGAAATATTCTTTCTTTTATTATGTATAAAGATATTTATTTTGTGATTTGTTTTATTGAGATTTTTATCAAGAAAAATTATGACTTAAGAGTTTAGCTAAAGTTTTATCAAAATGTAAATTTTTAGAAATTTTTGTGATATTTTAAGATGAAAAACGGAATTTATATGAATTTATATAAAAGAAAATTATATTATTTAATTATTAAATAATTATTATTATTATTATAAAAAAATAAAAGGGGAAGGGGGAGACAATACAACGGAGAGAGACAAAGAACTTTCTAAAAATTGAAATTGAGTGAATAGTGAGTGAATAGTAACCTTCAACTTTTTCTCTAGATCTGGAGTGCCTATTGGCTTCCAATCTCAAAACTGAAGGTGCTACTGGATTCAGGACGAAGAATACTACGGTTTTGATCGATCAATTTTTCAAATAAGCCGTTGAATTGCCGTAGATCTGAAGTAGAAAATCTCAGAAAAAGGTAAATTCTAAAACTCTTATTAAACACCTCTAATTGAAATTCTGACACCGTAGATGGATTCAGGAGTTAGATAAACCTTAGGATATGAAATTTTTCAGCTATCTAACAACTTTTTGTTCGTTGTGAATAGTGATTTCCGGTGGATAAATAGTGTTTTCCAGTAGTGAATAGTGACCAACCTTCCAGAGTCATTTTCTAAGTCTTTGGACCCTCCGAACACGTTTTTGAGGTATAATTGATCAAATTCAGCTTGGAAAAAGTATATTTTTAGGGTTGTTCAACCAGAAGCCCTACTCTGTGAGTAGATACTTCTTTCTATGACTTACCACGTGCTCTTCTTAAACTATAAATATATAATTGTTTCTGTTTACAATTATTTATGCTATCATAAATTTCTAAAATGTGTTTAAATATTTATTTTGATTACAAACTGGCACATAGTTCAAAAAGAGTATGATTTTAGAAATGGATTTTGGAACTCATTGAATATGAGGTTCTAAATGTATTTATCATTATTTGATAAAGTGAATATTATGTGCACGATGCATTGATTTGTAAAGCTATATATACTTGTGAAAATGATGCATGTCATATTATAAATGAGATTGAATGGTAAGTGTAAGGCTCATGGCGAGTTGCTTGATAAACATGACAAGCGTAAAGCTCATGGCGAGTTGCTTGATAATTTTACATGTATTTATATGTATTAATGAATATCAGCTGGTTGTATGGCTTGTGACGGTACCGAATAGGGGACACCCTATTAGCCTGAGTGAGCCGGGGGAGGGCCGCTCCAACCGGGTGACAATGGTAAAGTGAGAGGGCAGGAGTGTGATGTACTCACATTCCCTGATTACTTATTGTGACTAGGGTCAAGGTCACTATGCGTATAGCAAATGAGTTATATTTTCGTTGCATTGATCAGATTGCCGAGTGAGGCAGGTGCATTAAAAGTGATGATTTTATCTTCAAATCTTAATATTTTACTATAGCTTATACAGCTGAGTATAACAACATTTGTTTAATGATCATACCGTGCAGCATATAGTTTTGGATATCTGAATATCCTTTGATTTGAGAATATTTGAAATACGGGTCTCATATAAATGTACTTCTGAACTGTATTTTCTATGTGACATATTTTAAAACATAAGTACATCCATATGCTGACCTAAGATGTCATAGGAGGAATTATTTGCTCACTGAGTTGTTAAATTCACTACACTATATTTCCACATTTTTCGGATAAGAATATCAAAGTCTGATTCGGCAGATAAGTGATATATTCTCTGGGTGAGTCTACGTTACTTCCAAGATTCACGATCTTTGAATTATATTGTGTTTGTATTCTAGAGTATGCTCTGAACGCTACAAGCAGGATCCCCATTTCTGTTGTACTTTGATGTTTATAGAATTGGTCTGTGTATTGTGTATACATGAGAGATCTTATATGTATCTGTTCCCATGATAAAGAATTGAATTATGTATCTTTATGGAAAATATCTGATTGCGGAAATAATAATAATTGTAGGAAAAAATGTTTATTTTACGTAACGTAAATTGGGGGCGTTACACTTACCATCCAAGTTAACAAACTCATTAGTAGATAAATGTAAAATATCCAAAGGTGTTAGAGGATTAAAGCCATAGACAATCTCAAAAAGACTATAAGCAGTAGTAGAATGCACAAATCTATTATAAGCAAACTCAACATTTGGTAAAACTCTTTCCCACTTTCAAGTTTTTAGATATAATAGCAGATAAAAGTGTAGTAATTATCCTATTAACTACGAGTTTAGTCCCTAATCTACCCCATAATGTACGCCAAAAATGACTTAAGAACTTAACATCTCTATCACTTACTATTGTTCTAGGCAACCCATGCAAATGCACAACTTCTTTAAAGAACAAATTAGCTATGTGTGTTGCATCATTGGTTTTAGCACATGCAATGAAATGAGCCATTTTGCTAAACCCATCAACAACCAAGAAAACACTATCTTTACCACTTTGAGACCTTGATAACCCTATCACAAAATCTATTGAAATATCATGCCAATGATGTGTAGGTATAGGTAATGGAGTATAAAGACCATGTGGCATAACCTTAGACTTAACTTGTTTGCATACCACACACTTAGCACAAAACGAAATGACATCATGTTCATGTGAGGCCAATAAAAATGTTTATGCAGAATTTCTAAAGTTTTAGTTACTCCAAATTGTCCCATTAAACCTCCACCATGACTCTTCTTAATTAACTAGTCACGCATAGAACACTTAGGCAAATAAAGTTTATTCTTTTTAAACAAGTAACCTTCATGTCTATAGAAACTATCAATAGCACGCTTATCACAAGAATTCCACGCAGATCCAAAATCAACATCATTAGTATACAAGTCTTTAATGTATTCAAAACTAAGCAACTTAGCATGTAAGAATGTCAATAACGCATATCTTCTAGACAATGCATCAACTACCACATTTTCCTTTCCATTTTTATACTTAATCACATAAGGAAATTTCTCAATGAATTCTAACCACTTAACATGCCTCTTATGCAACTTACCTTGTGACTTCAAGAATTTCAAGCTCTCATGATCTAAATGGATAATGAACTCCCTTGGCCATTGATATGTTGCCAAATTTGCAAAGTCCTCATCAATGCATATAACTCTTTATCATAAGTAGGATAGTTCAGAGCTGTCCCATTTAGCTTCTCACTAAACTATGCAATCGGTTTAGAATCCTACATCAAAACAGCACATATACCAACTCCAGAAGTATCACATTCAATTTCAAAAGCTTTATCAAAGTTAGGTAATGACAACAAGGGTGCATTAGTCAAAAGATCCTTTAAAGTTTTAAATGACTTCTCATGCATATCATCCCATTTAAAGACAACATTCTTTTTAACAAGTTCATTTAGGGGTGCAGTAATAGTACTGAAATTCTTTACAAACTGCCTATAGAAACTTGTTAAACCATGGAAACTACTAACTTCATTAGCATTCCTAGGTGTAGGCCAATCTCATATTGCCTTAACCTTGTCCTCATCTACACTAATTCTATGAGAATTAACAACAAAACCAAGGAACACCACATAATTAGAATAGAACATGCACTTTTTCATGTTGGCATACAATTTATGCTCCCTAAACACATCAAAACTGGCATGCAAGTGCAATACATGTTCATCAAGATTTTGAATATATACTAAAATATCATCAGAGTAAACTACCACAAACTTTTTAATGAAAACACGTAAGACATAGTTCATTAATCTCATAAAGGTACTGGGTGCATTGGTCAATCAAAAGGGCATTATTAACCACTCATATAAATCATACTTAGGCTTAAAAGCAGTTTTTCACTTATCTCCCTCTTTCATGCATATTTGATAGTAGCCATTCTTTAAATCAATTATAGTAAAAACACTAGAACCATAATACTCATCAAGTATGTCATCTAATCTAGGAATTGGATGCTTATACTTTATAGTGATTTTGTTGATGGCTTTGCAATTTACGCACATGCACCAAGTCCCATTCTTCTTAGGCACAAGAATAACAGGTACTGAATAGGGACTAAGACTCTCCCTCACGAATCCCTTCTGAACTAGATCATTTACTTGCCTCTGAATTTCCTTCGTCTCCTCAGGATTAGCTTGGTAGGCAGGTCTGTTAGAGATGGATGACTCAGGGACAAAGTCTGTCTGGTGCTTAATGCCTCTCAAAGGTGGTAGTCCATGTGGAATCTCCTCAAGAAAAATATCAGTGAATTCTCGTATCAAAGACACAACCATACAAGGCAAAGAAAGGATAGGAGTGTTAGTGAAATAAATATCCTTGTACTTGAGCACAAGGAGGTTGGGTTTGCACACCAAAGCATTCTTCACCTCACTTTTTAGTGTAAAAGCACTCACTCTTTTACTTTTCTCTTTCTCTGCCTCATAACTTTCTTTCTTTGTTTGCTCACATATCTCAACCTCTCTTTTTTTCTCTCACTCTCAATTTTTGTCATACTTTCTTTTTTCTCTTTTTCGTTTGTTTCTCTCAACTTACACTCTTTTGTAATCCTCACTTGATCAGTAAAAACCTCAACTGACTTTAGGGGTGTTAGAATAAAAGTTCGATTATGTATGGCTAATGTATATCGATTCTTATAGCCATCATAATTGACCCTTCTATTAAATTGCCATAGATGTCCCAATAGCAAGTGTCTAGTATACATTGGTACTATATCACAAAGCACTTCATCTTTATAGTTACCAATAGAGAAAGATACTCGAACTTGATTTGTCACCCATATATCTCCCCTATCATTCAACCATCTTAGCCTATATGGCTTAGGATGTTTTAATGTAGGTAAACCCAATTTATCAACCATCAAGGTACTAGCTACATTAGTGCAACTCCCACTATCAATAATCAAGCTACATGCCTTGTTATTCACATGGCACCTGGTCTGGAAGATGTGTTCAAATTGTTCATCATCAATATCATCAATAGGCTGCATATTAAGAGCACTTCGAGTAACTAATACTTCTATATTCAATAACTCACTAATCTCCCTATTACTACAATCCTCCATTGGTGGCATCTCATCATGACTAGAATGCTTACTCTCCATACATCCCATTTCTTCCTCACCAAAGCCAAACTGTTTGGAAGGCTTAGGTTTGGATAGTGACTCAAGATTATCCAGCTTCATATGTATCAACTTAAATTTCTCCTGAACTGTAACGCCCCCAATTTACGAGCACGTGAAACAAACATTTTTTCCCGCAATAAGATATTTTCCATAACATATATATAACTATTCTTTGTCATGGAAATAGATACATATAGGTTCTCTAATGTATATACATTATACAAACCAAGTTATAAATGTCAAAGTAACAATAGAAGCAAAGATCCTACCTGTGGCATTCAGAGCACACTCTACAATACAAACACAGTATAATTCAAAAACTATGAGTCTTGGAAGCAACATAGACTTACCCAGAGAATATGTTACCTAACTGATCACCTATCTGCAGAATCAGACTCAATATTCTTTTTTGAAAAATGTGAAAATATCGTGTAGTGAGTTTGACAACTCAGTGAGCAGATAATACCTCCTATGACCTCTCAGGTCAGCATATGGATGTACTCATGTTTTAAAATTTGTTACATAGAAAATACAATTAAGAAGTACATCCATATGGGACACATATTTCAAATATTCTCAAATAAAAGGATATTAAGATATCCAAAACCATATTCAGCACGGTATGATCATTAAACAAATGTTGTTATACTCAACTATATAAACTATTGTAAAATATTAAGCTTTTCAAATAAAATTAAAACTTTTGTTGATGCATAATTAACATACCATATATGCACTGAAAATCTATTTTTTTACAAAATGCTCAAGCATGTTACAGCTCTCAATACACTTAATTCACTCATTTGCTATACGCATAGTGACCGATTGACTACTGTCACAATAGTGATCAGGGAATGTGAGTTCATCACCTATCTGTCTCCTCACATTACCACTATCACCTGGTTGGAGCAACCCTTCCTTGGCTCATTCAGGCTAATAAGGTGTCTCCTACTCAGTACCGTCACAAGCCATACAACCCGTCAATATTCATCTATACATATAAATACATATATATAAATGTATATTCATCAAATGCAATGTATAATTATCAAGCAACTCGCCATGAGTTTTACGCTTGCCATTCAATCATAATCAGCAACTATATAGTTTTACAAATCATTGCCTCATGCACATAATATTCACTTTACCAAATAATGATAAATACATTTAGAACCACATATTCAATGAGTTTCAAAATCTATTTACAAAATCATACTCTTCTTGAACTATGTGCCAGTTTGTAAGCAAAACAGATATTTTAACACATATCAGAAACTTATGATAGCATAAATAATTTATAAACATAATCAATTATACAGTTTAAGTTCAAGAAGAGTATGGGGTAAGTCATAGAAAGAATTATCTACTCATAAGTTAGGGCTCCAGGTTGGACAGCCCTAAATGTATTTTTTCAAGGCAAATTTGATCAAATGGATCTCAAAAATGAGTCTAGAAGGTCCAAAAACTTAAGAAATGACTCTGAAATCGTAAAATTTGTCCTCCAGGAGTTTGATCAACATTGGTCAACCAATGGGTACTATTAATGATTGAAAATTACTATTCATAACTGGAAAATACTATTCATGCCAAGCAGAGTTACTGTTCATGACATTAAAAATTATTAGATGACTATGAAACTTTATATCCTATAGTTTATCTTTCTCCTGAATCCATCTACGGTGTTAAATTTCTAAATTGAAGTCTTTAAATAAGAGTTTTAGAGTTTACTTTTTTCTAAGATTTTCTACTTCCGATCTACGGTGATTCTGCGGTTGATTTGAAAAAAATTTCGGTCAAAATCGTAGTACTCTTTGTCCTGAATCCAGTGGTACCCTTAATTTTGAGATCGAAAACTAATAGACACTCCAGATCTAAAGCGAAAACATGGAGCTTACTATTCATACTATCCATCGGTTACGGGATTTCACAAATTCACGCTTCATCACCCTCCCTATTTTCTTTCTTTTATTTTTTTTAATAATTAAATATTTAAAATTCATTATTAATTTTTTTTATTATATACATATAAATACTATTTTTCATCATAAAATATCTCAAAAAATTTTTAAAAATTATATTATTGCAAAATTTTAGTTGCACTCTTAAATCATGATTTTTCTTGATAAAAATTTTAATAAAACAAATCACAAAATAAATATCTTATGCATAATAAAAGAAAGAATATTTTTAAAAATAAAAAAAATATTAGAGGCAAATATAATTATCTTAAGCAAAAAAATTACTTTAATTAAAAGTATATTTGCTTTTAGCAAAACATAATCATTTTGAAAAAAATAAAATATATTTGTTTATAGCAAAACATTATTATTTAAAAATTACGGAAGATTACATTCTCCCACTTTAAGAACCCGAATTTTAAACCATCCTATCATAAGTAAATAATGAAGTCAAGGCATAAATTACAGTTATTAACTTCATTACTCAAACAATTGAGAATATCTCTTTTGTATATCATTTTTACTTTCTAAAGAGTCTCTTTAGTTTAGTGATTTTGCTATATAACCTTAGTCATAGGTCTTTCCTTCAACTATAAGTTCTTCACTTATCAATCAACAATATATATCAGACTGTTTTTTCATAATTAAACAAAATTCTTGTACAATTGAATTTCTTGGAATTAGATAACATAAGAAGAATCAATTAGGTACTTCCTTAGCATTGATGTAAGAAAGACTGTACCAATATCACTTACTTCTGATGGCAAATGTTGGTTATATATACTATGCATACTTTGTCCAAGGTTCTAGAAGAGCTTATATACTAGAGCTTAACTTTTTCCTTCTTTCCAAATCTCATTACCTCTTTCATGGGTGAGTCTTTCAAGAATATTTGATGACCAGTTGATAATTTTTAGTGCTCAATATTCCTACTCCTTATAGACTTTTGGCCTATATTGAGTTTCTTGTATTCTTTTTCTAATCAATTTCACTTTATCAATAACATATTACAATAAGTCTAAATCCACTAAGTCATTTAACAGAAAATTTGTAACACCTCTTACATAAGGCTTTAAGTCATCCAATATTATTTTATTATAGGCAAATTCTGCTAAGGAATCTCCCACCAAACTCGAAGACATATGCTTGAAGCATGCTTTCCAAACTAGTATCATCAATTTAGGTTAGTTATATTCTATCTATTGCTTGTTATTTCAAATTAGATTACAAAATGTTAACTTTACTCAATTCACCCACCTATTAGGAGACCTAAGATGTTTCATATAAAATCTCAAATACTGCCATTTGTTTGTTGGCCTAATAATTACTAATAGAGACAAGTTCAACTAAGGACAAATAATTTCTCCCAACTTTCATCAAAATTATATAAAGATACCTAAAGCATAACTTTCAATGCGTAAACACATCATTTAGATTTATTATCAGCTATACTAAAATCTAACTAAGATCCTAAGGCTTCCTAAATAGCTCTCCTAAAATAATATATTCAATTCCTATTTGTTGACTCACCAAACAACAACAAAATATATCACTTGTATCTTCTTTTTACCATTATACTAGTACTATTCTTTCAAATCTTAGTGTATCTCATCAATATTCAAAATCTATTGCGGCTTCTAAAATCACCTTTCTCAACATAATTCACATCCTAGATACATCTTAGATACTAGATTCAATTTAGCATGGTATAAAACCTTAACACAAATATCTTAATCACTTACATTATTTTTGGACATGGTTCTCAAAATATTCTCCATATTTTCAAATGAAGAGTTCAAAGATGAATTTAAATCTTGGTTCCCATATTTTATTCCTCAAGAACTTCAACACCACTAATTCTCTTGATTACATTCGTCAAAGCACCATAAGGCCATCATATGTCTATTGCTTTCAAACTTTTCATTATTTTAACCTACTAACCACTTGGACACCATAATAATTGAGTTTCAAAGAAAATATATTAACTTTCCTTGTAATGAGAGAAAAAACCTTGCATTTATTGCCAAACATAAATGAGGGAGAATGCAATAGAATAGGCGAAAAGCATAATAGAGAACAGTGCCAAAATAAAAAATCAAAAGTTTGGATAAAGCATTGGAGAGAGTTAAAATCGGTGGCCATAATTCTTGAAAATTTGTAAACAAAACCTAGCTGCTATTTCAGTAAAAATCGGTGGCCGCAAGTTTTGAATATATGTACCAATATCTAATTTAAAGCTGCTATTATTTGGTGGAAAAACAACAAATGGAAAAGAAGCATTTATGAGCTTATAAAAGTTTGTGAAGAACACAGAGCTTGTAGGTAACTGGTAGGATGCAATTAGTTGCTTCAAAACAGATGTAATCAATCAACTGTAAAATAAACCATTTCAAATTAAAAATTCACAAAATAGCTAGTCAATTTAATAATATCGATAGTCGATTGGCAAGAACATTGAGAAAACAAGATAAATTATTTGATTTTTCCTTTTTAACAACTAACTGATTTGCATCTTCACTATTTTTTTTACAATGATGCCTATCACCTACAATTTTCCTACAAGAATCAAGATATCAATGCTTCATCAAGGACAATAAGGAAAAAGAAACATTCTGGTGATATCTTAACCTTATTCTCTTTATGTGCTTAATATGAGCCACAATCACAACTACTGTACATATTGATGTCTGCCGTCATTTTTTAAATTCACCTTCAATTTAGCTTTTATCCACCGACCACTCACATAGCTATTCTAATCATACCCAGCCTATTTGCATAGCTATTATAAATATGCTCTTATCTGAGTTCTACAAATACACGCATTAGTATCTTTACCTTCATACTCAAAGTTAGGGTAAGTGTAGTTATGGAGGGAATCGCATTTCGTCAGTTTCGAAATATTTGTGTCTTTTGTAGTTCTAGTCCTGGAAAGAATGGGGAGTATGTGAAAGCTACAAAAAATCTAGGTATGGTGCTGGCTAAGAGAAAAATTCATTTAATCTATGGTAGAGGTAACCGTGGGTTAATGAGGTGTGTGTCTACAACTGCACATATAGAAGGATGTCAAGTTCTAGGTATTATTCCTACAGCTCTAGTTGCATCCAACATCATAGGGAAGACAATTGGGAAAGAATTTAGGGTAACTTCCATGCATGAGCACATGGCTAGAATGATGAGCAATGCTGATGCCTTTATTGCCTTACTAGGTGGTTTTTGTACTTTAGAGGAGTTTTTCAGATAGTCTCTTGGGCACAAATAAATATGCATCACAAACCAATAGGTTTGTTGAATGTTAATCATTTCTTTGATGGTTTATTGTCTTTTCTTGATCAAACTGTGGAACAAAGTTTTATCTCACATTCAACACGTCGAATTCTCATCTCAACTTCAAATGCTGAGGAGTTGATTGATACTTTACAAACATATATTCATATACCTAATCCAATTACACAGTTCAAATAGATTGGATAACAGACAACTGCAGAAAGTGTAAATTGGATTTAGATCTTCATCTTTAAATGTAATAGAATGTAGCCATTATTATACCACTTTTACTTTCTTAAGGTCTACTTGGATACCATCCTTGCCAACTATACTCTCTTAGAGTTTGTAAAACTATCTTCAAATGATGTTTATGATTCTCTGAACTTAGAATATTTTAGTATATCATCAATAAATATAATAAAAAATTGATCTAGGGATGGCTTTAATACTCTATTTATCAAGTCCATGACTATAGCTGAGCATTTGTCAAACCAAATTTCATACATAATTAAGAATTTATAATGTCCTTATCAATTCCTAAATGCAATTTTTTTTCAATATCCTCTTCCCTTATCCTCAATTGATGATACTCAAATCTCAAATCAGTTTTTGAAAAATATTGAGCATACTATAGCAGATCACACAGATCATGTATACGAGGTATTGATTATTTATTATGCACTGCCACCTTATTCAACTGTCTATAATCTATGTATAATCACAGCGATCCATCTTTCTTTTTCAAAAATAAAACTGAAGCACCCCAAAGAAGCACTAGGGTGAATAAATCTCTTATATAACAAATATTGCAACTGATTCTTTAATTCTTTAAGTTCAATGGGTGCCATTTTATATGAGATTCCAAGAAGTAAATCAATATCAAATTCTATATATCATTTTGGGGGTAATCTTGGAAATTCCTCAAGGGATACATTAGGAAATTCTTTAACCATTGGAACCTACTTTACATTTAGGTACTTTATATCAACATCTTTAACCATTACTAAATACCCTTGGCATCCTTTTTGTAATAGCTTATGAGTTGTTAAAGCAGAAATTAAATTATTTGATACTTCACTACAATCACCTCGTATCATGAAAGGAGATTCTCTGAAAATATTGAATTTAATTACCTTAAGATGACATTCTAAAATGGTATGACATGATGCCAACCAATCCATTCCCAAAATCACATCAAAGTATATCATATTTAGACATTCAGGTAAAACAGATATTATATTCAGAAATGATCATATTTGGCATTTGTCTCAATTCTTTAAATTCTCTAGGATGTATATCCCTTTCACTTTCATGCATTAATTGACCCATAGATACCTCTTACAATGTCACAATATTCAATCAACTTTACACTAGGAAATCTAACAACTTGGAATATAAAGAAAATTGAAACCCTATAGAATCCCTCAACAGCACCTAATGTATAAATATGTTTAGTTCATATCCATACTAAAGGTTCGACTAAAGAATCCTTTGCTCTGATAGACATAGAGAAATCTAATGCTTTGATACCAACTTGTAACGCCCTTAATTTACAAGCACGTGAAACAAACATATTTTTTTTCCAACAATAAGATATTTTTCGTAACATACATATCACTATTATTTGTCATGGAAATAGATACATATAGGTTCTCTCATGTATATACATTATACAGACGAAGTTATAAATGACAAAGTAACAACAGAAGCAGGGATTCTGCCTATCGCGTTCCAAGCACACTCTAGAATACAAACACAGTATAATTCAAAAACTGTGAGACTTAGAAGCAATGTAGAATCAACTAGAGAATATATCACATAACTGATCACCTATTTACAGAATCAGACTCTGTATTCTCATCCGAAAAATGTAGAAATATCATGTAGTGAGTTTGACAACTTAGTGAGCAGATAATACTTTCTATGACTTCTTAGGTCAGCATATGGATGTACTCATGTTTTAAAATTTGTCGCATAGAAAATACAGTTTAGAAGTACATCCATATGGAATCAGTATTTTAAATATTCTCAAATAAAAGGATATTAAGATATCCAAAACCATATTCATCACGGTATGATCATTAAACAAATATTATTATACTCAATTGTATAAACTATAGTAAAATATTAAACTTTTGAGATAAAGTTATAACTTTTGTTAATGCATAATTGACATACCATATATGCACTAAAAATATATTCTTTTCACATAATGATCAAGCATGTTACAGCTCTGAATACACTCAATTCACTCATTTGCTACACGCATAATGACCGATTGACTACAGTCACAATAGTGATCAGGGAATGTGAGTTCATCACCCATCTGCCTCCTCACATTACCACTGTCACCCGGTTGGAGTAGCCCTCCTTTGACTCAGTCAGGCTAATAGGGCGTCCCATACTCGGTATCGTCACAAGCTATACAACCCGTTGATATTCATTTATACATATAAATACATATATATAAGTTCATATTCATCAAATGCAATATATAATTATCAAGCAACTTGCCATGAGCTTTACGCTTGCCATTCAATCATAATCAATAACTATATAGTTTTACAAATCAATGCCTCATGCACATAATATTCACTTTATTAAATAATAATAAATACATGTAGAATCACATTTTCAATGAGTTTCAAAATCTATTTGCAAACCATACTCTTCTTGAGCTATGTGCCAGTTCGTAAGTAAAACATATATTTTAACATATTTCATAAACTTATGATAGCATAAATAATTTATAAACATAACAAATTATACATTTTAAGTTCAAGAAGAGCATGGGGTAAGTCATAGAAAGAGTTATCTACTCACAAGTCAGGGCTCCAGGTTGGACAACCCCAATTGTATTTTTCTAAGGCAAATATGATCAAATGGATCTCAAAAACGAGTTGGGAGGGTCCAAAAACCTAGGAAATGACTCCGAAATAACAGAATTTGGCCTCTGGGAGCTTGGTCAACACTGGTCAATTGATGTATTCACGATCGGAAATTATTATTCATACCGGCTGGAGTTACTGTTCATGACACCAAAAATTGTCAGATGACTGTGAAATTTCATATCCTACAGTTTATCTTTCTCCTGAATCCATCTACGGTATCAAATTTTCAATTTGAAATCTCTAAATAAGAGTTTCAAAGTTTATATTTTTTTAAGATTTTCTACCTCTGATCTGCATCGATTTTACGGTTGATTTGAAAAATTGTTCGGCTAAAATCGTAGTACTCTCTGTCCTGAATCTAGTGGTACCTTTAGTTTTGAGATCGAAAGCCAGTAGGCACTCTAGATGTAGAGAAAAAACATAGAGATTATTATTCATACTATTCATACCATTCATCGGTTATGGTATTTTGTAAATTCACGCTTTATCTCCCTCCCCCCTTTCTTTCTTTTATTTATTTGTTTTTTTATTAATTAAATATTATTTTTTTATTATATACATATAAATACTATTTTTCATCATAAAATATCCCAAATGTTTTTAAAAAATTATATTATTGCAAAAATTTAGTTGCACTCTTAAATCATGACTTTTATTGATAAAAATTATAATAAAACAAATCACAAAATAAATATCTTTATGCATAATAGAAGAAAGAATATTTCTAAAAATAAAACAAAAAATTTATTAGAGGTAGATATAATTATCTTAAGTAAAACAAAAATTACTTTATTTAAAAGTATATTTGCTTTTAACAAAACATAATCATTTTGAAAAAAATAAACATATATTTGTTTATAGCAAAACATTATTATTTAAAAATTACGGGATATTATATAAACCGCTTTCATGTAAATTTTAATATCAATTTTATGTTAATTTATTTTAGTGCTCATGTTTGTCTCACAAACCTCATGTGTTTGGACTCAATTTACTCTCTTTCCCTTAAAGTTTTTAAACAAGAACCTAATCAACAAACTTATCAAAGGAAACAAGTGAATTAAGAATGATAAGAATAAATTTTCAAACGATGAAAACCCTAGGAATTGAATTTGAAAAAATGAGGGGTAGAAAAATAAGTATACTGTCTTTTTTTTTTTTTTGCTTCCTTCTTCTTTTTTTAATGAATTTTTTTTTAATGAACTTCTGCTCATTTTTTTAGCTAATTTCTGCCCTTTTTTATTTTATTTTATTACGATTTTTTAAACAAGAAACCAAATTGCATTAGAACTAGAACTCTTTTTTTTTTACGAAATTTTAATTTTTGGAAGAAGAAACTAAATTGCACTAGGACTAGAACTCTTTTTTTAATAAAGGAATTAGACTATAAGTAGAAAAAAGAAATTGACTAGAACTAGGACTCTTTCTTTTTTGTGAAGGAATTAGAAGAACATTAACTGGAACTAGGACTCTAATTTGACATAAAGAAAGGTAGAAGAAGAAGAAAGACTCTAGAAAACAAATAGAAAAAGAAAAGATAGGACACCAACCAAATTTCAAGGAGCTAAAGCTCTGATACCAAATGATGTGTTTCCTTAAGCCAAGAAACGAAGTGTTTGGTAGAAGCAAGGATCGTCTTGACAATTCAATAGATGTTTTGATCGCCATGAGTTGCCTTGATAAGATCGGATTTAGTTCTTTGCTTAAGAACCCAAGGAAGCTCCCACTTTAGGAGAAAACTCAATTATCATTCATCATAAACTCTTGGTTACATGAACATAAAGATCCCTTATATAGTCAAACAATCATAAACCTAGTAAGAAACCCTAAAACTCATAATTGGACTCTCAATAGAATATGGCCCAAACAACACTAGTTATTTGGCCCAACTAAACCAACAAAAATATTTTGAAGCTCTCTTCTCCACAAGTCCAACGGTCTAACGATTCATTAATCGGAGGTCTATAGCTCAAGATATGAGGGTTTGAAGTTGGGAGGGGAAAATGGTTATGAGGGGTGATGCATATTTTCGCAAGTGTACGAATCGTTCAAGTAATAAAGTGTACAAAAGTACGGATATCGAACCCACAAGGAATGGTGTTACTAAGTACCAAAATTGACTAATCTTAATTTTATCTGAAAACCAAATTGTTGATTGTTTAAGAGACAAATTAACTTACAAATAAATGCAAAGAACACAATTGAATGTTGTTCACAAATGATTAAAAATGCTAAGGCATTTGATTTCGCTGAATCAATTCAATCCAATTTCATGGCATGTTATATAAGAATCGCAGCTACAAGTGATGGTTGAAAAACCCAAAATTATCTAATACTCTCTCTCGAGTTATATTAGAATTACTTGTCTATGATAATCAACTATATTTCTATGAAGATTAATCACAAACCAGCACATTGTGATCTATGGAATTTCCAGGATAACCACATACATCATGCATTAGTTCTCACACTCGCATTCAACATATGGTATTTATCACAAGAAGCATTCATTACACATCTCCTCTCGGTCTCAATATAATGCAACTAATTATCTAAATCTTGGCCAGAAATTCAGAAGCATTAAGCATGGAAATAAATACTCAACTTGAAAACAATGAACTCATATAACCATAACCACAAAAATCAGAGTTTCATGATTCAACTACATCATAGCCTTAGCAAAAATGAATTAGCTCATAATGGAAATAAGAACAACAACTATCTCAACTGAATACATAACTATAAAAACGAAATAAACTGCAGAAAAATGGAGCTAAGGAAAAGAGATGAAGAACTCTTGGAGATGAACACTTGGTAGCAACAATGGTGATGATCCTTCAAGATTATCCAAGCTTTCTCTCCAAAATGGCTTCTTCTCCTCCAAAAACGCCTCTTATAGGTCTATTTCGCCGTCCCCTCTCTCTATACCTTATGGTATTTATAGATCCAGGATTTTGGGGACAAGTTTGGAACAAAAATCATAGAAAACGCGTTTGGCTGCCGAAACTCGCCGCCGGCGAACTGATTCTCACCGCGGCTAGTTTTTGGGACATTTTTTTGCCGGGGCGAGATTTGTGTTTCGCCGGCGGCGAGCAGTATTTTGCCGCCGGCGAACTGATTTCGCCGCCGGCGAAAATGACCTCGCCGGCGGCCAGATTTAAATCCAAAATTGCACTCTCGAGAAAATTTGCTGCAGCATTCTCGCCGCGGCCAAAATATTCTCGCCGCGGCCAGACTTCAAAACCTTGAAATCTTGCTTTTCTTAATTCTAACACAATCCCGGTCATTGGCATTTGTCCCAAACTTCTCCAAACTTATGATTTTACCTTAAATTTTCACTTTAAACACGAAATACCCGTGAAATGACATTTGTGGATTAAATAATCAAATAACCACACTTTTCACACAAATATCAATCTTTAAATCATAACAAAAGTGTAATAATATGACTCTTATCAACAACCCCCAACCAGCTTCTTGCTAGTCTCTAGCAAGAAAAGCGATCTATAAATAAATTGAAAGGAGACATTAAAAGAAGACTTCAAAGAAAATTTATTCTATTTACAAAATTGCATTAAGCGTATGCAATAAGCCGTTAAACCCCTAGGTGGCCCTAGTAGGACGAGTTGTAGTCTCGTGAGGGCTTCCAGTGATGATACCCACAAACATCTTACCCTAAACTATACTGACTCAAACTAAACAAATCACACAACAATTAATTTGCACAAATGTTTCAAAAATTGTAAATAACACACAACACATAGAATAATTAAATGTCACCTAAGCTTTAAGAAATCTCAAATGCCAATGTCACTTTTGTTATTGACTCTTAAACATCCATCATACCACAAACCAATAGCCATAATGCCTAGATAATATTATGCACAACATCCATAAACACAAAGGTGAAATCTCAAACTCCATATGCTCATTTTTCAAACCTCTCTCCACTAATAAAGGAAAAATACACCATTTTGGATCAATAGGACTTAATATGGCTTGTAATGTTAGGCTTAGGTATTTGGTTAAGAAAAATGGGAAGTGTCAAAATACAAATAAGAGAACTTATTAGATTAAACACAACCAATTAAGCAAAAGAATAACACCATTAAAAACCACATTGTTTCTTCCGATCATATCCCATGTTTCCAAAGATAAACAAGATTCTTTCTCAACCATTCAACTCAGTATATCCATCACTAACACTCTTTTATTTACTATAATGTGAAAACCCTCTTCTTTCTTTTTCTTTTTCTTTTGCTTTTTGTTTGTTTTTTTTTACAATAGATAACCCCCAACCAAATTCTTTCAATATATGTGGAAAATAGCATTCCAATTGCTCTTTACAAGCTTGTGTTCAAAATTAAGTGCTCTTAACAAATAAGGTAGGAATTATATATATTGTGGCTAAATAAAAGGTAGATTATAGAAAGGAAAAAAAGAACGAAAAATAAGGCTAACAATGTATATAAATAGGCTCAAAGAGGTAACTAGTGATATAAGAATAACAAAATAGACTTAAAAATGGCACAATCGATCCAAAAATGGCCTATATCATATCCTAAACAGTGCAATTCCAAATTATTTCGCCTCAAGAGGTTTTTAAATGAGTTTTAGAGTTTGTTGAGATCACAAAAATGTCCATGAAAAATTTACACATAAGACTTCTCTAAGTATTTAGACTAATCAACCAAGTCATACCACATTCCAAAAGAGTCGCCAACTAAGTAAAATCAACATATGAAATTATCTTTAAACCAAAGCAAAATTTATTGTCTTTTAAAAGCTACGTGTTATCATAATCACATTATTATCATCAACGTGCAAATTAAATGAAATCAAAATGAAATCAAAATGCAGAAAAAATAAATAGAACATCAAAATTAAACATAAGTAAACACACACAAAAAATTACTAAAAATGAAATAACACAATTAAACACACAAACAACACTACTAAAAGTGAAACTAAGAAAAATGTCCCGTTATCGCACCCCCAACCAAAACCTTACATTGTCCTCAATGTAAGAAAGAAAAACAACGATGAAAGTAGGTTTTCTTTTTCTTTTTCTTAACCTTAGATGGGAATGGTAGTGGCTTTAGCTCAATCTTAGTGGTGTCCTTCTTTACCACTGAGGTTGGAGTTTCCTTTGTTCCCAACTCCTTAAATGTTTTATCACGAAACATGTATTCATCAAATGCTGCAAGTAATTCGGAACATGGTCTCACTCCCTCATCTTCCTCCTCAATTGTTGCAGATTGCACAAGACAAGCTTCTAGTGGTAGCAATGAAGTTCTCTCCTCAAAATTTTCCGAGATTAACCTGTCAAGGGTGTTAATTTGAAAACAAGAATATACCTCACTTGGAGATTTCATTGCTTCAAAAACATCAAAAGTCACTTGTTCATCTTACACCCTTAGAATTAGTTTTCCTTGCTGAACATCAATCAATGTTCTTCCAGTTGCAAGGAATGGTCTCCCCAATATCAACGGTATCTCTCTATCTTCCTCCATGTCAAGCACCACAAAATCTACAGGAAAAATGAATTTGTCAATTTTAATTAAAACATCCTCAATTACCCCTCGAGGATATTTCACCGATCTATCCGCTAATTGTAGAGAAATTGAAGTAGGTTTTACTTCTCCCAGGCCTAGTTTCCTGAAAACAGAAAGTGGCATCAAATTAATACTTGATCCTAAATCACATAGGACTTTATCAAAATTGCAACTTCCTATAGTACAAGGTATAGTAAAACTCCCTGGGTCTTTCACTTTCTGTGGCAGTTTTCTTTGAAGAACTTCACTGCATTCCTCATTTAGCATGACAGTTTCATAATCTCCCAACTTCCTCTTCTTTGATAGAATTTCCTTCATGAATTTTGCATATTTGGGCATTTGTTCCAACATCTCTGCAAAAGGAATGTTAATATGCAATTTCTTAAAAATTTTCAGAAATTTACCAAATTGATTATCAAGCTTTTTCTTCTGCAATCTTTGAGGATATGGGATAGGAGGCTCATATTTTGCATATGGAGAAAGTTGAGCATCTTGGGATGTTGATGGCTTTTCTTTAGATTCCTCCATCTTTTGCTCCAATTTCTTCTGCCATTCAAGTTCTTTACCACTTCTCAATGTGATAGCTTTTACATGCTCTGTAGCATTTATTGTGTCACTTGGCAACGATCCTTGAGGCCTTTCTGCAATCTGTTTTGAAAGCTGCCCCAGTTGGTTTTGGATGTCCCTGTTGATTGCCTCTTGATTTCTAAAATTTGTTCTTGACTCCTCAATGAACTTCCCCAAAATTCCTTCCAAATCTGTTTGTTTCTTCTCTTGGGGTTGGTAGGAAGATGATGACGGTTTGAACCCCCCTTGGTTATTACCCCATGACAAATTTGGATGATTCCTCCAACCTGGATTGTAGGTGTTGGAATATGGGTTATGTTGAGGTCTTTGGAAATTTGAAACATAATTGGCTTGTTCAGCATTTGATGAAGCAAATGGATTTCCAACATGGCACTCAATACAAGCATGATTTCCACCACATAAATCACATTCTACAGTTGGTTTGGATTCGAACTTGGTTGACAAAGAATCCATCTTTCTTGAAAGAGCAGCAACTTGAGCTGACAAAGCATTCACTGAATCAATTTCATGCACTCCTACCGGTCTTTTTGCAGTTACCCGCTCTGAATGCCACTGATTGTTGTTCTCTGCCATGATTTCTAACAACTCATGAGCATCCTCTGGTGTTTTTCCCATTAAAGACCCTCCAGATGCAGCATCAATCATTGCCCGATAGTTTGAAACCAACCCATTATAAAATGTAGAGACTTGCAGCCAAATTGGTATACCATGATGTGGGCACTTCCTCAACATTTCTTTGAATCTCTCCCAAGCTTCATACAATGATTCTTGATCATATTGTGTGAAAGATGTGATTTCATTCCGCAATTTTGCTGTCTTAGCAGGAGGAAAGAACTTGGACAAGAAATTTTGAACTAACTCATTCCATGTTGTAATTGATCCTGGTGGTAATGAGTTTAGCCACTCCTTGGCTCTATCCCGGAGTGAAAAAGGAAAAACCCTTAATCTTATGGCATCTTCAGACACACCATTTATCTTGTAAAGATCACACACCTCCAGAAAGTAAGCAATATGTGCATTATGATCATCCTTTGACATTCCTCCAAACTGATTTGATTGAACCATTTGGATAAAGGATGGCTTTATCTCAAAGTTATTAGCTTGAACAGTTGGCCTCCTTATACCCGAAGTGGTTCCAGCAACATTAGGCGCAGCATAATCCCTCATAGCTCTACGATTTCCACCTCCCTCAACAAATTGTGGATCCATGGCTGATTGTCTATTAGGATCGGAGGTTGAATGCCTTCTCTCTCGGTTTAGACGCCTATATGTTCGGTCAATTTTCGGATCAAAAATAAGAAGGTTAAGGCTTCGTGCACGTCGCATACAAAAGTCCTACAATCTGAAAAATCAACAAGCACTCACACAACACAAAGTTACCCCTTTTTCTTTTATGATAAACAAAATAAAAGAGCAAAGTAAACAACTGAAAAATGTGCAAGAAATGACTAAAATGAATAATGCAAACAAGCAGCAACAACTCTAAATGAACAAATGTTCAACACAACTCACAAACTCAATTTAGAATAAAAATAAAACTGAAACAATGATAAGGCAAATTAACTTCAAATTAAAACTAAGATTAGGTAGTATCGATATTAATAATCAAACCATTCCCCGGCAATGGCGCCAAAAACTTGATGCATATTTTCGCAAGTGTACGAATCGTTCAAGTAATAAAGTGTACAAAAGTACGGATATCGAACCCACAAGGAATGGTGTTACTAAGTACCGAAATTGACTAATCCTAATTTTATCTGAAAACCAAATTGTTGATTGTTTAAGAGGCAAATTAATTTACAAATAAATGCAAAGAACACAATTGAATGTTGTTCACAAATGATTAAAAACGCTAAGGCATTTGATTTCGCTGAATCAATTCAATCCAATTTCATGGCATGTTATATGAGAATCGCAGCTACAAGTGATGGTTGAAAAACCCAAAATTATCTAATACTCTCTCTCGAGTTATATTAGAATTACTTGTCTATGATAATCAACTATATTTCTATAAAGATTAATCACAAACCAGCACATTGTGATCTATGGAATTTCCAGGATAACCACATACATCATGCATTAGTTCTCACACTCGAATTCAACATATGGTATTTATCACAAGAAGCATTCATTACACATCTCCTCTCAGTCTCAATATAATGCAACTAATTATCTAAATCTTGGCCAGAAATTCAGACGCATTAAGCATGGAAATAAATAATCAACTTGAAAACAATGAACTCATATAACCATAACCACAAAAATCAGAGTTTCATGATTCAACTACATCATAGCCTTAGCAAAAATGAATTAGCTCATAATGGAAATAAGAACAACAACTATCTCAACTGAATACATAACTATAAAAACGAAATAAACTGCAAAAAAATGGAGCTAAGGAAAAGAGATGAAGAACTCTTGGAGATGAACACTTGGCAGCAACAATGGTGATGATCCTTCAAGATTATCCAAGCTTTCTCTCCAAAATGGCTTCTTCTCCTCCAAAAACGCCTCTTCTAGGTCTATTTCGCCGTCCCCTCTCTCTGTACCTTATGGTATTTATAGATCTAGGGTTTTGGGGACAAGTTTGGAACAAAAATCATAGAAAACGCGTTTGGCCGCCGAAACTCGCCGCCGGCGAACTGATTCTTGCCGCGGCTAGTTTCTGGGAAATTATTTCGCCGCGGCGAGATTTGTGTTTCGCCGGCGGCGAGCAGTATTTCGCCGCCGGCCAAAATGACCTCGCCGGCGGCCAGATTTAAATCCAAAATTGCACTCTCGGGAAAATTTGCTGCAGCATTCTCGCCGCGGCCAGACTTCAAAACCTTGAAATCTTGCTTTTCTTGATTCTAACTCAATCCTGGTCATTGGCATTTGTCCCAAACTTCTCCAAACTTATGATTTTACCTGAAATTTGCACTTTAAACACGAAATATCCGTGAAATGACATTTGTGGATTAAATAATCAAATAACCACACTTTTCACACAAATATCAATCTTTAAATCATAACAAAAGTGTAATAATATGACTCTTATCAAGGGGGCTACTAGTATTGCTAGGGTTGCTAAATATGTACCCTCTGCATGCCGCATGCCTATATGAGCATGCGTAGTGTAGTTTCTACAGTACTCAAAATATGTATTGGCACTGTTTTTAACATTAACATACACATATTTTGCCTCTTTTGACAATGAATTCGGTAGAATTTGCTAAAATGGCCAACATGAAAATATTAGACCTCTATCTTAACTTTCATTTTCCATTGAAATCACTTAATTTAGAGATTATATGAAGTAGTAATGTACAAAAGAGTGGGCAAAGGTCCAGACCACACTAAACCTCTATTTTGCGGTTTTTCCCCTTATCACCCTTATTTTGGCCGAATTAGAAAAATTGCCCAACATAAAAGTTGTAGCTTTATGTCTTAGCGTTCAAAAAAAATTAGAATCACATCAATTGGAGTTCATATGTGGGAGGTATGCACACAATAGTGAAGAAAGGTCTGAACTATTTTAACACTTCATATTCTTCTTAACCTTTTCACATCAAATGTTTTGTAGCTAGTCTCCAGATATTCAATTTCCATCTTAAATCATGTCATATGTTATCAACAGTATTTTAATACCATCATGTTCATATTAACCAAGTATTACGGAATAAAACATAACATGTCATATCTATACTAGTAAACAAAAAATGTAGATAATCGTATTAAGGGTCATTACAATTACCACCCCTATGTGAAGACACTTGTTAATTCCCTTCCTAGAATCACACTAATAGAATGTTGTATCCTTAAGGACATAGATCATATGTGAGAAACTTAAAGTCTACCAGATACTGCCATCTAGCAACCTGCTGATGTACCTCAAAAGAGTTATTCACTAGATTGCCCCTCACATTTTCCTATATATAGCCTTATCTTCTCTCAAGAATAGATCTTTGGCCTTATTTATATCCTTATTTTGATCTTAATATTGGCTAAGTGCTACTACAGGAGCACCCTTAGACAATCTTCTACCTAACAAGAGTCACGACCCTTGTTGAAGAAGTAGATGACCATCATAGGTATGGAGTAAATCTCATCCCATAAGCCTTCAAAACTAAGTCGAGACATCAAATAAAACTCACAATCACATACAATGTGCAAAGGTAATCATAAGTGAATGTGTGGGTGTGAAAATCACAATTGACTCAAAGCTACAACTTTAGAGAAATTCTCTTAATCCATACATAAATGTAGCCATTATAACGCTAGTGTATACATGAAAGTATGGATCATGTATGTGGTTCACAAAGTTATATCTAAAGTATAATTTACCAAAAAAATAAACAAAACAAAGAGCCCTTGGAGCAACATTAGGATCACTACATAGAGGAAACCAAATTAGACTATTTGTTGCTATTTAAAAATACAAACATAAAAAGGTGAGTATAAAACTCGATGATAAAATAATTTTTACTACAATGGAAACAGAACAAGTAAAGCATGAGTTATTTACATGAAAAGATTTCAAATGAAAGATAATAGTATTTATATGCATTGTATGTATGGTTATAAGACAATTCATTAAAACATAAAGAATTACTAAGAGAAACTTAAATCCCATAAAAAAATCATTTTAAGTAATATTGTAGAAATTTTACATGCAGAGAAGGAAATAACTTTAGAACATCATATAAATCAATTAAATACTTGAAAATAACCATATGCATATGCAGGAGGGGGACTCTACATAAAAAATAAAATCAACTTCCTCAGCACATAACAAGGGAAGGGAAATCACCACCCATCAGGCAAAAGTTTGTAATTCGTCAAGTAAAAGTCTATAATATAGAGTTTAATGTGCACCTAAGCTAGCACCTACTGCTGCTAGCTTGAAGTGTTTTTGAATAATGTTCCTCTAATGAGAAGCAATAAATAAAAGTATTTTTGAAAACGTATAAAAAGATATATAGGATACTTTATAGACACAATTCCTCCATTGACTAAACATAGCTCATCAGTTGCCTTAACATATGCAAACCATTTCTGACAATAGGCCCCTTATAAGGTGCCTTATTGAATATCATACCAAATGGTGTTTATCCAAATTTATGTATCTATAAAGCTCATGTAAAATTAAAAAGGTCATCATTAAATTTTCATTTTTCAATTCCCACAATGCTAATGGAGAAGTTATACATGGGAAACTTGTCCTACTTACCTAAGGATTCTAATAAAACATATATGTATAACAACATATTAAAATAATTTTTGAGAGATAACAAATTTTAAAATCAAGTTCAGTAGCATTAAAAGAATGATTTCAATACAATCAAAAAGAAAACTTTAAAATAAACTATAGTAAGTATTATCTACTCGCAACTTTAACGGTTCACGATAAGTAAACACTTCTTATCAACGTCCAACGTCCAAATGGGGTTCAAATATGATCTCATAAGGTCTTAGTACGTAGAAAATAGCTTTGAGAGATCAAATTTCATGCATAATCATGAAATCACTATTCATGTTGGCTAGAAACGCTATTCAAGTTAGCTGGAAAGTTATCATATGATCATAAAATTTTGAACCCTAATGATTTAGATATTCCTAAGACAACCTACGGTATTGGTTTTGCTATTTAAGACTCTAAGCATGCTTATTAGAAACTTACTTCTTTTAGGGGTTCCTCATGAATTTTTTGGCAAATTCTTTGGAAAATTCTTAACAAAACCAATCAGTGAAAACTGAAACAATTTTTGCCATAAATTCTAACAATACCTCTGGTGTTGCAATCAAAGATTTAAAGTGTAAAATGTCTTAGAGAGAGGGAGAGAGGGATACGAGTTATAAAGAGAGAAAGTCGTAGATGGAGAGAGGGGTATTGGGGAAGAATGTAACGATTGATTTTTTTTAGATGATTACGTATTAGACCAACATTCATCCAAAATATATGCATCTTATATATATATACACACATAAGAGTTTATATACATCAGAGATTAGCAGCATATACACACATGTAACCCGAGGTACTAAGCATACAACATAAAAGGCAAAGTACCATGGGGTTACGTCAAAACAATAGGGTAAGCCCATTTATATAATTAGATTATACATATAATACTATCCTACTATCCTTTCCGTGGCCATCACCCCTTGGGTACTGCTAGTGGAGGAGGCGGGTCAGGAGCAGGAACCTCTATCATATTAATGACTAGCAAGTTCACTATTTTAGTGAACTGTTCCAAGTAGGGGACGTCTACTGTCTGAAACTCTAACAAGATGGTCAGCACAATGAACGACATTCTACTGATCTGAACATAACACTATAAAACATAGTGAGATATAAAATTCCAGCAAGGTCAACATCCAAATAAAATACAAGCATAATGAAAAACTTACGTGTTATGTTCAGCTATATAAACTACAGAAAACATTCTCTTTCGTACAATAAAGGTACAGTAAAATACATGCATGCTTTTTATAGGTTATGCATTAATATCACACAAAATAACCGAAATATGTATTATTAGGATACCTGTACAACTGCTCATAATGGCTCATCATCTAATAATTGCTTAATTTTCAAACCTTAGTGTGGCGTGAGCTTTACCCCTACAGCTACTCACCCACTACTGAGTGCCTTTGGTCAGAGCGGTCTTTCCCACATTGACCACTCTAGGCTATATGACATCTCCTATCCTAGTATCGTATCACAACTACGACCCTTTAGTCGCCTTACCTCCATAAGGTGTCGCATGTCGCTGGGTCACCTTAGTAGGGTAAGGGTCATCTTGGACTTGTCAATCTCCTCAATACAGTAAGGGAGACACTTGTTGATAGACCACCCTACTTCAGAGAGGATCATCCTGACCGTCAGTTGTAACATCCCAGATTTTAACAAATGGAAAATAATTGTCAATATTGAAAGGAATAAAAGAGAATGAAATAGAACATCAATGAGACCTTAGAAAAAGGATAAAATGGAATTAAAGCATTTGAAGAATTTGAGGAAACCAAACAAGGCCTTAGTCAAGGGTCTAGTTGAAATGTAATTGAGTGGTAATCTTGTTATTGTTAAGCTTTTGGGGTGCATTAGTTAAGGAAGGGTTGGCTTGTTGGAGAAGTTTAGAATTAAATAATCTTTCCCTTGCCTTGGAGGAGGAGTCGACTAAGAGGGGAGGAAGTCTTGGCTTGGAGAGGAAGCCTTGACTTGGAGAGAAAGTCTTGGCTTAGAGAAGAAGTAGACCAAAAGATCAAGGGAGAAGAGAGGTAGCGACTAAGGAAAAGAAGAGAAGAGAGAAAGGACAAGAGAAGGAGATGAAGGAAAAGAAGAGAGAGAGAGAGAGAGGAGAGAGAAATGAACAAAGGTTAAGGTCCAAGGATTTATAGAGAAAGGAAGAAAGATGAGTGATCAAAGAGGAGGAAATCTAAGAAGGATTAGAATCTTTGGTTTTGGTAGGTTTAACATTAATCTTTCCATAGAATTTCATGTATTTTGAATGATTTATAATTGTTGCTAATATCCTATTTTGATGATTCATGATGGATATTATGTTTAGCCATGAAAAGTGAGAGTTGGATGCATAGATCATACATATGTTTGCTGAAATTGACTTGAAAAGGGTAAAAATTGATGGTTTGAATGTTTGATTCTGTTGATTATGATTTATGTCGAATTTGGAAATCTGTTCAAAAGAT
Organism: Gleditsia sinensis; assembly: GCA_037074535.1. Taxonomy (NCBI): domain Eukaryota; kingdom Viridiplantae; phylum Streptophyta; class Magnoliopsida; order Fabales; family Fabaceae; genus Gleditsia; species Gleditsia sinensis. The sequence goes on from CM073470.1 coordinate 49,410,671, forward strand.
AAGTTGTATCCCTGTTTCTTATCTTTCTAATGCCTCTGGAATCACCTTAATCGGATTTGAAATGAAAGAGATATCCCTTGAGGAGTGAAGAAAGGTCAGATCTAACGCACAAAGTCACGACGCTATTTTTGAACACCTTTTTCACCTATTTTTGTTTCTAATATGTTAAAGTGGTAAACATAAAAGTTGTCGATAATTGTCTTAAATTTTCATAGACACCTAAATCATCTTAATCGGAGTTAAAATGAAGAAGGTATGACTTTTTTAGTGAGAGAAGTTTTGGCTACACAGAAATATGGAATGTAGAAAAACCTGAAGCATGACCTTGCTTGGTGATATAGCCAGGCTGTGCTTTGGGCTGTTTTGTTATTTTTTAGCACGGTTTGCACAACTTGAAGTATGACCGTGCTTGGTGACACGGGAAAGCCGTGCTTGAGGCTGGAATTGCTCTAGTTTGCATTTTGAAGGCTTTAAATGAACTTCAAGGAATGGATGATGTTAAGGGGAACTAAAATACAAATCAATACCTTTTTAATGATGCATTGTAGTGTGAATTCCATTCTATTATTATGAGAAATTAAATCACATATTGCATAATGATGAGATGTATGTTTAGTATATGGATAAAAATACATATTAATGAAACCTATGCAAGTGAATTTGTTATATATTGATGAGATATATGTAAATGAATTGCATATGAGCTAGATGTGCAATATATGGATGTAATGCATGTTGATTTGATGCCTATGCTAGTACATCAATGCATGAGGATCACATGATATAAGGTATACATTGTTAGTAAGTGTATTAATACATATTTGTTAAATGATGTGGTGATGATATTATGCATGATATTAGTGATGTGCTTGGTTAATGCATAATCCTATTGTGATGGTCATGATGATTAAAGAATATGATGTGTACATTATTATATGATAATAGAGGATTTATTACATAGTGATTTATGAAGAGATGAAGTTGATTGTGGATGGCAAGCACAATGATAAAGGTGAGTTGTTTGATGCCTACATGGTTATATCATGTTAATGTATATGATTGAGATATGGATATAGATGATTAGTCACAGAGTGTTAAGATGTGGCTATCAACGATTAGTCACAGAGTGTTGAGATGTGGCTATCGACAATTAGTCACTAAGTGTTGAGATGTGGCTATAGACGTTTAATCACTGTTTGTTGACCTTGTGGCTGTGGACGATCAGTCACCATGCATAAAAGCATTGTAAAGATATATATATATATATATATATATATATATACAAGCATAATATTGAAGTATAACCTGGTTATTATACATGTTTGATATTGATGCATAATTTGTCTATCGAATATGAAAGCATGCTATACATTCTTGTTAATTTATCATGTACAAAAAGAAAATATTTTCTGTAGTTTATACAACTGGACATAACACTGTAATTTTTTTATTTACCATATGATGCTTTTAATGTTAAATCTATTGGGAACTTCTGTTCTCATTATTATTGGTGTTATGTTCAGATAAGAGAAAACGTTATGCTAGCTGCTTTCGTGCACTTCATCATAGAAGATCCAGTGGATGGCAATGCCTTATATAGATCCCGATGCCGGCACCACCTCCTCCACCCTTTACACCCAGAGGAGAGGTGCGGTATAGGGTTCAATGTTAAGTTGATGTAGTTATGTGACGTAGTGTTGCTTATGTATAATATTAATCTCTGTTGTAGTTTTGAATATAATGATGATGGAATATTAGCTGCTTATATAAATGTATATGGTTTGTTGCTTGGAATGTGTTATCGGTTGCTATAAAAAAATTGGTCGTTACATTAATCGCCTCAATATTGCAAGGTGACACATGTTGCCTAGCCACCCTACTTCAGAGAGGGTCCTCCCGACCATGCTCATGTCTTTTACATGTTTTTCCAGCCACTTATCTAAACAAAAAGCATACATAACAATAAACATCACGAGCATAGTCCACACTTGTTCTCATGCATGCCATAATAACTCATCATGTAACATAAATAAACATACATGCTCTTGCATCTCTCCATAATATTACACTTATGGTTGCACATAAAAGTGATCTATGGCATTCAAATATAGTATACTTGCATCATTTCTTCATGCTTTCATAATTAATTCAATAAACATTACATAACCAATTAAGTACTAACATATATTTCTTTAACATATATGACTCATAAACTCTAATTATCATTTCATAAACATTGATGATTAGTTAGGATTTAAAAAGGAAACAAAAATCAATAAAAAATGGTGAGACAACATGAAGCATGGCTTGGTTGTGTCTCCAAGCATGGCCGTGCTTCATGCCCATGTTCCCTCCTTGTGCTTCCCTCACAACATGACCGTATTTCTCACAAACACGCACCAAGCATGGCCTAGTCGTGTTACCAAACATGGCCATGTTATGCATTTTTTTCACATCTAACCCAAAGCACAGCCTGTAACAACCTCTTTTTTTTTCCTTTATTATTATACAATATTGAGTTCACATACATGTCATTAATCAAAACAGACGTATAACATATCAAACACATAGATATTTACATCTTGTTTATTTTAGTTAACCAATTCCGGAGATACAGGTGCGGGTGGTTGCACCTTCACCGGGATCTGAGCCAACTCGACCACAAACATCTTATTTGATTCTGAAATTTGCCCAACATAAAGTAACTCGATCCAATGTGCACTAAAAGCCAGAGCCTTAGTAACAAAAGCTGCATAAATAATTTTCTGAACATGATATGGAAATATAGTGAGAATTAAATCCCAGTAAGTTCAACAATAAATTGTCATCAGTAAAGCTCATCACGTCATGTTCAGCTGTATAAACTACAGAAAATATCTTTGGTCACATGAATGCATTATATCTATGCACATAAGAATCATACTGTAATGATATGTATGACAGGATTAACCATTTTCAAAATATCATATGATGACCATCAACTTATTCTCATTTCAAGCTACCCCGGTCAGGGTGAGTATCCTCTACTCTCCGGTACGGGCTTTTCTCGCTCCGTCCGACATGGCCCACTTTCACTTTCTTTTCTCATTATCATGATCATAACCGTTGGTAGGGCGTCCCCTACTGGTGCACCACACGGATTGCCATGTGACCGTGCTCATTTCTTTTCTTTTCACAATGATAGCCAAAAATATGCTTTCAATAACAAGTATGTTCATCAAAATATAACTATTACCATAAATCATTGGTAATCATGCCATGAACATAACCATTTCAAATATCACTTTATAAAATATTTCCATGTCAAAATTTCACACTTAAGATGGTAAGAAGTTCATACAATGGCAATGGCTATGGCTATACTAGTCATTTATTAAGATTCATCTTCTTTTTTAAATACTAATTTTATTTCTTTATTTTCTTGATGCAGGTTTTCATCCTATCTAACCTTCTCTTACTAATCAGAGCATAACTCCCTCAATTTAACTCTGATGTAGGTGATCTTGGTGTCCATTTCAAGATAAAACAATTATCTAAAACTATTATGTTGAACATTGTAGCGAAAAATTAAGAAACAAAGGTGATATTACTCCCTCAAAGTACAGGATAGTTCCTCTCGGATAGGTTCTGACCTTTACTGACTAATTAGACCATATCTCCCAAATTGGAACTCCAAATTGAGTTATTCCAGTTGGTAAAAATCCATGAGCCATATATCTATAATTGTTATGTTGGCGCGCTATTTTAATTCCCTACAGAATATTCCCAGAAATTCAAAAACTAAAGCATTAATAACATACTCTTCCCTGAATAAACATTTTCTGACCTCTGCTTACTAATCGGATAATATCTACCTCATATGAACTTCAAATTGCATAATTCCAGTGGGTATATTTCCATGAGACATAGATATATAACGTTCATGTTAACCATTTATTTTAATTCCATACAGATAATTCCCAGAAATTAAAATACAAAAGCTGTCCTAACATAATCTTCCCTGATGAACCATTTTCTGACCTTGGATTACTAATCGGACCATATCTACCACATGTGAACTCCAAATTGAATGATTCCAGTGGCTAAATATCCATGACACACATATCTTTAATTCTTATGTTAACCATTTATTTTAATTCCCTACCAATAATTCCCAGAAATTAAATTACCGAAGCTATCCTAACATATTCTTCCCTGATGATTCATTTTCTGACCTTTGACTACTAATCAGACCATAGCTACCTCATATGGACTCCAAATGGAATGATTCCAGTGGGTGAAAATCCGTGACACATATATATTTAATTCTTATGTTAACCATTTATTTTAATTCCTTATAGATTGTTCCCAGAAATTAAAATACCGAAGCTTAAAATTCTGTCAACCATAGCCATATCCATGCAGAACTATCTACACCAACCTAAGTATTCAAACATACATCACATGCAAGATCAATATGCAACATGATATAGCAACATCCATGACCAATCATCAAAGTTCTAAGATCAAAATCTCATATAAATATTATGAGTTTCAAAGGTTTTCTTCAAAAAGAAATATTGTTAAACTTACCTGGAACACTTAGTCCCCTAGACTTCTCCTTCCTCTTTCTTCCTTTCTTCCTCTCCTTTCCTCACACTACCTTGCTTCTATTTTTTCTCTCCCTCATTTGGACAAAATTCTAATGTTGTAAGGGTGGGTTTTCTTATATAGACCACCAAATAATTCACCTTTCATGATCATGGGTCTACCTTATCACAATTAGGATACACTTTGTTGAATTTTTGGAAAACAAACAACTTATGTTCTTGTCTTCCTCTTCCTTAGTCAAGATATGCATAGAAAAAGGAGATTTGTATTTTGAAAATTATGATGATATGTTCTTAAGATATGGGGCAAGATCCCTTTGATTTAGGGATTCATTTCCTTTTTCTTTTGTCTTAATCAAGTATGATAGATTTGCCTTTTTAAGTGGCAAATTTCTAGCCCTTGAATTTTCCTTACTTAACTAAAATTATTTGTGTAGGATAATGATGTTTTGTCATAATGCTATGTATTATTACCCACTTGCTAAAGTTATGAATGTAGGATATAGATGTTTTTGTCCTAAAGCCTTGTATTATTATGCCACTTGCCAAAATGATGAATGTAGAATCACACCACTTGTCAAATTTTTGTCTTAATGCCATGTCACTTAATCTTGATTACACTAATATTTCATCACTTTAATTTTAATTTTAATTTTATTTTTCCTCTTGGGTTTGGGCTCATTCTTGCCCATTTTCCTTACTTTGGTTAAAATTCTTCCTTTCATAATGGGCTTGGTCACATTTTCATGATTTTTGGGCTATCGGTCCAATTTCTATATCTTAGTCCAAGTATATGTTTTATTTCTTCCTTGGCCTATCCTATTGGCTTGCTAAAAATTCATGTGAAGTAGAAAAACTCTATATGAAGTGTCTATAGGTTAAAGCCCAATTACGGGTGGAGATACTAAACTTAGTAACTTTTGCTCTTAAATTAAGAAAAATTACCCTAATCCGATCTTCTTGAAATTTTAAGACCTTTACTTACTAAACAAAAATTTATCTTTCTTTACCTAAGAATTTCACCTTTCTTTAACATGTTTATTTCTAATATTTTCTCTTAGGTTTTCTTTCTTGACCTATTCCATTAATATTAGAACATTTCTATGCATATATGTAAGGTGAAGAATTTCTAAGGAAAATATCTAAAAATTACGGGATGTTACATTCTTCCCCCCTTAAGAAATTCGGTCCCCGAATTTCAATCCATCCTACCACATGTAGGGAATGAAATTAAGGCATTATTCAGAGTTACCAAGCTTATTACCTAAATAATTAGAGATATCTTTTCTGTATGACATCTTTACTTTTTAATATGTCTATTCACTTGAGTGATTTTGCCATATAACTTAACCATAAGGATTTCTTTTAATCATAAGTTCTTCAATTGATATCCTCTAACCCGCATAGATATATCTATGGCTCGATATTAGAAAACACACATATAAAGGAACATATACACCTTCATATTGTGTAACTATCTTTTCTTATTCCAAACTTCTATCAAGTCAATTTTTTTTTTCATATATCAACATCATCCCCTGAATATCATCATCTTAATCTATCATCTATTTTTATCCTCAAATCCTTTAATCAATATGTTAAACATACGTAGCAATAAATCCTTCAAACCTTTAATAACGTTTATGTACCATTGACACATGTCTAATAATTCCAACTTACCTCATCACAGTAATTCTATACAAGCTTATTAACACCATTAAACTTATTGTCAAAAATTTCAATTATTTCTTCTATCATATCCAAAAGCACCTCATTCTAGCTTATGCCAATCCCATTTAATTCACCCAATCATTTCAAGAAGATTTGTGTTTTTTTTCCTAACAATTACTCATACATGAATTCTCAATTCCAACATAATTCACATCCTAGATACTAGACTCAATTTAGCATGATATAATCCTTTAACACAAATATCTTGATAACCTACATTATTTTCGGACATGGTTCTTAGAATATTCTCTATATTTCCAAATTAAGAGTTCAAAGACTAACTTAAATTCTACTTCTTATATTTTATTCCTCGAGAACTTCAACACCACTAATTCTCTTGATTACATTCGTCAAAACACCATAAGACCATCATCCGTCCATTCTTTTCAAACTTTTCATTACTTTAACCTACTAACAACTTAGATACCATAATAACCGAGTTTCAAAGAAAAGAAATTATCTTTCATTGCAATGAGGGAAAATAACCTTGCATTTAATGCCAACTGTTAATGAGTGAAACAGACGAAAAGCATAATAGAGAATGGTGCCAAAAGCGAAAGTCAAAAATTTCGACAAAGCATTGAAAAATATTAAAATCGGTGGCCGTAATTCTTGAAAATCTGTAAACAAAATCTATCTATGATTTCAGCAAAAATCGGTGGCCGCAAATTTTGAATATATGTGTCAGAATCTACTTTAAATCTATTGGTATTCGGTGGAAAGATATCACATGGAAAAGAAACATTTCTGAGCTTATAAAAGTCTGTGAAAATCAAAGAATATGTAGTTAACTGGTAGGATGCAGTTGATTGCTTCAAAATAGATGTAATCAATCAACTGTAAAAAAAACCAGTCCAAATTAAAATTTCTCAAAATAGCTAGTCGACTTAATAATACTGATAGTCAACTGGAAAAAACATTGAGAATACAAAATAAATCATTTGATTGCATTTTTTTTTTCAATGACGGCTATCATCTACAACTTTTCTACAAGAATCAAAACATCAATGCTTCATCAAAGACAACAAGATAAAGACAGATTTCTGGTGATATCTTATCTTATACTCTTTATGTGCTTAATATGGGTCACAGTCATACTACTGTACCTATACATGCTTGCCGTCATTTTTGAATTTTTTTTTTACCTTTAATTTAGCTGATATCCACCAATCACTCACATAGTTGTTCTAATAATACCCGGCCTATTTGCATAGCTATTATAAATATGCCCTTCTCTGAGTTCTATAAATACTTACATTAGTATCTTTGTCTATTCTCAAAGTTAAGGTGATAGAAATTATGGAGGGAACAGCATTCCGTCAGTTCCAAAATATCTGTGTCTTTTGTGGTTCCAGTCCTAGAAAAGATGAGGAGTATGTTAAAGCAGCACAAAATCTGGGTATGGTGCTGGCTAGGAGAAAAATTCATTTAGTGTATGGTGGAGGTAACTGTGGGTTAATGGGGTGTGTGGCTACAGCTGCACATGCAGGGGGATGCCAAGTTCTAGGTATTATTCCTACAGCTCTAGCTACATCCAGCAACATAGGAAAGACAATTGGGGAAGAATATAGGGTAGTTTCCATGCATGAACGCATGGCTAGAATGATGAGCAATGCTGACGCCTTCATTGCCTTACCAGGTGGATTTGGTACTCTAGAGGAGATTTTCCAAATAGTCTCTTGGGCACAACTGAATATGCATCACAAACCGATAGGTTTGTTAAATGTTAATCACTTCTTTGATGGTTTGTTATCTTTTCTAGATCAAGTTGTGGAACAGAGGTTTATCTCACACTCAGCACGACAAATTCTCATCTCAGCTTCAAATGCTGAGGAGTTGATTGATGCTTTACAAGCCTATGTTCATGTACCTGATCTAACTATTACTCCAATAGAATGGACGGCAGATAACCGTAGGAAGCGTAAATTGGATTTGGATCTTCATCTTTAAATGTAGTAAAACGTAGCTATTATTGTACTACTTTTACTTTCTTAGACTCTACTTGTATACCATATTTACCAACCATACTCCTTTAGAGTTGGTAAAACTATCTTTGAATGTTTCTTATGATCCTCTGAACTTTTGAAATATTCTAGTATATCATCCATATATATAATAAAAAATTATTCCAGGGATGACCTAATTACTATTCATTAAATCTATGAATGCAGCTAAAGATTTGTCAATTTAAATGCATCACCAAGAACTCATAATGCCCATAATAAGTCCTACATCCTCTTCTCTTATCCCTAATTAATGTTACTCATATCCCAAATCTATTTGTGGAAAAATATTGAACACCTTATAACTGGTCAAACAGGTAATCTATACGAGCTAATGGGTTTCTATTTTACATTGTCACCTTATTCAACTGTCTATAATCTATGCATAGTCATAGTGATCCATCTTTCTTTTTCACAGATAGAACTATAGCACTCCAAATAAAAGTACTAGGGCATTTAAATCCCTTGTCTAACAAGTCTTGTAACTAAATTTTTTTTTGTTTTCAATTGATATCATTCTATATAAGGTTATAGATACTAGTTGGGTTCTAAGGAGTAAATCAATATTAAATTCTCAAATTACCGTGGCAAGGTTGTGTAGGGTTTCCTCCACATTGTTTACGGAATTCCTCCTTAGTGGTGCCATTTCCTACTGTGGCAAAAATAAAGTTATGCTGCTATTGAGGTGATCAAGCCCAATAGTTAGTTTTAAAAAAAAAAATTTAACAGCAGACATAACACCACCTCGGCATATAGATAGGAAACACTAGTAATTTCCTACCTATATGAAATCACTGATCCCCTACACAACACTACCACAATATACTCAAGATACTATAAGATCGATTCAGATAACCAACCACCCACTGGCCATCTAGGATCGACCTGCTCTGATACCAATTATGTAACAACCTCTTTTTTTTTCCTTTATTATTATACAATATTGAGTTCACATACATGTCATTAATCAAAACAGACGTATAACATATCAAACACATAGATATTTACATCTTGTTTATTTTAGTTAACCAATTCCGGAGATACAGGTGCGGGTGGTTGCACCTTCACCGGGATCTGAGCCAACTCGACCACAAACATCTTATTTGATTCTGAAATTTGCCCAACATAAAGTAACTCGATCCAATGTGCACTAAAAGCCAGAGCCTTAGTAACAAAAGCTGCATAAATAATTTTCTGAACATGATATGGAAATATAGTGAGAATTAAATCCCAGTAAGTTCAACAATAAATTGTCATCAGTAAAGCTCATCACGTCATGTTCAGCTGTATAAACTACAGAAAATATCTTTGGTCACATGAATGCATTATATCTATGCACATAAGAATCATACTGTAATGATATGTATGACAGGATTAACCATTTTCAAAATATCATATGATGACCATCAACTTATTCTCATTTCAAGCTACCCCGGTCAGGGTGAGTATCCTCTACTCTCCGGTACGGGCTTTTCTCGCTCCGTCCGACATGGCCCACTTTCACTTTCTTTTCTCATTATCATGATCATAACCGTTGGTAGGGCGTCCCCTACTGGTGCACCACACGGATTGCCATGTGACCGTGCTCATTTCTTTTCTTTTCACAATGATAGCCAAAAATATGCTTTCAATAACAAGTATGTTCATCAAAATATAACTATTACCATAAATCATTGGTAATCATGCCATGAACATAACCATTTCAAATATCACTTTATAAAATATTTCCATGTCAAAATTTCACACTTAAGATGGTAAGAAGTTCATACAATGGCAATGGCTATGGCTATACTAGTCATTTATTAAGATTCATCTTCTTTTTTAAATACTAATTTTATTTCTTTATTTTCTTGATGCAGGTTTTCATCCTATCTAACCTTCTCTTACTAATCAGAGCATAACTCCCTCAATTTAACTCTGATGTAGGTGATCTTGGTGTCCATTTCAAGATAAAACAATTATCTAAAACTATTATGTTGAACATTGTAGCGAAAAATTAAGAAACAAAGGTGATATTACTCCCTCAAAGTACAGGATAGTTCCTCTCGGATAGGTTCTGACCTTTACTGACTAATTAGACCATATCTCCCAAATTGGAACTCCAAATTGAGTTATTCCAGTTGGTAAAAATCCATGAGCCATATATCTATAATTGTTATGTTGGCGCGCTATTTTAATTCCCTACAGAATATTCCCAGAAATTCAAAAACTAAAGCATTAATAACATACTCTTCCCTGAATAAACATTTTCTGACCTCTGCTTACTAATCGGATAATATCTACCTCATATGAACTTCAAATTGCATAATTCCAGTGGGTATATTTCCATGAGACATAGATATATAACGTTCATGTTAACCATTTATTTTAATTCCATACAGATAATTCCCAGAAATTAAAATACAAAAGCTGTCCTAACATAATCTTCCCTGATGAACCATTTTCTGACCTTGGATTACTAATCGGACCATATCTACCACATGTGAACTCCAAATTGAATGATTCCAGTGGCTAAATATCCATGACACACATATCTTTAATTCTTATGTTAACCATTTATTTTAATTCCCTACCAATAATTCCCAGAAATTAAATTACCGAAGCTATCCTAACATATTCTTCCCTGATGATTCATTTTCTGACCTTTGACTACTAATCAGACCATAGCTACCTCATATGGACTCCAAATGGAATGATTCCAGTGGGTGAAAATCCGTGACACATATATATTTAATTCTTATGTTAACCATTTATTTTAATTCCTTATAGATTGTTCCCAGAAATTAAAATACCGAAGCTTAAAATTCTGTCAACCATAGCCATATCCATGCAGAACTATCTACACCAACCTAAGTATTCAAACATACATCACATGCAAGATCAATATGCAACATGATATAGCAACATCCATGACCAATCATCAAAGTTCTAAGATCAAAATCTCATATAAATATTATGAGTTTCAAAGGTTTTCTTCAAAAAGAAATATTGTTAAACTTACCTGGAACACTTAGTCCCCTAGACTTCTCCTTCCTCTTTCTTCCTTTCTTCCTCTCCTTTCCTCACACTACCTTGCTTCTATTTTTTCTCTCCCTCATTTGGACAAAATTCTAATGTTGTAAGGGTGGGTTTTCTTATATAGACCACCAAATAATTCACCTTTCATGATCATGGGTCTACCTTATCACAATTAGGATACACTTTGTTGAATTTTTGGAAAACAAACAACTTATGTTCTTGTCTTCCTCTTCCTTAGTCAAGATATGCATAGAAAAAGGAGATTTGTATTTTGAAAATTATGATGATATGTTCTTAAGATATGGGGCAAGATCCCTTTGATTTAGGGATTCATTTCCTTTTTCTTTTGTCTTAATCAAGTATGATAGATTTGCCTTTTTAAGTGGCAAATTTCTAGCCCTTGAATTTTCCTTACTTAACTAAAATTATTTGTGTAGGATAATGATGTTTTGTCATAATGCTATGTATTATTACCCACTTGCTAAAGTTATGAATGTAGGATATAGATGTTTTTGTCCTAAAGCCTTGTATTATTATGCCACTTGCCAAAATGATGAATGTAGAATCACACCACTTGTCAAATTTTTGTCTTAATGCCATGTCACTTAATCTTGATTACACTAATATTTCATCACTTTAATTTTAATTTTAATTTTATTTTTCCTCTTGGGTTTGGGCTCATTCTTGCCCATTTTCCTTACTTTGGTTAAAATTCTTCCTTTCATAATGGGCTTGGTCACATTTTCATGATTTTTGGGCTATCGGTCCAATTTCTATATCTTAGTCCAAGTATATGTTTTATTTCTTCCTTGGCCTATCCTATTGGCTTGCTAAAAATTCATGTGAAGTAGAAAAACTCTATATGAAGTGTCTATAGGTTAAAGCCCAATTACGGGTGGAGATACTAAACTTAGTAACTTTTGCTCTTAAATTAAGAAAAATTACCCTAATCCGATCTTCTTGAAATTTTAAGACCTTTACTTACTAAACAAAAATTTATCTTTCTTTACCTAAGAATTTCACCTTTCTTTAACATGTTTATTTCTAATATTTTCTCTTAGGTTTTCTTTCTTGACCTATTCCATTAATATTAGAACATTTCTATGCATATATGTAAGGTGAAGAATTTCTAAGGAAAATATCTAAAAATTACGGGATGTTACACAGCCTGGTCATGTCTCCAAGCATGGTTGTGCTCTAGGTGCGAAACCCAAAAATTTTCCCCTTTTCCTCCCAAACCAGCCAACAACCATACCAACATTTTAAGCATGAAAATCCAATTTATCCACAACATATAATATTCAAAAACATAGATTTTACTTCAAAATCTAGCTACCCTAATTTCTTGCAAATAAACACATCTTGCACATACATGAAAAATAGCCATCATTACCATAAATAACTCATCAATGATCCTATCTACCCCACCATCATGCTTTAATACATAAATACAAGTCACCCATCAAGTCATCCAACCAAGAATCTCATAAAATAGGGTGTTGATCTTACCTTTTTTTTTTCTCCAAAGATAATTCCCTCACTAAGTTCACTTGGTTTCTCTTACTAGATTCTTCCACCAAACTGTAGATTTTCCTCAAACCATTAGATTTCCATGGAAACTCATGAACATACATAGGGTTAGAGAAGATCAAGAGTCTCAAAACTTACATTTTCTCCTTGAATTTTAGCTTTCTCTCTCTACCTTCCTTCTTATCTCTCTCTTCTTCTTTTCTTTTTCTTTCTTCTCCCTTTTTCCTTTCTACCATGGGTTCTTCTACTCCTTTTAGGCTGGCTGGCAACTTTGCTTTGGCTAGTCAACAAGAAACATTATTTTAATGTTAGCTTCTCCAAGAAACTTCTCCCCCTTAACTATTGACCTTCCTATCCCTAAGTATTTCAACATTGCCACTCCATTACTTTCTAACTAACCATTGGCTAAGGCATTGTTTGGGTGGGTTGAAAATTACCAAGTGTTTAATCTCCTCTTGAGGTGTATTCCAATGGTTTTTTGTATAATTCTCTTCATAACTCTTCATCCCTCTTCTCACTATCCAATTATGACCCTGCAGATAAAGAAATTACTACTTCCTTCTTAATTATCTCCTTTAAAAATGAGAAATCTCTTAATAAATATTCATAATTATTCCCTTATAATGACCCCATTTAATCCTTTTTAATATTCCATTTTATGAATATAATTAATAGAAATTCAGGGTGTTACAAAGAAGGCTTAGACAGAAGATTTAAAGGACTTCTTGGCATCTTGACAACGAGCTTTCTAGAATCAAAGTTTGATCCTTGCATTATGACGGTGAAGGAAGATTGTCAGAACACTGAGCTCTCGAGATATTCAAAATAGTAAATCATGTTTCTAGCAACAATGAGTAGGGAGCATTGCAATATTGAAGCTTCTATTTTCAACCCAAACTTTTGGAAAACTTTGTGTCACGATGGTGAGGAAAGGGGTTGGCTATGGTAAAGGCTCCTAGTCTTCCTTCAAAAATTTGCTTCCATTCAATACAAAACGATATTCTTACTTCTAAATCAAACATATAGTATAATCAACCAAAAATTTTCATTAAAGCATTACAAATAAACAATAATTCATGCAATAAAAAAATTAGGGTTATTACACAAGAAGTATAGACTAAAGGAAAAATCATTATTTGGCGCCATATGTGGAAAAAATTCATTATTAGTAGAGATCCCATAGTTGAACATAAAAATATAAAAGATATAAGAATGGCATGATAACCGGTTTATAGCTTCTCATTTGTGGGAAGTCAAGAGACCTATGTCCAAAAACCAATACTAGCCCGAAAATCCCAAGGATAACCCTTACCTACAAGCCTTGGAACCTATAATCTATCCCTGAAGCCTTTATGTACACTAGCTATCATATAACAACCCTATGTGAGAGACTTGCCTATGAATTCCTAAAACCAATATGCCAAAAGTTAAATAGAGCCAATTCATTCAAGATTATAATTGTCTCTATCACTACCACAATTTTTTATACCATATTCTCTTTTTTACCCATTTCCCTACCCAACACCCTATGGAATACCTTTTTAACCATTACCATAAGCATACCAGCAACTGTCATAAGCATAACACTGAACAATTCTTCTCCAAAGCCTTAACCTATTACTAACTCTACTTCCTGCCATGATAAGTAAGTAAGAACCCAACCATAATGCCACCAATTGAGCTTTAGAGCCACAACAACTAATCACTATCCCTAAACCTTTGGTAGGAAAGGCCATCCAGTTTGAAGTCTCCATTGAACATAAAATATTTTGATAGGTCGATTGATCCCTAAGAACATCTTAATAGGTTTACCTCGACCATGAAGCTTAGCCAAGTGCGATCTTATACTCTACTATGCCTTCCATTCCACTTTGAACAATGTAACTCTATAATGGTTCAAAAGTCTCTTAGGGCATAACAATATCTGTGTAAAGCTTTTATCGATAATGTTGACAGTCTGAGCATCAACCATCTCATACATCTTGACTGTACTTTGCTCTTGTTCATCCTTTGAGTCTTGTTTGACCTTGACAAGCTTGTTCAAAGAGATAGTAAGTGTTAGTTTCATGTTCTTGACCTCTTTGGAATTTTCCTTAGCCTCTATCATGGCCTACAATAAAGTATCCCTTGTACTTTCTCTTTAGTGCTTCAAACTATAACTTTATGTCTCAGGCAATCTTCTTCCAACAGTTAGCTTTGCTTTAGGTAGCCTCTAATTTTTTCCTTTTGGCTTTTCAAGGGTAAGTGAATTTGATGGTATAACTCATTATTTACTTTTGACTTGTTTAGGATGCTTGCCACCATTTTGCAATAGTTGTAGGTTGCCTTGTACACGGTGCCATACATAGAGCAAAGTTAGAGAAAACCTTGATTGACCACGTCTAGACCTGTTTCCTAGCCATGAGTTTGTAGTGACCTTTGTTAAGCCTCATAGTCCACAAGGTAAGGCAAGGTATGGATAATAGTGAAGGCTGGTTCATAATTTATTCCATAGAGAAAGGCAATTCAATCCTAATTTTTTGCCATCATAACCTAGTTGAGCTTTGGCCAATTCTCTTTAATCACCTCATTGGATTATTAAGGTCCATTAAACGCTTGGATGGGCTTTTCAATATGTTTCTTCTTGGCCATTTCCTAGCTAGGCTTAGATTATGTGCCCTTCTTTTTCACAAGCCTCTCCCCGTCACCTTCATAAATGATGAAAAATATATCAGATACTAAGGCCAGCAAACAAAAGACAAAAGCAAAATAAACAAGTCCTGCAACTTCTGAAGATAAAAGACAAATCAACTACTATGACTAAAAAATAAAAAGATAACACACCTCTTAAATGCTAATATACTAAATATTACATATCAATAATATAGATACACAACTAATGTAACATCAAAAAAGAAGAAAAATAGATGTATACTTTGAGAGGCAACATAACTCTCAATCTTCTCTGAAGGTTAAGTCTCTTTAAATTTCTTCTACTCCGTCATAAGTCCGGTATTATAAATCTAATTTTTTTTCTGCTCAAATTTGAGCCCAAGGTGGTAGATTTGATCTCAATGCTATAAATTTGGACAAAAGATATGCATAACCTTGAAGTTTTAAAACTTTTTCTATAGAAAGAGGAAAAATCTTCCCTAAATGTAAAAAACTCTCCTAAAAAAAATTTGTCTTTCCTACAAAAAAAGATGGAAAAAGATGAGAATGAGCTGCTATGGAAACCTCCTTTCAAAAGAGGCATAGCTATGGTGAAGATGAGAAAGAGGAAGGGAAAGGAGGAGGAGAAAAGGGGGGGTGGGACAACAAAATGTTGGCCCATCTTGGATTTGGGATGGTTGTAGGGGCTAACTTAAGTCCATATTAATAACTATATTGGCCAAGACAGGTACTTAGAAAATAAAAATTAATTAAAGTCTGCTTAATGCCCAACTTAAAGCTGCCATGCAATCGGACTTTTTTAAAATAATGCACTTATTAAGAAGTAGGAAAGTAATAGCGTTGGAAAGAGTTTTAGGGAAAGGATTGGAAAACCCTGCCCTCACCCTTTTTCCCCCTTTCTCCTTTATCCTTCCTCTTCTTCACTAAAACTACTTTAGTTTTAGAAAAGGGTTGCTATGGCAACTTCTGTCCTTCTTTTTTTTTTTTTCCTTTTTTTTTTATCTCTTTTTGTAGGAAATACTTTTTCTTTCTTTAAGAGAACCTTTTACTTCCTTTAGGAAAGATTTTTCTTCTTTCTACAGAAGAAATTTTAGAGCTTCAAGGTTATGCATATCATTTATCTAGATTTACAGCATTAAACTCAAATTTATCACATTGGATTAAATTTTAAGTAAAAAACAAAATTAAATCTACAACACTAAACTTAATATTGAATAAAATAAAATTGAAGAGTTAACTTTTATAGCAGGTCAAGAGATAAATTATCTCTATAAGGATACATTTTTTTCCTTTTTTTTTTATATTATTTTAACTGTATATCTAAACTATAAAAATATAATATTTGATAAATTAAAATTTAAGAAATATATTATTTTTTTATTATAATATTTAATTTTTGTATTTTATCTTCAAAAATTATTTATCTTATATTTATCTTTTGTTTACTTAGTGCCATATATAGTTTTCATCGTATATAAATATGGTTTGCCATTTGTCTAAAATAATAATAATAATAATAAAAATTGAAGGCTGCTTAATGCTCAACATAAAGCTGCCATGCAACCAGACTTTTTAAAATAATGAACTTATTAAGAAAGAAAAACATGTTCAACGCAGTTTCTTCCACTAGTTTAATTAAATTTGAGTTGAATATGAAAGCAGATTTCACTTGTAATAGCCTCATCCAAAATAATGTCATCAATTAAAGTTACACCCAAAGAGGTATACTTAAATTTTTTTTTTTTTTTGTTATAATAAAGAACGCAATTCAATAAATTAAAATTCTTTCAATTCATGAATCAATTATGCAAAGAAAGTATACTCTTTTAAAACTTTTTTATATTCTTTCAAATTATATGACCTATTTAGAACGCCTCATCTAAATTTTTTTTATTGAGTAGGCATTACCTACACTTGCATCAATCTTAAGGATCAAGTACTATGTGATTCTTTTCCTCTCACTTTTTCCTGCGTTTGAGCTCTTCTTTTCTTGTGGAATATTATTGCCAATGCCCTTTAGCAGCATTTGTATGATCTTCAAGGCTTCGTCTATTAATAGTTGAAAATTACAGAAATATAGTCCTTCAGCCGCCCACGGAGGACATACATAAACAGAGAGTACTTATACAACATTAAAAAAATTATCATATAGAAAGGCATACCAAACCGATTCCAGTTTGTGTGTATACTATCACCAATTGAATTTCACTAAATTGAGGGTCTAGTAGATTTGCTTACCTTTTGTTTTTATTTTTATTGAAAAAAAAAATTAAAAATAAGTTCAATAGAGTTTAAAAAAAATATTTCCTGAAAATATTTCTTAAAAACAGTATGAAAATAGAAAACATCTAAAAATACAAAAAAAATCAGTACTTCTAAAAAGTAATCAATAACATATTTTATAATTTTAAAAGAGAGTCTATCATAATTATTAAATAAAATTAAAATAATTTCATAATTATAAAATAATTTCATAATTATAAAATAATTCTTACAGTCACTTATGCTAATTTGATTTGAAAATAAACAAAACCAAAATCCCGGAAACACGCAGCCCGCAAAACGTAATCCTATGTCAGCCCATATTAGACTTTGCACCTGTTGGCATGGTAATCACACCCGTCATACACTTCTATTCCTGGTTGGCCCAGTTGATTTTCTTCCAAGCAAGCACAGCGTTTACTCATTTTTCCAGTCAAAGCAATTTCTAGAGGCCTCTGGACAAGCCTCGGGAAGCCAACATCACACCACACCTGAACAGAAGTGATAATGTATATTAAAAAACTATTAAAAAAATTGAATGAATGTGGGTACGATGGAGTATTTATAAAAACATGACAATTTCAATTGCACACCTATTTTATTTTTGCCCGACCATGTATGGGAATAACTGTCATGCATATGACATCAATTCCAGTCATAACAGCTAAATTCTTTTCTAATAGAAAGTCGAAATCTAGCCGTATGTGTGGGGGAGTTTGGAGGGAAAAGAAAATGAAAAAATTTAGAGAAAATGAGAGGGTAGAGTCGGAAGACAAATGAACAGCTAAATGATACTTTTTCTTTTGGTAAAAATAAAAAAGTAATAAATTAAAAAGATACAATAAAAAAGAAGAAAAAGTCGACTACAATATACTTCTAAAAATTTATTTTAGAAGTACTATAATTTGGGTTGTTGATATGCAACTTTAGAAAAGAATGAATAACATAATCCTGGATTATTGGTTTTTCTTTCAAAATCTTTCAAGGTGTTGGAACTTAAAATCACAAGGGAGGAAAGAATTTGAAAGATTTTGGAAGGTTAGTTAAAAATCCTTCAGCCTCCTCTACAAACTCCCAAACAAGGAGGTTTCAATGAAACCTCCCATTGCCCATCCAAACATATCCTAAGGACTTTTTTGGGAGGGTGGAGTGGGATGGGATAGAAAAAATAAAAATCCTATCCATTGCTTGGATAGTTAACAGGTGAGAGTGGGTGGGATACCATGGGTCGGGAATCCATCCAAACCAAACCCAACCCAAACCCACTCCACCCCCACCCCAACCCCAGTTTCAAGACCCCTCCAAATTGGAGGATTTGGGATGGTTAGAGTTTTCATTTACTTCGACCTATTCACTCTATTAAATGAAAATATGCACAAGTTTAATATTGGAAGTCTCATCTCAAACCCACCCCACTTCATTAATGACAAAGGAACTTCCAAACAATGGTGAAGGGGTTACCATCTTTTTCTTTCATTAAACTATCAAACAACCGAGTGGGAATTCTACCACTTCGCACTTCAGTCCATCTCATTCCACCTGTCACTTCAAAACTCCGAAACAAGCCCTAAGTTTCTTTTGCTTCACACAATTACAGGTTTGTTTGATAAAACTGACATATTTAGCATGCAAAATTCAGTACTGAACACTTAGTGATTAAACATTAAGCATTGAATATGTTTGAAAAGTTAAGTAATAATGTGCATTAAAAGAAACTATTAGTAAAATAAAAAAGAATATACTGTAGGAAACTTTTCTCATTTAATAATTTAAATAAGTAAAAGGTAACTACTAAATGCAGTCAACAACCTCCGATCTGCTGAGCATTACCAGCGTTTTCACCCCAACTCACTTTTGGTAGGTTCCAAACAAACACCGCTAAATCATTCAAAGTGCTGAAATTGTTTGCTTTCAACACAGAATTGAGTTTTCAAATAGGCTCCAAGAAATCATCATATCTATACTATAGATCCTTATTGTAAAATGCTTATATTCCACAAGGAAAAGGGGTGTGATGGGGTTTCTTTGCAAGATAAAATGCTTAGCCTAATCACATGATTAGCACACAATATTATAGCATTTCTAGTTCATTCTAATTTATGACTGTTGGAGTACTATACATCCAAATTATGGCTAAATATATACTGGAGGAATGTAATAACGCTGAAAAAAAATATGAATTAGTTTGCAATTGATAATCGAAAAATTAACATATCAAATTATGATTGTTACTTTTATTCATCTATTCATAGCAGAGAGATATAAAGTTAGCAACAGTATGTACCTCTCCACCCTCATCTTGACTCCATCTTGAATTGCATCTGGCTTGTTTAGACTCCTCGATCTTCTGCTTTTCCAGAAGCTGCGTACCTCTGGCAGCCTTTGCTTCAACCCCTTTCAAATATTTAGTAGGATGTCCTCCACTATCATAGTATCGACCAACTAGCTTCCCAACATACCTATACAATAGAGATAAAAATGCTAAAGCCCAAGCAATATTCTGCGACAGAGAAGCTATGATGATGTATTCTTTTCTTTAAGCTAAGATATTGTTAGTAGAAAGAAAACACATCAATGTCAGGGTTTAGTGTCAATGAAGAGAGAACTCCTGGGTAGAATTCCATCACTAATTCCGCACAAAAGAAAAAAAAAACAGGAGTAAACTGGTAATATAAAGAAGATTAAGAAAATATATCAGTATAAAGATATGAAGACATGGTTTTAAAATATAATAGAAGCACAAAAGTTTTATTATAACACATATACACATGCTGTAAATTCAGGATAGAAACAGAAATATGGCAAATGGTAAGTCCTGCACACAGGAAGAACTCTTAAACACCTTATGGCAACCCCCTGTCTTCTTTATATTTATAACTCTTGAAAGTAAAGATTAAGTATAAGATAATCTCAAAAGATAACGATAAAGGATAACTGAGATTCAAGATAGTCACAAACTCTATGCCTCCTAGATAATGGTTAACTCCTAATCCTTTTGAAGTCCTACTTAGATAGGGTTTCTGATGGACACTCTGGGCCTCCTATCACTAAGTTTTATTCAAGGAGGGGGCAGAATGCAAATAAGGAAGAGCCCAAGCTTAAAGAGCCCAAGCCTCTGGTAGTATATGGCAGAAAGAAAAATGCACGTGATTGTTATAGAGTGAGAAAGATGGTTAACGTGGAGGGGTAAGTTGGATTCTATTATGGAGAGGAGGTATTAGTACTGATGTGAGGGGAAAGGAAGGATAGGGGAAATTAGAGTGAGGTTGAGGAAGAACCTGGCTGCTCAAAGTGTCCCTTTTCTTTTTTGGTATTTCTGCTGCTGTGCTCCTTTGGCTCTTTCATCTGGTTGAGTGTTGTTATTTCTGAATTCCAATACAGCATCATATCATTCTCAGAGACTAGTGCAAAGAGATTTATCCATTAGCCTTGTTCTCTCTGTTTTCTGTGTTGGAACGCATCATTTTGGTATCATAGCGGCAACATTCCAGGTAAAGGTCAGTATGAGAGAATCACTGGAGAAGGAGGTGGGAGTCATATGGGATTATATGTTGGAAGTGAGGGATACATTGATGGAATTAGAAATCAAACGAAAGAGGCAGAATGAAGAGATTCCAGGGTTTCAAACTGTGGAGGGGTAAAATGGCCCCCATGGCTTGATGGAGATAAGGGGTGAAAGTGAAGCTGCTAACTGCGATCAAGATTATCTTTGACTGAGTAATTATTTGGATATGATTTTTTGTATATATTGTTTCTGATTTTGTCGGAGATTAGTCTGATTCTAGGGGCTGTTAGGATTTTATTTTTCCCTAATTATCTCTGTAATTATAGCTTATCCTGATGTATATATGTATAAGCTCTGTTTCGGTAATAACATAGATGAAAATCATTTGTTCATGACCACATGGTATCATATCAAACCGTTGAAAACACGCTGGAGTTGAACTCAGAAAGAGACGAACAGTGTTCGGACCTTAAAGAATCCTCCAAGATGAACCTGAGCTAGACTTGAAATCAACCATCTATGATTTTTGGTCTGGATTCTAGTGTTTAAATGAGGAATTGGGTGGATTTTGAAGGTAAGTTGCAGGAGAGATTTCAACCTTCTCAATGTGTTGGATATGAAAAGTTGATGACATTAAGGCGGGAGGCAATTGTAACTAAGTACAAGGAGAACTTTGAATTAATCTTTGCTCCTCTAAAAGATGCTAGTGATGATATACTGATGGGCACCTTCAAGAACTGATTGAAGGAGGACATACATGCAGAAGGCAAAATGGAACGGATTGGATTCTTGAAAGAATAAATGGACCTGGCCCATTAAGTTGAGGGGAGGAGCTTGGTTTTAGACAGAGCCAGAGAAGCTAGATGGAATAGAGGTCCACGAACACCCAGGCATAAGATGTCTCAACACCCATCTCTAGAGTACCAAGTTACTTGGAACCTGCTAAGTCCACAACATTGGTGCCTTTATTGAAGCTTGATGGTTGCGACACGAAGACCACAAGAACACCTTCGTCATCCTTTATAAGGAGTGACGGGAATTTTAAGTGCTTGTCTAAGGCTAAAGTAGCAAGGGGAGGGAGCAAGGCATGTGGTACCATTACGACGATAGGTATTCCAAGTGTTGCTGCTTGCTGAGGAGGAAGAACTTGAAGTGGAGTTAGAGTAGAAAGTCAAAGAGCAATGTGAAGGAGTCTCGGAAGAATTTTACATGGAATTGCCTATGAACTCCATAGTAGGCATTTCTACAGATAGGACCATGAAGTTAAAGGGGTGGATAAAATGGCATAAAGTGATTGTAATGATCAATAAGGGTGCCTCACATAACTTCTGTCAATAGATATTTTCTTGATTTACTCTTCTGCATAATTAGCTTAATTATTGACAGATTGTATAGGGGCAGATATTTAGCATTGTTTCCTGAAATCATGATATATGATTGTAAATACTACCTATATCTAGAAGAATCTCTTGTAACATTTTCATTCATTCAGAATAATATTCAATCATTCATAGAGCATTTTGACTATTTTTGTCATGGTATTAGAGCTGGTTCCATTTCTTTTCTCTGCTTTGTTGTCATCGGCGTGATTTTTTTTCGACTTTGTGTGTTGGCGTCTTCAGAGTCTCAACCCGATTCCTTGGCATTCCTACGTCTCGGCACATTCTGTTTCTCTGCTTTGTGTCTTCGGCATCCTGGCATCTTCTGTTTCTTTGCTTGGTGTCTTCAGTTTCTGTTTCTCGGCATCTTCGACGTCCTTGCTGTGTGACGTTTATTTTTGGGCATTCTAGTTCTTGGTGTTCTCTGAGTGTGTCCACGGTGATTTGGCATCAACGAAAATTTTAAACGCAAATTACCCATTTGGTTTGGCATCAACGAAATTTCAGACGCAAATTACCCATTTGGTTCTCGGCATTTTTCTGGGCATTTCTAGGCGTGTTGACGTTTTCTGTGTTTTTTTTCTTTGGCAGTCTTAGGTTATTCTCTCGATTCCTTTATTTGATTGGCATGGACGTTGCACCAACATCCGATACTGATAAATTCAATAATGCTGTGTCTTTTCCTTCTTAGGTTGTGCTTGATGCTAGAATTATGTCTTGGCTTCTTGGTTCGGTAGAGCCACATATTGTCACCAACTTACGGGCTCACCGTTCCGCTCAATCCATGTGGAGTTATTTAAAGTAAGTTTATCATTAAACTAATTATGCTCGTCATTTTTAGTTGGAACATACGATTGCCATGTTTCAACATGGTAGTCTTTCCATTCAAGACTATTACTCAGCATTCTTAACCCTCTGGCATGAATATACTGATTTGGTTATAGCAAATGTTCCGGTTGTTGCTCTTTCAACTATTCAGAATCTTCACAATACTAAACAGCGTGATCAGTTTCTTATGAAACTCCGTCCAGAATATGAATCGATTCGTTCGTCTTTGCTGAACAGATCTCCTGTTCCTTCTCTTGACATTTGTTTTGGTGAGTTACTTCGCGAAGAACGTCTTAGTACTCAAATTATTCTGGAGCAATCTCATGGCAGTTCCGAGATGACAACTATGGCTTATGCTGTCCAAGCCTGTGGACCACCTGTGACTTTTAAAAATTTACAATGTTTTTACTGCAAAGCATATGGGCATATTGCTGTCAATTGTCCTAAAAAATATTGTTCTTATTGTAAGAAAAAAGGTTATATTATCAAAGAATGTCGTATCTGCCCACAGAATCATCAGGCACAAGCATTTCAGACTTCTACAACACTTGGTTCTTCCTCACGTGTTTCCTCTAATCTTGCACCTCCTACAGCAACTTACTGCACTCCTGAAATGGTGCAACAGATGTTAATTTTTGCATTATCTACAATGGGATTTCAAGGTAAAAATTCTACTACACTTTGGTATGTAGACTCAGGGGCCTCTAATCACATGACAAATACTCCTAAAAATTTCTCACATGTTCGGCCCTATGCTGGTCAATCTACTATTCAGACTGCCAATGGCTATTTTTTGCCCATCACTACTATCGGCAATGTCTCTTCTACATTTACTGATGTGTTTCTTGCTCCTCAGTTTTCCACGAATCTTATTTCTGTTGGTCAATTAGTTGATAACAATTGTGCTGTTAATTTTTCTGGTGATGGTTGTGTTGTGCAGGACCAGGTAACGGGGGAGCCGATCGCGAAGGGACCTAAAGTGGGGCGCTTGTTTCTACTATTTTTACCTGTTCCAGTTTCTTCTATTATGTCTTTTTCTTGTAATAATGTTCTCACTTTGAGTATAGTGTGGCATCGTCGTTTAAGTCATCCTAATACTCAAATTTTATCTCATGTATTGAACTTTGGCTTTCTTGGTAATAAAGAACATTTTTCTTTCTCTCTTGAGTGTGATTTTTGTAAACTTGGTAAAAGCAAAACTCTTCCTATTCCTTTGCATGCTAATAGAGTTTCTCGTTGCTTTGATCTTATCCATAGTGATGTTTGGGGACCTTCGCTAGTTAGTTCTTATGAAAAAATTGAATACTATATGACTTTCATTGATAATCATAGCAGATTCACTTGAGTTTATTTTCTTCGCTCTAAATCTGAGATTTTTTGTACTTTCACCGAATTTTTAACATATGTTGAAAATTAGTTTTCTACGACTATTAAAACTTTATGCACATATTCTGGTGGTGAATATTTGTCTACTGAGTTTCAGGCATCCTTAGCTTCTAAAAGGATTATGCATCAACGTTTATGTCTTGCTACTCCACAACAAAATAGAGTAGTGGAACGCAAGAATCGTCATCTTCTTGATGTGGTATGTACTCTTGTTAGAATCCTCTGTTCCATCCATGTTTTGGGTTGAGGCTCTAAAGACTGCTACTTACTTGATTAATCGTTTACCTTCCCAAGTTTTACGCATGGAATCTCCCTATTTTTGCTTGTTTGCTAAGGAACCTAGTTATGATAATCTTTGTATATTTGGCTGTGTATGTTTTGTTCATTTACCTCCTCCTGAGCGACATAAATTATCTGTTCAATTTGTTAGATGTGTTTTTCTAGGATATAGTGTGTGTCATAAGGGATTTGTTTGCTATGATCTACTTTACATCGTACACGTATTTCTCGAAATGTTAATTTATTTGAAAATCAACATTTCTTTCCTGTCTCCTCTGTGCCCTCTTCTTCTTCCACTGTGGTCCTCCCCTCCTTTGAGGGGCAATTCCCTGATCTTCATCAAGTCAGGTCTCGTTTTAAACCAGTTATGGTGTATACAAGACGATCTCACCCACAGTCTCTTCCAGTGGCTCACCCGATATCTGATCCTAACATGCACCAGAATCAGACAGTTGTAGCACCTCCAGAGCCTTTGGTACGTCGCTCTTCTCGAGTGTCTGTACCTCCCAATAGGTATGGGTTCTCTTCTGACCCTTCTATTTCAGTTCTTACTGCTGCATTGTCCACTTTTAATATTCCAACATGTTACTCACATGCTGTCAAGCATGACTATTGGTGACAAGTTATGCAAGAAGAAATTGCCGCTCTAGAGGCCAATCACACCTGAGATATTGCGCCTTGCCCTTCTACTATAGTTCCTCTGGGTTGCAAATGGGTTTACTCAGTTAAAGTTCGATCTGATGGCAGTTTGAATCGTTATAAAGCTTGGCTTGTTATCCTTGGAAACAATCAGGAATATGGAGTCAATTATGAGGAGACATTTGCTCTTGTGGCTACGATGACCACTGTTTGTATGATCCTAACTCTTGCTGCTTCTAATGATTGGCCACTACATCAGATGGATGTCAAGAATGCTTTCCTTCACGGGGATCTTAAAGAGTGTATTTATTTGAAGCTACCTCCGGGATTGTTTTCTTCTCCGACCTCCAATGTGTGTAAAATTCGTCGCTCTCTTTATGGTCTCAAACAAGCTCCATGGGATTGGTTTGATAAATTTCGAACCACTTTATTACATTTTTCCTTTAAGCAGAGCAAGTATGACACTTCATTATTTCTTCGAAAATCAAACAAGGGTCTGGTTGTCCTTTTGGTCTACGTTGATGATATTGTGATCACTGGTTCTGATTCTGCTCTACTTGTCCAGCTCAAGACCCATCTCTCCAAATCCTTTCATATGAAAGATCTTGGATCTCTCACGTATTTCCTTGGTCTTGAGGTGCATCGTAGTGCCTTTGGTATTTTACTCAATCAACATAAATATGCTAGTGATTTGGTGGCTACAGTTGGACTACAGGAAGCTATCTCTATCGATACTCCCATAGAATTAAATGTCAAGCTTCGCAAAGAGGAGAGTGACTTACTTGTTGATCCCAATTTATATCGAAAATTGGTGGGTAATCTTGTCTATCTCACCATCACTAGACCTGATATTTATTTTGCTGTACAGCAAGTCAGTCAGTTTCTTCAGACTCCTCGTCATCTTCATTTGGCTGCTGTCCGTAGGATCATTCGCTATGTTCAAGACACTTCTACACGGGGCTCACTCTTTCCCACAGGCAATTCTCTTCGTCTTGTTGCTTATAGCGATGCTGATTGGGCTGGTTGTGCTGATACACGTCGCTCCATCACTGGTTGGTGTGTGTTCTTAGGTGATGCATTGATCTCCTGGAAGAGTAAGAAGCAAGACCGAGTTTCTAAGTCATCTACTGAATCTGAGTACCAAGCAATGTCTCTTGCTTGTTTTGAAATTATTTGACTTCGGGGTTTGCTTGGTGAGTTAGACTTCTCTGTGAACGATCCTACACCTTTACATGCTGATAATACAAGTACTATTCAGATCACGGCCAATCCTGTTTATTATGAGCGCACAAAGCATATTGAAATCAACTGTCATTCTATTCGTGAAGCCTTTGAAGCTTGTGTTATTACTCTTCCTCATATTTCCACTGAATTACAAATTGCTGATATCTTCACCAAGGTTCTCACTCGTCATCGCCATTGCTTCCTAAGTAGCAAATTGATACTTGTTAATAAACCCGCATCAATTTGAGGGGGGCTGTCAACGGATATTTCCTTGATTTACTTTTCTGCATAATTGTCAATAGTTATTTTCTTGATTTACTCTTTTGCATAATTAGCTTAATTATTGACAGATTGTATAGGGGCAGATATTTAGCATTGTTTCTTGGAATATGGTATATGATGATAAATACTACCTATATGTAGGAGGATCTCTTGTAACATTTCCATTCATTCAGAATAATATTCAATCATTCATAGAGCATTTTGACTATTTTTGTCAACTTCATCTCTCACAAGGAGGTTTAAGAATTATCTTTGTCGGTGACCAAAACTAATAATTTTGGAGTGACTACGAGCAATGGGTACAAAGTACAAAGAGATGGAATATGCCAAGAAGTGGTTCTAGACTTACAAGGAATTTGTATCTCCCACCCTTTCTTTTTGTTTGAATTGGAAAGTGAAGATGTGGTGTTGGGAGTGATGTAGCTAGAATCACTTAAAGAGGTACATGCTGATTAAGGCAAACTCACTATGAAATTCAAAGTTGGCTAGAAGGGAATGTGTCTTAAGGGAGATCCTTCCCTCTCTGAGACATTAGATTCCTTAAAGCCATGCTGTACAAAGCTACTTAATGGAATTCGGTCAATTGTCCATCCAGAATGTGCAAGGGAAGTTTATCGAAGTTGATGAATTGTTGTAAGAATTTTGAGTCATTGTTTGTAGGGTTGCCTCCACTCCAATCCCATGATCATTCCATCCAACATAAGGAAGGGGTCTCACCTCCAAATGGCAGACCTTATTGCTACCCTTATTCCTAAAAAACTAAAATTGAACAAACAGAAAAAGAGATGCTTACTATAGGGATCATTAGGCAAGACAACAACTCCTTTTCTAGTTTGGTGCTTTTAGTGAAGAAAAATGTGCCTTGGCAATTTTGTATTGACTACCTAACCCTTAATAAAGTGATAGTACCTTGATTCTAGCAATTGATGAGTTATTGGACGAACTAGGGGGATCAACCTTTTTTCCAAGTTGGATTTGAAGCCCAAATATTACCAAATTCGTATAAAGTTCAGGGATGAGAATAAGATAGCTTTTCGTACACAAAGAGGGGCATTATGAGTTTATGGTGATGTCTTTTGAATTCACCAATGTTCCCTCTACTTTCCAGTCATTGATGTATAATATTTTTTGGAAGCATCTACAAAAATTTATTTTGGCATTCTTCAATGACATTCTCATTTATACCCTAGGCTTACCTATTCACTTGAGTAATCTGAGGATGGCTTTGGAAATCCTATGGTAACATGAATAAATGCCTATTTGCTCAATCTAAACTTAAATATTTGAGCCACATTATTTTTAAGGATGGGTGTACAAGCCGATCTAACCAAAATCAGGAGCATGGTCCGGTGGCTAATTCCAAAATATTACAAAGCCTTATAGGGTACTGTTGGATTGTAGGACCAAGTAGGGTCAGTTCACTATTATTCTTTTTTCTTTCTCCCACTATTGTTTGTCTGCCACACAATATTCTCCATGATTAAAGGAGATGTAGGAGCTGTATCACTATTGTTTGTCTGCCACACACAATATGCTCTATGATTAAAGGAGCTGCAGCAACTTGTATAAATTCACTATGAATGTTGAATAATATACAACAAATATTTCTAACATTTCTGGTTGACATGGTATCAGAGCCTGGTTATGCTCTGAGTGTTCTTCCAGTCTTCCTTCCAGCCTTCATTGTTAGAGTTTTTCCCTGCTTTGCACCTAGTGTTTTCCTCCTCTGCCTTCATTGCAGTTTCCTTCATTGTTGGAGTTTTTCCCTGCTTTGCACCTAGTGTTTTCCTCCTCTGCCTTCATTGCAGTTTCTGTGCATCACAACCCATTTTGTTTGCTGTTTCTAGCCTTGTTGCTGCTGGTGCTTTCATTGCTGCTCCTTCACTGGTGGAAGCTGTGAAGTAGTTGGATCACTCTGCAAGCTGGTTTCGGCCTTAATTGTCCTTCACCCAACCTTTATTACTAGTTACTTCTGCTGTTCTGCTACTATTGTTACAAGCCACCTTCCTTCATCCAAAATCTCTGCCACTCCTACATCAATTTCTGAGCCTTCATTGCTCAGACCAGCCTTCATTGCTGAAGTTCTCAACTCCCAACTCAGCCTTCATTGCTGGAGTATTTGTTTTACCTTACATCTAGTATTTTCTTTCTCTATTTTTCATCTCTAAACCTATCCTCTGTTTCTGCTGTTCCTAGTGTTTTGCTGCCTTTGTTTCTTTATTTCCTTCACAGAAGACATACTCTCCTCTGGTTTTGCTCATAGTAAAAAAAAAAAAAAAAAAATAAACTAAAGGGATTAAGACTATATATATCTATTATGTCTGAGGTTGTTGAATCAAGGGGGAGTGGCCAAACCCAACAGTATGGGGAACTACAACATATTCAAGCTACCTACAGACTAGATGGCAAGAATTATCTTAAATGGTCTCAACTTATTCGCACCATACTCAAAGGGAAAGGTAAGCTAAGTCATCTTACGGGAACAGGACCAAAGCCAGGAGATCCTACATTTGAAGCATGGGATGAAGAAGACTCCATGATTATGGCATGGTTATGGAATTCAATGATTCCTCAAATCAGTGATACTTGTATGTTCTTGACCACTGCCAAAGATATTTGGGATGCTGTTCAACAAACATATTCTAAAGCTAAGGATGCTGCCCAAGTATACGAGGTAAAGGTAAAGACAACAGCCGCTAAACAAGAGAGTAAGTCAGTTACTGAATATGCCAATCAATTAAAATCTCTCTGGCAGGAACTTGATCATTATAGGACAATAAAAACAAAGTGTCCTGAGGATGCTGCTATTCTAAAAGATTTCATTGAACAAGATCGAGTCTATGATTTTTTGGTTGGACTCAATTCAGAATTTGACCAAGTACGAATCCAAATACTTGGGAAACAAGAAGTTCCTTGTTTTAATGAAATAGTGGCAATAGTGCGTGGTGAAGAAAGTAGAAGAGAGTTGATGCTTAAGCCATCAAGTACTAATAATTCTGCTATGGTGGAAAAAATTGGAACTAACGCAGAGCAAGCACTAATTGCTGGAAAATCAGATCAACAGAAAATTTGTAAAGCTGACGGTAAGGACAACTTATGGTGCACTTATTGCAAGAAAGCACGTCATACTCGAGAACGATGTTGGAAACTTCATGGAAAACCACCAAGTCGAGAATGGGGACAGAAGGGAGGACAGGCAAGAAGTAATTCTCAGGCTCACATAGCAACAACACCACAAGAATCAGTCTGTCTCAATCAAGATGAGGTAGAAAGGTTGAGAACCCTTATTTGCAACCTTAATAAACCCTCAGGTACTTGCTCATTAGCATATACATGTGAGTTTCCTATTTCTGTTGGATTACATGTCTCGGATAAGTTATTTGCTTCTTCTTGGGTCATGGACTTAGGTGCCACTGACCATATGACCCACTCACCAAATGTTTTTTGCACATATTCTCCTTGCCCAAGTAATAGAAAAATAGCCACAGCTAATGGATCTTTGACTACTGTAGCAGGTATAGGAGATGTCAGAATAAGCCCATCTCTCCTATTAAAAAATGTGCTTCATGTTCCTAAATTATCCACTAATCTTGTCTCTATTCAAAAACTCACTCGAGATTTATGTTGCAATGTCATGTTTTACCATGATTGTTGTACTTTTCAGGACAAGATTCGGGGAGGACGATTGGACATGCTAGAGAACGAGATGGCCTCTACTTCCTTGAAACACTAAATAATTCAAGCATCAGTCAAAGCAAGTTACCTCAATCCCTTATTTCTGAATCTCATTTATCTAATAAAGAAAAAATTTGGCTTTATCATCGACGTCTTGGACATCCATCTTTTGGGACCCTTATTATCTTATTTCCTTCTTTGTTTAAAGGATTGAATATTGAAAATTTTCAGTGTGAAGTATGTGAGCTAGCTAAACACAAACGTGTACCTTTCTTAGTAAGTAATAAAAGATGCTCAACTCCTTTTTATCTCATTCACAGTGATATTTGGGGGCCTTCTACTGTTTCTAATATCTCTGGGGCACGATGGTTTGTTTCATTCATTGATGATTGTACCCGTGTTACTTGGATCTTTTTGCTTAAAAACAAATCTGATGTTAGTAGTGTTCTTCCAAACTTTCATTCTATGATCAATAATCAATTTGGAGTTAGCATCAAACGTTTTCGATCAGATAATGCTAAAGACTATTTCAATCAAGTCTTAACTCCATATTTCCAACAGGAAGGGATCATACACAAGTCATCTTGTGTATACACTCCTCAACAAAATGGAGTTACAGAAAGGAAAAATGGTCATCTTCTTGAGGCAACCCGTGCCTTACTTTTTCAAAAAAATGTGCCAAAATTCTTTTGGGAAGAGGCTATTCTTACTGCGGCACATCTTATCAATCGATTGCCCTCTAGAGTCTTAAGATATAGAATTCCAATAGAAATTCTCTCTACCTTTTATCCTAACTTCCAACACTCAAATAATCTTACTCCTAGAATATTTGGGTGTGTATCATTTGTTCATATTCATAGTCCAAATAGAGGAAAATTAGATCCAAGGGCTCTAAAATGTATCTTTGTGGGTTACTCTCCAACTCAAAAGGGATATAAGTGTTATCATTCCCAATCTAAAAAATTTTATGTCTCAGCAAATGTTACCTTTAATGAAAACGAGTCATATTTTGTCCCTTCTTATCTTCAGGGGGAGAATTCTGCTATGGACAGAAAAATGGATCTTGACTTTTTTATTCCTCTTGACCTACCATCATCATCTTCCCCATCAAATTCACACTCCAACTTACATTCCCTTGAAAACCTATGTTCCTCTATTTCTGAAAAGCCAAGCTCTGCTCTTGAGGATGTAAGATATGACAAAGTGTTTTCAAGGAAAAAAGATGCTGTTCCGGAATCTGTGCAAGTTCAAGAATCCATTCCAAATCCTGAAAATGAGGTAACAACTTCTGAACCTATATTGCAAAATGAGTCCGAAACCCATATGGATAATGGTGACCAAAATCTTCCTATTGCCATTAGGAAAGGAACTAGAGAATGCACAAAACGACTTTTATACCCTCTCTCAAATTTCATGTCATTCAAGAATTTCTCACTATCTCACAAGGCTTTTCTTGTTAGCCTAAACACTATCTCCATTCCTACCACCTTATCCGAGGCTTTATCTGATGAGAAATGGAAACAAGCCATGAATGAGGAGATGAATGAATTAGAGAAAAGTAATACTTGGGAACTGGTCAAATTACCTGAAGGAAAAAAACCAGTAGGGTGTAAATGGGTTTATACAGTAAAGTATAGAGCAGATGGGTCTATAGAAAGATATAAGGCGAGATTGGTGGCAAAGGGTTATACACAAACTCATGGAATTGATTACTTAGAGACATTTGCTCCAGTAGCAAAAATGAACACTGTCAGGATTTTGTTGTCATTAGCAGCTAATTTTAATTGGAATTTGCAACAATTCGATGTCAAAAATGCATTCTTGCATGGAGAATTAGAAGAGGAGATCTATATGCAGATTCCACCAGGTTATGAGAATAACTCATCTGATCAATCAGCGTGTAAATTAAGAAAGACTCTATACGG
This sequence comes from Gleditsia sinensis, assembly GCA_037074535.1. Lineage (NCBI taxonomy): Eukaryota > Viridiplantae > Streptophyta > Magnoliopsida > Fabales > Fabaceae > Gleditsia > Gleditsia sinensis. The sequence continues at coordinate 49,443,578 of CM073470.1, forward strand.
ACTCAAACAATCTCCTCGAGCATGGTTTGGAAGATTTACTATGGTTATGAAAGCCATGGGATATAGACAAAGTCAAGGAGATCATACTTTATTCATCAAACATTCATCTAGGGGAGTTACAGCTCTATTGGTATATGTTGATGATATAATAGTGACAGGAAATGATGACAAAGAACAACTAGTCCTAAGCCAACACTTGTCTGAAGAATTTGAGATCAAGGCACTAGGAAGACTAAAATACTTCCTTGGGATTGAAGTGGCTCACTCTAAGAAAGGCATTTTTATCTCTCAACAAAAATATGTCACGGATCTCCTCAAAGAAACAGGCAAGACAGCATGCAAGCCTGCAAATACCCCGATTGATCCTAATCATAAATTGGGAGAAGCATCATAGTGAATAAAGAAATGTAACAACGATTAGTGGGAAGACTCATTTATCTATCACACACACGACCAGATATAGCTTATGCAGTAAGTGTGATTAGCCAGTTTATGCACAATCCAAAAGAGGTTCATCTACAAGCAGCTCATCGGGTATTACAATATCTCAAAGGGACACCAGGAAGAGGTATATTATTTAAAAGAAGTGGAGGTCTTTTACTTGAAGCATACACAGATGTAGACTATGCTGGATCCATTATTGATAGAAGATCAACTACCGGATACTGTACATTTCTTGGTGGGAACCTTGTGACATGGCGAAGTAAGAAGCAAGATGTAATAGCACGATCTAGTGCAGAAGCAGAATTTCGAGCTATGGCTCAAGGAGTGTGTGAGTTACTTTGGTTGAAGATCATCCTAGAAGATTTGAAGATTAATTGGGATGGACCTATGAGACTATATTGTGACAACAAGTCTGCAATCAGCATAGCACATAATCCAGTCCAACATGATAGGACCAAACATATTGAAATTGACAGACATTTCATTAAGGAAAAACTGGAGGCTGGAATCATTTGTATGTCCTTTGTACCCTTAGATCAACAAACAGCTGACATCCTTACCAAGGGACTCTCAAGATCACATTTTGAATATTTAATTACCAAGTTGGGCATGTTTGATATCTATGCACCAACTTGAGGGGGAGTGTTGGATTGTAGGACCAAGTAGGGTCAGTTCACTATTATTCTTTTTTCTTTCTCCCACTATTGTTTGTCTGCCACACAATATTCTCCATGATTAAAGGAGGCGTAAGAGCTGTCCACACAATATTCTCCATGATTAAAGGAGGTATAGGAGCTGTATCACTATTGTTTGTCTGCCACACACAATATGCTTCATGATTAAAGGAGCTGTAGCAACTTGTATAAATTCCCTATGAATGTTGAATAATATACAACAAATATTTCTAACATTTCTGGTTGACAGGTACTATTGGATATTTGTAAAGGACTATGGCAAGATTGTCGCTCCATTGACTGGATTACTGAAAAAGATGCTTTTATTTAGAATGAAGGGACCTAAGCTGCTTTCGATCAACTCAAGGGTGCAATGACTTCAATTCCTATTTTGGTGATGCCAAATTTCTTCTTGCCCTTCAATTAGAAGTTGATGCATTTGGGAGTGTAGGGGTAGTCCTAATGCAAGGGGCAGACCAATTACTTATTTTAGTCAAGCTCTTTCTGCTTGAGCTCGACAATATTCAGTGTATGAGAGAGAATTGATAGCCATAGTTTTCACAATGCAAAAGTGGAGACACTACCTTCTTAAGCACCATTTCATAATAAAACCATATCCAAAAAGCTTGAAGTTTTTGCTTGAACAGAGAGTAATGAGCATGAAACTACAGAAGTCAGTGTCCAAATTAATGGGCTATGACTTTAAAATTCATTACAAACTTAGAAATGAAAATAGGGCAGTGGATGCGCCTTTCCAAAGAGAAGAAAATATGGACTTTTATACCTTCTCAATTTGGCAATCTAAAGAGTTAAAGGAATGGATTCAAGAGGATCAGAGAGGAACATTTCTCAAATCACCAAGCAATTATTTTAGACGAACATCCTCCCAATGGGTTTAGTTTGAGGAATAGATGTTTATTATTCTAGAGCAAGTTGGGTTTACCCAAGAAGTCCTCCAGAATTCCTCTTTTGATTCGAGAAATTCATGTCATGCCAATGGGAGGCCACTCTAGTTATTTTAGAACCTACAATCAGCTATCATAAGTGGTTTTTTGGGAGGGAATGAAAGGAGACATCCAATGGCAGCCTATGAAATAAGCAATAAAAGAAAATACCTAACAAGTAGCCCAACTGGCCTATTACAATGGTCTTCCTAATAAAATAAGAGAAGTGTGATCAATATTCTCCATGTCCCAAACACACAATTCAGTAGGAAAAACCAAATTTTTTATTTGTACCAAGACATCCTCAATTACTCCATTAGGTATGTATTAGATTTATTGGCTAACTGAATTATCCCATTAGTTTTATTCAAAGGCCCTACTTTTTAAGAAACATAAATAGAATTTAAACTTCTGTTGTGTCTCAAAATTCAAGCAATAACTTAAAACAAACCTAGATCCAATTTCCTCTTTTGAGTTATGACTCTGATGCTCAAAAGAGGTTTTTGTAAATTGTGGTTCAGGTTAAACAATTATGATACAATGTGGAGGGTAGCTACCAATGCCCTTGCTCTTGTCCCTTAGTTAAGTTTGGCTTTTGAGGGTAGCTACCAAACTTACACCTGCCAATACTCCAACAAGTTTACGAAGATATTAGTATGGACTTTATAATGGGTTTACCCAAATCACATGGCTATGACACTATATTAGTGGTGGTTGACAAATTTAAAAAGTATGCACATTTCTTATTACTCTCTTACTGACATAGTAGATATTTTTACCCAAGAAATTGTCCAATTACATGGAATTTCTAAGTCCATTGTATTGGATAGGAACATAGTCTTTATTAGCCAATTTTGGAAAGAGCTTTTTGGGCTTACGGGCACTTAGCTTCGTTTTAGTTCTGGTTATCATCCCCAAACCAATGGGCAAATTGAAATAGTCAACCAAAGCTTGGAAATTTGTCTCCATTGCTTTGTGGGGAGCAAATCTAAGCAGTGAACTAAGTGAATAGAATGGGCTCAATTCTGGTTTAATTCTTCTTACAATAGACTAGTTAGTAAGTCTCCCTTTGAAGCCTTATACGGCTGAGATCCTTCTACTCTATTCCAGTTAACTGATGATGTATCTATAGTAGAGGGGGTCAATGACCATATTAAAGATAGAAATTTGATATTGGGAGAACTTAAGTAGCATCTAGAAAAGGCACAAGAGGAAATGAAAACTGCTGCAAACAACAAGCTCAGAGATGTTTCCTTTGAAGTGGGGGATTCGGTATATTTAAAATTCAAACCCCCAAAAATGAAATATTTGGCCAAGAAGATGAAGGAAAAGTTAGCTCCCCAGTTTTATGGTCCATATCACGCCTTAGAAAAGATTGGGCAAGTGGCTTACAGAATGGAACTTCCTGAAACAGCAAGAATACACCTTGTTTTTCATATTTCTCAGTTGAAAAAGCATTACACCTTGTTGTATAAGTGTAACCCCTTCCCTTGTTTCTGTCTGACAAATTGGAGCTGCTGGTGGAACCTAAAACTATTAAACAAATTTGTACTCTCACAGATAGTAAATGTGAAGAGCTGATTAAATAACATCAATTGCCTGATCGAACATTAGTTGGGAAGATGCTGAAACCATTTTGAACCAGTTTCCATCCTTTCGCCTTAAGGACAAGGTGGATGTTGGAGGAGGTATTGATGGACCCTCGGGGCCTCTTATCATTAGGTTTTATTCAAGGAGGGGCCAGAATGCACATAAGCAAGAGCCCAAGCCTATGCAAGTATGTGGTAGAGAGAAACATATGTGAGGATAATGTTTGTTATAGAGTGAGAAAGATGACTGACGAGGAGCGATCCGAAGTTGGATTCTATTATGGAGAGGAAGTATTAGTAATGATGTGAGGGGAGAGGAAGGATAGGGGGAAATTAGAGCGAGGTTGAGGGAGAGCTTGGCTGCTAAAATTGTCAGGACTGGTGTTCTGCTGTTTCCAATTTTTATTTATTTATTTTTTTTTTTTTTGTGTTTCTGCTGCTGTGTTCTTTGGCTCTTTTATCTTTTTCTGAGTGTTGTTATTTCAGAATTCCAATACAGTATCATCTCATTGTACTAATGTGAAGAGATTTATCCATTAGCTTTGTTCTCTGTTTTCTATGTTGGAACCCATCAATTTCTCGCTTCTACAAAAATCATACGAACATTGATTCAAATCCATGACCAAATTTTTAGATGGAAAATAAACTTCATACCTACGATCAGATCAATAAAATATCCATAATTAACTCATATATAATAAGAAGATACATAATCTAATATCTCAATATTAAAAAGTAAGGAAAATTGTGTTCAGGAAAAAGCTGAGTCATTTATTAAATAGCATAAGATGTTGTCATGGAAAAAGAACAGATAGTTTCCAGGTACATTTTATAAAAAACCATACATATAAGAAAAAGGAGAAAGAAAAGCCATGTATTCTAAGGCCCAGATTGGAACAACAGATTTCTTCAAGACGAGGACAGGACTAGCAAGCTAATCAAGGAAATCATGACAGTAAGCAATTAAAGAAAGAGAGAGAATACTTTAGAAAGCCTTGAAGGGAGGTAATGTAGAAACAATAGGGGAAAAGGGCAAAAATGGGAGAGAAGAGAAAGAGAGAGAAAAACTGATAATTTTTATTAATTCTCAAGAGTGAAAAACGTCTACAGCAGAGATTGTATATAAAGGAAAGTATAAGAACATGCATAAAAGGGCAAAAGAAATATCAGGTCGAGTGATGGTGAGATAAACTAGGCTACCCACCAACTTGCGATATAAACTAGGATCATCAAGTAAGTTACCCTCCTCTTTCTAAAGCTTGACATTTAATTCCATGGGAGTATCTATAGAGGTAGCTTCCTGCAGTCCAGCTGTAGCCACCAAATCACTAGCATATTTATGTTGATTGAGGGAAATACCAGAAGCACCACGATGCACCTCAAGACCAAGGAAATACGTGAAAGACCCAAGATCTTTCATATGGAAGGATTTCGAGAGATGTGTCTTGAGTTGGGCAAGTAGAGCAGAATCAGAACCAGTGATTACAAGATCATCAACGTAGACCAAAAGGATAACCAGACCCTGGTCTGATTTCCGAAGAAATAATTAAGTGTCGTACTTGCTCTGCGTAAATGAAAATTGTAATAACGTGGTTCGAAATTTATCAAACCAAACCTGTGGAGCTTGTTTAAGATCATAAAGAGAGCGACGAAGTTTACACACATTGGAGGTCGTAGAGGAAAACAATTCCGGAGGTGGCTTCATATAAATGCACTCTTTAAGATCTCCGTGAAGGAAAGCATTCTTGACATCTATCTGATGTAGTGGCCAATCATTAGAAGCAGCAAGAGCTAGGATGAGACGAACAGTGGTCATTTTAGCCACAGGAGCAAAGGTCTCCTCATAATTAACACCATATTCCTGATTGTTCTCAAGGACAACAAGCCGAGCTTTATATTGATCCAAACTGTCATCCGAGCGAACCTTGACTGAGTAGACCCATTTGCAACCCAGAGGAACTATAGTGGAAGGGCAAGGCGTAATATCCCAAGTGTTATTGTCCTCTAAAGCAGCAATTTCTTCCTGCATAGCTCGTCGCCAACAGTCATGCTTAACAGCATGTGAGTAGCAGGTGGGAATATCAAAAGTAGACAATGTAGCAGTAAGAGCTGAAGTAAACAGGCCAGGAGAGAACCCATACCTATCGGGGGGTACAGACACTCGAGAAGAGCGACGTACCTAAGGCGCTGGAGGTGCTACAACTGTCTGATTCAGGTGCATGGAAGGATTAGATATCGGGAGTCACCGGAAGAGACTGTGGGTGGAGTCGTCTTGTATACACCATACCGGATTTAAAGCGAGACCAGACTTGATGGAGGTCAGGGAACTGTTGCTCAAAGGTGGGGAGGACCACAGTGGAAGAAGAAGAGGAGGGCACAGAGGATACAGGAAAAAAATGTTGATTTTCAAAGAAAATAACATTTCGAGAAATACGTGTGCGATGTAAAGTAGGATCATAACAAACAAATCCTTTATGACACACACTATATCCTAGAAAAACACATCGAACAGATTGAGCAGATACTTTATGTCTCTCAAAAGAAGGTAAATGAACAAAACATACACAACCAAATATACGAAGATTACCATAACTAGGTTCCTTAGCAAACAAACGAAAATAGGGAGATTCCATGTCTAAAACTTGGGAAGGTAAACGATTAATCAAATAAGTAGCAGTCTGGAGAGCCTCAACCCAAAACATGGATGAAACGGAGGATTCTAACAAGAGAGTATGTACCACATCAAGGAGATGACGATTCTTGCGTTCTGTTACGCCATTTTGTTGTGGAGTAGAAGGACATGAGCGTTGATGTAAAATACCTTTAGAAGCCAAGAATTTCTGAAACTTAGTAGATAAATATTCACCACCAGAATCAGTGCGTAAAATCTTAATAGTCGTAGAAAACTGATTATTAACATACACAAAAAATTCGGTGAAAGTACGAAAAACTTCAGATTTAGAGCGAAGAAAATAAACCTAAGTGAATCTGCTATGATCATCAATAAAAGTCACATAGTATTTAAATTTTGCATGAGAACTAACTGGGGAAGGTCCCCAAACATCACTATGGATAAGATCAAAGCAATGAGAAGCTCTATTAGCATGCAAAGGAAAAGGAAGAGTTTTGCTTTTACCAAGTTTACAAGAATCACACTCAAGAGAGAAAGAGGAATGTTCTTTATGACCAAGAAGGCCAGATTTCAATACATGAGATAAAATTTGAGTATTAGGATGACCTAAACGACGATGCCACACCATACTCAAATTTGGAACATTATTACAAGCAAAAGACATAATAGAAGAGACTGGAACAAGTAAAAATAGTGGAAACAAGCGCCCCACTTTAGGCCCCTTCGCGATTGGCTTCCCCGTTACCTGGTCCTGCACAACACAACCATCACCAGAAAAATTAACAACATAATTATTATCAACTAATTGACCAACAGAAATAAGATTTGTGGAAAGCTGAGGAGCAAGAAACACATCAGTAAAGGCAGGAGAAACATTGCCGATAGCAGCGATGGGCAAAGAATTGCCATTAGCAGTCTGAATAGTAGATTGAACAGCATAGGGCTGAACATGCGACAAATTTGTAGGAGTATTGGTCATGTGATTAGAAGCCCCTGAGTCTATATACCAAAGCGTAGCAGAATTTTTACCTTGAAACCCCATTACAGATAATGCAAAAATTAACATTTGTTGCACCATTTCAGGAGTGCAATAAGTGGCTGCGAGAGATGCAAGATCAGAGGAGACACTTGAGGAAGAACCATATGCTGCAGAAGGCAGGGCGGGAGGAGGAGTAACTGATGTCTGAAATGCTTGGGCCTGACGATTCTGGGGGCGGATACGACATTCTTTGATAATATGACATTTTTTTCTTGCAATAAAAACAATATTTTTTAGGACAGTTGGCAGCAATATGCCCATATGTCTTGCAACAAAAGCATTGCAAATTTTTATAAGTCACAGATGGTCCACGGGTTTGGGCAGCATAAGCCATAGTGGGCGTCTCGGAACTACCATGATATTGTTCTAGAGTAACTTGAGTACTAAGACGTTGTTCTTCGCGAAGTAATTCACCAAAACAAACATCAAGAGAAGGAACAGGAGATCTATTCAGCAAAAACGAGCGAATCGATTCATATTCTGGACGAAGTTTCATAAGAAACTGATCACGCTGACTAGTATGGTGAAGATTCTGAATAGTTGAAAGAGCAGCAACAGGAATGTTTGCTGTAACCAAATCAGTGTATTCATGCCAGAGAGTCAAAAATGCTGAGTAGTAGTCTTGAATGGAAAGACTACCATGTTGAAACATGGCAATCGCATGTTCCAACTGAAAACGGCGAGCATCGTTAGTTTGATGATAAACTTGCTTTAAATAGTTCCACATGGATTGAGAAGAACGATGAGCCCACAAATTGGTGATAATATGTGGCTCAACCGAACCAAGAAGCCAAGACATAATTCTAGCATCAAGCACAGCCCAAGAAGGAGAAGACACAGCATCCTTAGATTTATCAGTGTCAGATGTCGATGCCATAGCCGTGCCATCAATATGGCCCCAAAGGTCTTTACCTTTGAGAAAAAATTCAAATTGAAAAGCCCAAGTAGAATAATTTTTACCAGTAAATTTAACATATACAAGTGCAGAATCCATTGAAAAATTAAATTACCCAAGACAATGACAGAAAACAGGAATCCAGTAAAAGTAACCGAGAAAATGACAATTCCCAGATAAGACTGAAACCAGTAGCCCAAGACGCAGAAAAAAACAGAGATTACCGAAACAGAGAAAACCCAACAAAAGATTGGTGCAGCCCAGGAGACACGACCAAGCCAACACTGTCCAGAAAGACCCAAACGCAAGCGACTCAGCCACGAACGTTGGATGCCGCAAGCAACTCAGCCAGAAACACCACTCTGGAACGCGACCCAACCCAAAAAATGCTCAGAAATTGCCAAGAAAGAGAATGCCTCAGTCCACCGCAATCCAGGAAGCAATCGCGACCCAACCCAAGCAAACGCGATCCAGGAAGCAAGGACAGAGACACTCGAATGCCTGTTCCGGTGGCTACGGTGGCTACGGTCGATCCCCTCTCCACACGCAGAAACGGGAAGACCCAGAGCACGCCTACGCAGAAAAGAGAGAACCAGAGAGGGCCGAAAATGTTGCAGAAGTAGAAACCGAAGATGCCAAGCAAAAAATCAACCGAGGCCGAGATATTCTGCTGTTGATGCCAATACACGAAGCCAGAAAAAAAAATTACACCGAAGACAACAAAGCATAAAATAGAACTGGCTCTGATACCGTGACAAAAAATGGTTGTATATCTTATTCTCAATTGGATTTTAATGTTACAAGACAGCCTCTTCATATAGGCAGTAGCTACAAACATATCCCATGATTTAAGGAGACCAGGAATCATATCACATGATTTAAGGAATCAAGGAATTAATGCTAAACATCTGTCCCTATATAGTTGTCAATAATTAAGCTAATTATAAAAGAGTTAATCAAGGAAATAATAGTTGACAATTTCTTTTGACAGTCGAACCCTAGGTATGCAGGGCAAGCATTTAGACTGATAATTCTCCATTGAGCTAGATTTATAGAAATGCTAACTTAGTCGTAGAAATGAACTAAGTTAGCCATGAAATGATTTGATGCATGACGAACATCTATGCGACGTCTACGGACGATCTATGTTTAAATGGAAAGTTTATGATGATAAAGGTCTCCATGGGAATTCATGAATGAAACATATTTTAGAACGGAGTTTTATGCATGAAAAAAGTTAGATGGAGAATTATAGCTTTATTATAATGTTATTGAAATGTTTTACGTTAAACTCTTTGAATAGCATATTTTCAAATGTTTTTTTTTCCATTGGAGGAACCTTTTTAGATCACTGTTAGCTAGCCGCAGGTAGTGATAGCCCTGGTGCACCATGGTCATGTTAAAGTTTCGGCCTAGGATATTGTGACGGGCTTATGACCTCCTAAGTCACGGAATTTAGGGTGGACTTATGTCTACGCCTACAGTGATTGCCACACCCTTGCTATGTGCTTGGAAAAGATGATGGATCTGTTAGGAAAGACCTCCAATAGACTAGTGCATTCTTTCTTAAAGATTAAATATTTTTAAACAATCTCATTCATCATTGTGATTGCATAAATAACTTCATTTGTTACTTACCATGCATAATTGATTTGCTTTACGATTACTGATTTAAATCCTGTTTTATATTTTGAACATACATTTGAACTGTTTAGCTTTTCTTTCAATAAATTATGATTAAATGCTTAATGTTTTTATTATTATCTTTACACCTTGATTTCAATTATTAAACTCATTGCGAAACACTCGTGCTTGGTTTGCCCTGTTTCTGTTATAGTGTGATTTACCCATTTACTGAGATGTGATCTCACTCCTCTTCTGTTTCCTCACCACAGATAGTCAAAGAGACTTTGATCCAGCTACAGTTTCGTAGGAGGCTGAATATAGCGTTGGTGAGCCCCAGTTTGGGCAAGGCTCTTTTGTACTGTTTGTCTAGTTTAGTTTATGTCTAGTATACTTCCATGAATTTATAAGCAGGATCCTCGCTTCTTGCGTATTTTAATGTGTTGTTTGGAAAACGATTTTATATTTTACAACTATGTTTGTATTATGAGGCCATGGGCCAAGTTGAATCACGAATGTTGGATTCACGAGATATATATATATATATATATATATATATATATATATATATATATATATATATATATATATATATATATATATATATATATATATATATATATATATATATATATACAGTATTTTTTTATACTGGATGTGGCATATCTGATCAGTTATATTTATTATGTACTCTGGATTGTATGCTGGATGTTTGTACATGTTATGTGTTAGGCTTGCAGCTAGGGAGAAACCCTTATGCCGTGCCGGTCATGTGTTTCATCATTTGGGGCCGTGACACAAACACAACCCTAGAGTTTGTATTAGCCATATCATTAGTCTCATTCAAAAATTGAGTCATCATACTCACTCCTCAACTAAAGAGGAGGATTACAAAAATTTGGAGACTCAGAATGCAATATCCATAGTGACAAAAAATTTATTTGTTCTTAGTTCTAAGCATCTATACCCTATAAATTTTGTTTTTGGGTAAAGCATCAATAACCTTTTTTAGTAGGTCAATATCCAAAGAACACACATTTTAATGCTCGTTGGTCTAACTTATTTATAACATGATTATGTATCTGAGCAAATGAAACAACACCCAAAGACTTTAAGAGAGAAATCTAAAGTGAATCAAGAGAGTGAAAGATATTTTTGAAAACTAATAGTGGCATCTCAAACTTTAAAATTTTTTATGACACCCTATTAATAAGATAGATGGCACTAAGGAAGCATGCTTCTTCCCTTATGTATTTAGGCACCTTAGTGCTAAACATGAAGGTTATCTCAAAGAAGTGTTTATTTTTATTTCTACAACCCCATTTTGCTAAGGGTTGTCAATGTAAGAGCTATGATGAATAATCCCTTTTTCCAAAAAATATGCATCTAAAACTTTATTAAAGTATTCAACCACATCGTCACTTCTAAAAAATTGAATTTTGGTTTGAAGTTGGAATTCAACCACGTTATCCTTAAGAAGATATACTCAACTTAGACTTGTATGATCATCAATAAGAGTTAAAAACCATCTTTTTACAAAAATCGTTGACATTCGTGATGGTCTCCATGCACCGCTATGAATGAGACTAAAAGCTATAGATGCTTTGTATAGTTGAAAACTGCGAGAAAGAGCCAAAAGGAATTGAGATGGAGATATTGGTCTCTCTTATTCTTTTGTTTAGAGTTTACTTATGTATTTATACAAAGAGTGGCTCTTGTAATTATGGAGCAGATTCTACACAAGACCGAACAAGACTCCTAAGCTATAGTAACGGAAGAAACAACAACAACAACAACAACAAAGCCTTTTTCCCACTAAGTGGGGTCGGCTACATGGATCAAACGGCGCCATAGTGGCCTATCATGGATGAGATCAATAGATAAGTTATTAACTATTAAATCATTTTTAATAGTTTCACTTATTGTTTTCTTTGGCCTCCCTCTACCTCTAATTATTGGACTATTCTCCATCCGATCAACTCTTCTCACTAGAGCTTCTGCGGGTCTTCTCCACACATGGCCAAACCACCTTAAGCGAGTTTCAACCATCTTCTCCACAATAGGTGCTATCCCAACTTTCTCTCTAATGCACTCATTTCTAATCATATCTCTTCTGGTGTGTCCACACATCCATCGCAACATTCTCATCTCTGCAACGTTGAGTTTATCTTCATGTTGTCTTTTAACCGCCCAACATTCCGTACCATACAATATAGCAGGTCTTATAGCCGTACGGTAGAATTTTCCTTTAACTTTGAGCGGCACTTTTTTATCAAAGATACAAACAATGACTTGGGATCAGATAAGATATGGAGCATCAGGCCCTAAATTGGGCTCTATGTTTCCACACTCCCCTTCAAGTTAGTGCATAAATATCAAACATGCCCAGTTTGGTAATTAAATACTCAAAATGTGATCTTCAAAGTCCCTTGTTAAGGATGTCAGCCGTTTATTGATTTGATGGCACAAAAAGCATACAAATAGTTCTAACCTCCAATTTCTCTTTAATGAAATGTCAGTCAATTTCAATATGTTTGATTCTATCATGTTGGAAGCTTTGTTATCACAGTATAATTTTAGAAGAACGTCTACTATCTTTATGAGTTTATGCAAAATCCTATAAACCCATAATTCCTCACATATCTCCTGAGCCATAACTCTAACTTCGGCTTCCACACTACTTCTGACAACCACATTTTGTTTCTTGCTCCGCCAGATAATTAGATTATCCAAAAAAAAAAGTACAATATTCTGATGTAGATTTTTTATCAGTGATTGGTCTAGCCTAGTTTGCATATGTGAAGACTTCAATATTCCTCTGATTCATCTTTTTGAAGAACAGACCCTATCTAGGAAAAGATTTTAAATATCTCGAGATTTTGTAGAACACTTCAAGATATTTTTCATATGGAGCATGCATAAATTGACTAACCACACTAATAGAATAGGTAATATTTGGTCTAGTATGTGATACAACAACAACAACAATCAAGTCTTTTTTCAATAGGTAGGGTCGGCTACATGAATCAAACGACGTCACAGTGGACTATTATAAATAAGATCGATAGATAGATTATTAACTATTAAATCTTTTTTAATAGTTTCACTTATTATTTTCTTTGACCTCCCTATACTTTTAACTATTGGACTATTCTCCATCTGATCTATTATTCTCAATAAAGTTTCTAGAGATCTTCTCCACACACGTCCAAACTACTTTAAACGAGATTCCAACATTTTTTCTCCAATAGGTGCTACCATAACTTTTTTTTCTAATGCACTCATTTCTAGTCATATCTGTTCTAATGTGTCCACACATCCAACACAACATTCTCATCTCTGCAACATTGAGTTTATCTTCATGTTTTCTTTTAACTGCCCAACATTCAGTACAATACAATATAACAGGTCTTATGCCTATACGGTAGAATTTTCTTTTAACTTTGAGCGGCACTTTTCTATCACAAATGACACGCGAAGCATTCCTCTATTTCATCCATCCCGCTTGAATCCTATAGTTTACGTCCTCCTTTACTTCACCATCGTTTCATATAATGGATCCAAGATATTCCAACTAACCTCTGGTATCTTCTAGTGTTTACAGGCGTAATCTCTTTTTCCCATTGTTTCATATTTGGGTTCATAGGAGTGTCAGCTAGTTTATACCCACTCATTCATGTTTCCTTCGACAGGTCAAGAATATATATTCGTTGAGAAATTATTATTCCCTTCCTAGAGAGAGCAACTTTCATGCCAAGGAAATATTTAAGAGCTTCAAAGTCCTTGATTTCAAATCCTAGTGCAAGGTTCCTTTTTAGCCGCTCCATTTCAGTCATATCATATCATCCCATGTAAGAATGATGTTATCGACATAAACAATTAATATAGCAATTTTTCCTTCTGGTGAGAATTTAAAGAACAAAGTATTATCAGTCTGGCATTGAATGTATCCTTATTTCTTCACTGATTGAGTAAACTTCTCAAACCAAGCTCTTGGGGATTGTTTGAAACCATACAAAGATTTTTTCTTTTAATCTGCAAACTTTGTGATCAAACTTTTTCTCGAATTTTGGGGGCACTCCATATATACTTCCTCGAGGTCACCATTCAACAAGGTATTTTTTTACATCCAGCTGTTACAATGACTGGTCCAAATTAGCAAAAATTGACAACGACACTCTAATTGTATTTAACTTTATAACAAGTGTAAATGTTTTAGAGTAGTCCACCCTATATATCTGAGTGAATCCTTCAGCTACCAGTCTGACTTTGTATCTTTCTATAGAGTTGTATGAATTGTATTTCACAATAAAAACCCATTTACAACACACTGTCGTCTTTCCTTTTGGTAAAGTTTCAACACTCCAGGTATTGTTCTTTTCAAGAGCTCTCATCTCCTCAATTACAGCTTCCTTCCACTTTGATATTTTGAGATCCTCCTATATAGTTTTAGGAATCTCTACACTAGACAATTGAAAGGTAAGAGCAACAAATGAAGGTGACTAATTTGAGTATGAAACAAAGTTAGATAAAGGGTCGTTAGTGCAAGATCGAACCTCTTTTCGAAGAGCAATAGGTATATCACATTCAAGAGATAGATTATCAGGAAAAAAGTTAGAGTTACCATTTTTTGTCCTCGGTTGGAGTCATGACAATGCTGATATGTAGCCACTTCTTGGTTAACTTTGTTTTTTCATTTTGAGTAAACAAATCCTTTCGAAGTTCCATTTTACTGTCTTTATCTTGTTGTAGCATTATAGTGGGTCGTCCCTTGTCATCTGTTTCCCAAGTTTTTCACATGATTGATCTTCAAAAATTGTTTTAGATGTAAGCTAAGACTTATTTGGACATTCCCTCGTGGAAAGAGGACATCCAAAGGATGAGTTTTGGTCATTTGTTGTAGGTGTTGAATTCTGGGTGTTCTTGCAATAGAAAATTTTCAAAGAAATTATTAGAGGAACCAGGTGAATCTTCTTTCAAATTCTCTCCTTGAATATGAATGTCTTTAAAATATGGTTGATTTTCAAAGAAAGTGACATCGATGGAGACATATGTTCTTTTATAGATAGGATAAATAGCTTTTTTAGCTTGGGGAGTAACCTATGAAGATACACTTAATAGATCTTGGTTCAAGTTTACTACCTTTTCTATGATCATGAGTAAAAGAAGTACACCAAAAAACTTTTAGAGGTAAATTAGCTAAAAGTCTAATTGATGGAAAGTAATGCATGAACGTGTGGAAATGAGTTTTAAATTGTAAAACTTTAGAGGGCATTCTGTTTATTAAGTATGCAGCTGTGAGAACTGCATCCCCTGGTAAATACTTGAGAACATTTGTAGAAAATAAGAGAGCTCGAGACACTTACAACAAATGTTTCTTTTTCCTTTCAACAATGTCATTTTGTTGAGGTTTCCTTTCTCTAAGAAAAAATTTCTCAAAATCTTATTAAAATATTTATTTCCATTATCACTTCTAAAAATTTGTATATTGGTTTGAAATTGAGTCTGTACCATATAATAAAATTTTTGAAAACTTGTTTAGCTTCTAATTTTTCTTTTAATAAGTATACCCAACATAGGCAAGTGTAGTCATCTGAAAAAGTGATGAACCATTTTTCGTTGATAGGTGTACTTATTTTATTAGGATCCTACAAATTAGTACGTATGATTGTGAATGGTTTTGAAGGTTTATATGGTTGTGATGGAAATGAGGTTATGTGATGTTTTTCCAATTCACATATTTCACACTGGAATGAAGATACATTTTTATTATAAAATAAATAAAGAAATAGATGTTTGAGATATTGAAAACTAGGATAACCTAACTTAAAATTCCATAACATAACGTCATTATTATCAAAAACAGAAATAGATTTAAAACAGGAACTGGAACTTATAGTTGGAGATTGTAAGCTTTGTTTAGATTCTGAATCAAATAGATACAATTCTCCATTTTTTCTATCATTATCAATCATCCTCTCTCGAGACCAATTCCTAAAATGCACAATGAGTTGGAAAAAAATTAGTTTAGCAATTAAAATTACTAGTAAATTTACTAACAGATAGCAGATTATAAGATAGTACATTACAAGATAAGTTAGGAACATGAAGAACATTATGCAAGATAAGTGAAGGAGAAACAACAATGGAACCTTTTTCAGCGATAGCTGATAGAGAGTCATCGGTAATTTTTATTTTTTGATTTCCTGCATGGACTATAGGATGAAAACAGACTAGAACTCTTTTAAGTGTCCACTTTGATCACACTTTAACGGCCTCCCAAACGTCTGTAGCAATGGGAAGAAACATAAATAGCTTTCCAATTATTGGTTCTATTGCACTTTTTAACCAAGCAATAATTAAAAAAAATTCATTTTTTCATTTTTTCCATTGTTGATCACTTTCTGCTGGCTTGGAGATGTCTCCAGTTAAATATCTATATTTTCCTTTACCATCTAAGTATTAGCTTCACAGTCTAGGCCCACTTCACATAATTCCTCCCATTTAGTCTATGGATATTTACATGGAGTGAGTTTAAAGATGAATCTAGACTGTTGGCTCCCTGGTTTGCCAAAATTCTACTGCTCCAAACACTAGCTAAGTTTAAAACTTCTGTAGTGCCTCTAGCAATACTTTCTCCAAATGATTCCCAGCCTATTTCTCCTGTTCGGCCAGTCGTTCCTGTCAAGGCATCCTTCCATGCGATTTGGTTTGCCATTGGGTCCTAGGTTCATGTCATTAGGTTCGCGCTTTATGTTCTATGTTGCGTTCATCAGGTTATGGGATCACGTCTGGCGTGGCCTTTCCTTTAGGCCGGCTTAGTCTTGCCTTCTTTGTGATGGTTGAGGTTTCGAATAAAAACAGAGGAAGATGGAATGCAAAAACAAAGGAAGACGAAATGCAGGCTGAGAAGCCAGACTGGCTTTACACCTTCTCTAATACCATACGAGCGAGAGCTAGAAAGAATTGAGATGGAGATATTGGTCTCTCTTATTCTTTTATTCAGAGTTTACTTCTGTATTTATACAAAGAGTTGCTCCTGTAATTATGGAGCAAATTCTACACAAGATCAAAAAAGACTCCTAAACTATAGTAACAGAAAAAAAAAAAAAAAAAAAAAAAAAAAAAAAAAGAGAAAAATCAAAGATATGGATAAAGACTTGGGATCAGATAATATATGGAGTATCAAGCCATAAATTGGGCTCTATATTTCCACAAAAACAAATATTTTAAATATGAGAAATTAAGCTAGCCTATCCTACGATGCCATAACATTATTTTATTATTACTAGAACTAAAACATGACTCAAGACTAGAAACCTAAGTTTACTTACACAAAGAACTTACATGATCAAAGTAATAGTGACCACCATACTCTTTAGTACTGTCAATCATCCTCCCTGATTTTAACTCTTTGAAAATCATAATGGTTTAGCAAAATATGGCAAAACATTTATGATCACAGGTAAGTCTACTAATAAACAGAAGATTACAAGAAAGATTGAGAACATGAGCACCATGAAGAACAAAAATCTTTTTTTAAAAAATATTGATCCTTTCCGAGCAATAACCAAGAGAGTACTATCAGCTATCTTAATTTTTTTATTTTCTGCACAAGGAACATAGGAAGAAAAAAATTTAGAATAGCTTGTCATATGATCTATGACACCTGAATCTATTATTCAAGAGAACTGGAGAATAGCAGACACATTGAAAGAAGCCCATTGGAAATAATTACCTAATTGAGCAAGAGAATAAGATGGGGACACAATGCTTGAGAATTGAGTAGACTAAAAAGGTCTATTCTAACTATTCCTTACTAAAATTCGACATCCAAGTTGGAACAGTCAATATAATTAGGCTATTGTCCACACCAGTACTAAAATGTATGGGCCAACAGTAGCTGCCCTTCACAACTAATGCCAGATGTAGATGAGACGTTGTCTCTCAACTCTGATCATAGCCCACATAGCCATTACATGATGTTACTGACTATTGCAATTCAAGGTATCGCAAATCTGTTGGTATCATGGTTTCGCAATGAGATTGATTACATGGGCTCTATTGGCTATCGCAAGGCAAATATGCTGGTATCACATTTTCATGGTGAGATGCGATTACAAGGTCTTCACTAGCTATCATGAGGGGCTCGCTCTTATGACCAATTACAAGGCCTTCAATGGCTATTGCAAAGGGCTCATGATTACTGGTGTTAGTCATAATTATGGGTTCTTTACTGTGTATCATGAGTGGCATGCAATTATTGGTGTTAGCCTACAGGGGTGTCGTGATTGTTGGGCTTACTGGAGCTCGATTTTACTATTGCTCTGATACCATGTGAACAGTAATAGAAGAATGAACACAATACCAACATAACTGTAGGAGCAGAGATGGAAGGAATTCTTTCTGAATATTATTCACTTGATTGATACAGTGAGTACAAGGGTCAAATATATATACAACCTATTTACAACAGTCTATGATCAATTTTCATGATTTTAATAATCATTATCTCAATGATATTAAGAAATAATAACTCTCCAATCACTCCTCAACAGTTATAAGAAATTAGAAAACAGTAAATCAAATCAAATATTTAAATATTCAACATAATTCTTTCAAGCCAAAGTAATTAACCATTTTACAAGGAAAACATGAATGGGCTATGAAAGCATTTCTACGGAGGCAATCTCACATATTAACAACTTTGAATAGAAATTTAAAACAAATATAGTAGATTGTAGAAAATATGACTCACTTATAGGTTCTAAAGTAGAAATCTCGCCACTCAACAATGCTCTTCACCTGCATGCTCAATATAATTAAATATTATGAATAACTACCAAATGACTATATGCATTCGAATGGATATGAAAATTTAGACGCTTAGACATTGTTTGGTGTGCCATAGAGAATAAGGTCAGAGTGTATAAAGAGCACTAGATAGAAATATATAAGCTATTTATAGAATGAGTTTTTATGCTATCATGTATTCATTGCATCAATATATAACATATTGGATTATATAACATAATTATCTCATGTCCCTAACGTAAAAGCTAGTTAGGCTAAAATTTAGTCATTTAAACATGTTTAAACCAAAGAAAGAGAGACTAGTTTGGAAAGCGTTAGAAGATAGGTTCATGTTGTGTTATATTTATAATAAGGAAAATAATATACGGTGAGAAAAATAAACAATGTGGGACTAGGAAACATACTGCTTGGCCTATTATTTACATTTAAATCTAATAGAACAAAACCATCCATACACATAAAAAAATAAATCAATTCATGCTATAGCAATAATAGTAGTGGTGGTAGTAGCAATGGCATTGATGGTAGTTGTGATGAAAAGGTGGTATTGGTGGTAGTATCAACATATAGGGGCACAGAAAGGCAAGATTAATTTTTTCTAAACTTTATCAAGTAGCTTCTAAGAGAGTGAGTCTTGGCGCAACGGTAAGGTTGCTGCCTTGTGACCTGGAAGTCACGGGTTCGAATCCTGGAAACAGCCTCTCTGCTTGTGGGAGTAAGACTGCGTACATCTACCATCCCCAGACCCCACCAGGTGGGAGTCTCGTGCACTGGGCCGCCCTTTTTTTATCATGTAGCTTCCAGGAAAATCAATAGAAATAGTTGATACTATGATTAGGAGAATGTGATTAAGATGATTTGATATTCCATAATTCTTGGGATATTAGTTTGTATATATCTTTTATGGATTATGTGGGTAGTTTACGTGATCCTAGGAGTATTAAGATATTTCTTAATTTCTTTTCTTATCTCTCCGTGTTTCATAGTTTCCCATTGCTGTATATATGTATCGTCTCTATATCAATAATAAGTAGATGATTTCTTACTCATGATCACATGGTATTAGAGCTGTCCGAGCCAAGACGATGCTGGAGTTGAACCCAGAAAGAGACGAACTGTGTTTGGACCTTAAAAGATTCTCCGCAATGAACCCGGGCCAAATTGGAAGTCCATGCTCTACGACTCCTAGTATCGAAGGGTCCTCAGTAGTCAGTCTCCAAAAAGCTAAATGGTGCCAATTACCGAGAATGAACACAAGCCATGAAATTGACCATCGGTGGTCGTGGGAAACTATGCATACTTACTGGAGATGCAACTATCCCAGACCCAACGAATATACATGCTACGCAGCAATGGAAGATGGATAATTCGATGATTTCTTTATGGCTCATCAAGGCCATGATTCCATTGATCAAAAGGACCTCCATGTTCTTGCCAACATCCTGAGAAATCTGGGAAGGTGTGAAGGAATCATATTCTGATGGAGAGAATGCTTCACACCTTTATGAGATTAAAACAAAGATGTGGCAGATGAAACAAAGAGATCGTGATGTTATGGACTATTGGGTGGAGATAGTAGCATTATGGTAGGAACTTACTCACTGAGGAGGAGTGGAAGTGCAAGGAGAATGCTGTGATGTATAACCAGAAAATAGAAAAGGAGCGAGTTTTTGAGTTTATGGCAGGATTGAACAAAACCTTTAATGATGTAAGAAGCAGAATTTCAAGCCAGCTACCCTTGCCTACAACCAAGGAAGTATTCTTTGAAATTAGAAGGGAAGTAGCAAGAAGGAAAGTTATGCTAAAGGAAGAACTAGTTGCAACCTCACCCACTATACTAGAAGGATCTACAATGGTATCCAAAAGCAATGAGAAAGGACAAAAGAAGCGGTGCGATCGTTGTAAGAAAAAGGGTCACACCAAAGAAATATACTGGAATATTCATGGAAAACCACTACATTGGAAGCTAAGGAAGGGAAAAGCACATGGTTACCAACCCTTAAATGAAGCTAGTCCAGAAAAGCCAAAGAAAAACCAAAAGCTGACCAAAATATCTCTTTGAAAACATTACTTGAAATCTTGAACAATATACAAGATAGTTGACAACAACAAAGAAAAAATACATCTGCCAATGTTACAATGAAAGGTAATTTTATTCAAGCTTGACATACGTCATGTGGTGGAAAAAGGTGAATACTAAATTCAGGTGCATTTGTCCATATGATAGATGACCTTCATCTCTTTAATACTTATACTCCTTGTGCTGGTCATGAAAAAGTCAAAATTGCATATGGTACTTGTCTTCTATTGCTAGAAAAGGGAGTATAAAAATCACAAAACTTATAGATTTAAATTATATCCTCTATGTCCCAAACCTAACATGTAACTTACTTTCAATTAGTCAGTTGACTAGACAAACAAATTGTAGTGTTCACTTGTTTCCTAATCATTGTATTATATAGGACTTGTCATAAGAGAATATGGTTGGCAGTGCTAAAGAGTCCAAAGGAGTGTACTACCTTAATTCTGAAAACTTGTGTAATAATGTATTTATTTTCAAGAATGGTAAACTTTTGTTATGGCATAAGAGGTTGGGATACCTAAACCACCAATATTTGTCGCATGTGGTTCCTAAGTTTTTTATGAATAAAGATTGTTATATTAAATGTGATGCATGTGAGTTTGCTAAATACAAAAGAACTTCTTTCAAGAGATTTAAATATAAATATACTAAACCTTTCTCCTCTGTGCATAGTGATCTTTAGGGTCCTTCTCGTGTTGCTAATTATACTAACCCAAAATAGTTAATTAATTTTATTGATGACCACACACATTTAGGTCAAGTATATCTGCTGAGAGGAAAATCTGAAGTCCCCTCTGTGTTTATTAATTTTTATAACATGATCTGATATCAATTCTAAATTAGTATTCAAATTCTCCATACTGATAATGACACTAAATATTTCAATAAACATCTTCATAATTTCTTGAAAGACCATGGCATTATTCATAAAAGCACATGTGTCAATAGTCCAAAACAAAATGGGATTGCTAAAAGAAAAAATCGATACCTTCTCGAGGTTGCTAGAGCCCTAATGTTTACTAGTAATGTGCCAAAATATTTTTGGAATGATACCATTCTCACAGCTATTTATCTTATCAATAGGATGTCCAACCATGTTCTTTCTTTTAAATCTCCTCTTGAAAAACTTAAAGAAACCCACAACATAACTCACCTTGAAACCAATCTTCCTCTCAGTTTTTGGGTGCTCTATTTTTTTTCACAATCACCAACACAACAAACTCGATCCTAAAGCTGCCAAATGTTTGCTTCTTGGTTATTCTGCTACAAAAAAAGGGTATAAATATTATGATCCTCAAACCAAGAAATTCTTTTGTCAGTAAAGTCACATTTTTTGAAGAGGAACCCTTCTTTCCTAAGTCTTCAATTCAGAGGGAGAATTGGAACGAGTTTGAATGTAAATCTCAGCCTTTGGAATATGATTGCCCTTACTCTATTTTGAAACCCATTCCTAAGTCCATCTCAAATAACAACCCTTGTATACCCAAGAATAGTTCTTTCATGCTAGAAACATATGTGAATTTCGATGAAGTTGGTGATACACATACAACTACACAAAATAAAGAGTTAAAAGGTCTACTCTTAGAAAAAGAGAGTGGGTAGTACACTTCCTGTACTTGATGAAGTATCAAGCATTGAACTGGTGTAAGATCCTGAAGAATAAAAACAAAGTGCTGGTGAAAAAGAATAGGAGCAGGTAAGTGATGATTTATATCTTCTTATTGTCTCGAGGAAGAAAACTAAAACATGCACTACACATCCAATTGAGAAGTTTGTATCTTATGATGCCTTATCTTCGCAATATCGTTCTTTTATTACTGATCTGGACAGAATTAGAATTCCTAATGACATCTAAGAAGCTCTTGAAGTACCAAAATAGAGAAAACAATCTTACAAGAAATGAGAGCACTAGAAAATAATTGGACATGGGAGGAAGTGGGAAGAAGCCCGTAGGTTGTAAATGGGTCTTTTACTTAGAAGTACAATGCTAATGAGTCGATTGAAAGGTATGAAGCTTGTCTTGTAGCAAATTTTTTTACCAAAGCCTATAGATTGGATTACAAAGAGACATTTGCACATGTGGCAAAGTTAAATACGATAAGAGTGCTTTTGTCTGTAGTAGCCAACTTAGATTGGTCCCTTCAATAATTTGACATCAAAAATACCTTCTGAAATAGGGAGTTAAAGGAAGAAGTATACATAAAATTTCCTCTAGATTCTGACAAGCAAGCGAGAGAAAATAGAACTTGTCGACTAAAGAAGTCCTTATATAGTTTGAAGCAATCTCCACAAACCTGATTTAAAAGGTTTACTAAAGTTCTTAAATCTGAAGGGTATACACAAGCTCAGATAGATCATACGATGTTTCTCAGAATTAGAGAAGATAAAAAAATTATTTTAATTGTCTATATAGATGATATTATAGTCACCATGCAAAAGAAATAAAAAGACTCAAATCAGCCTTAACAAAATAGTTTGAAGTCAAAGACCTAGGTGAAATAAAGTATTTATTGAGAATGGAAGTGGCCAGATCAAAAAGAGGATATACATTTCTCAAAGGAAATATGTCCTTGACCTATTTAAGGAGATTAGTATGCTTGGTTGCAAACCAAGCGTTACACCTATAGAGAATACCAAGTTTGAGGATGATGGTTAATTGGTTAATAGTGAAAAATACCATAAACTTGTTGGGAAGTTAATCTACTTATCTTGTACTAGACCGGACATTGCTTTTGCAGTAAGTGTGGTGAGTTGTTATATGCATTCTCCAAAAGAAAGGCATTTTGAGGCTATTTATAAGATTGTAAGATATTTGAAAGAAATGCCAAGAAATGGGCTATTATTAAAAAAAGGAGATCAAAGAATCATAGAAGTTTATATAGATACTGATTGGACAAGTTCAATAAAGGACAGAGGATCAACCACTGGACATTGCACTTTTGTATAGAGAAATTTGGTAATATGGCAGAATAAGAAACAAAAGGTGGTAGCTAGAAGTAGAGCAAAAGCTGAATTCTGAACAATGGCAAAAGATATTTGTGAAGGGCTTTTGGTTAAAAAGGGTGTTAACAGAATTACATATCAACTATGAATCACCCATAAAACACTATTGTGATGACGAGATTGCTATTAACATATTTCATAATCCTATTCATCATGACAAAACTAAACACATTGAGATTAACCGACATTTTATCAAAGAAGATATTGAAAATGGAATTATATGCTTAACATATATACCAACTAAAAGGCAAATTGCTGATATGTTCACAAAAGAACTTCATAGACAAAGTTTTGAAGAATGTGTAAGCAAATTGGACATTATAGATTATCCAACTTGAGAGGTGTGATTAAGATTATTTGATATTCTGTAATTCTTAGGATATTATTTTGTATATATCTTTTATGGATTCTATGGGTAGTTTATGTGATCCTACGTGATCCTAGGAGTATTAGGATATTTCATAATTTCTTTCCTTATCTCTCCTGGTTTCATAGCTTCCCATTGTTGTATATATGTATCGTCTTTGTATCAATAATAAGATGATTTCTTGCTCATGATCATAGAGAAGGATAACATCATGTGACTACAAAAAACTAAGTGAGTAAGAGGAAAGGCAAAGAAATTAGATACTTCGAATTTTAAACTTTGATATACTAGTAAGTTAAATATAATAGTTAATAAGGAATGGAAGAACAATGTGGTAGATGTAAAAAGATTAAAAGATAGAATTATAGTTTTAAAACTTGCAGTGGAGCAGGATACTTTTAATGTGATTAATGTATATACATCATAAGTTGAATTAGAGGAGTATCACAAGATAAATTTTTGTGAAGATCTAGAAAGTTTGATTCAGGAAATACCTCTAGGAGTGAAAAATTTCCTAGGAAGGGATTTAAATGGAAGTTTTAGGTTTAGAGAAGCAAATGAATAAGGTGAAATTATCTTAGATTAGTCTTTAACTTTTAATTTTATAATAGCAAACACTTATTTTAAAAAGTAGGTAGAACATCTTATCATTTACAAGAGTGGCAAAGCAAACACTCAAATAGATTTTTTCTTTGTAAGAAAATCAGATAGAAAGTTTTGCATAAACTGCAAAATCATACCCGATGAGAGTTTGGCTACCCATCATAGAGTTTTAGTTATGGACGTGCGAGTTAAGAGAAAATTTAAACGATAGAGTAAGAAAAAGGTTCCAATAATTAGGTGGTGGCTTTTGAATAATGAACAACAAATGAGTTTTCAAATAAGGATGGAGGAAGACGAGTTTTGGGAGGTAAAGGGAAATGCTAACGATATGTGGAATAAAGTGGCTAAAGGGATTAGGAAAATAGCAAGAGACACTTAGAGAATCAAGGGGCGTTAGACCAAAGAGTAAAGAATTTTGATAGTAGGATGCAAAGGTGCAAGATAGTATTAAGCGTGGCATTTACGTAAAGATAATAAAAATTGGAAAAAAAAAAGTTGTTAAGAAAGATGCTAAGAAGGCTGTGAGTGAAGTGAGATCTAGAGCTTCATTTGACGAGCTATATCAATCCTTAAGAACTAAGGATAGGGAAGGAAAAAATTTTAGGTTTGCTTAGGAAAAGAAAGACAAGAGAACTAGAAAAAATGAAATATATTAAAGATAAAGAAAGTATTGTCTTGGTAAGAGAGCATGATATCCAAGCACGATGGGGAGTTACTTTCAAAGACTTTTTATGGAAGGACATAAATTGGTCTGTTACTCTAATGAATTAAATATTACAGAGAAAGACCAAAATTATAACTTTTATTATAGAATTCAGGAGTTTGAAATCGAAATTTTTTTGAAGAAAATGGATAATGGCAAAGCAGCAAGACTTTATAATATACTTATTGAGGTGTGAAAAGTCTAGGAATGAAAGGCATAAATTGACTCACTAAATTGTTTAATGTGATAATGAAATTTAAGATAATACTGAATAAATGGAGAAGTATTTTAATCCCTATCTATAAAAATAAAGGGGACATATAGAACTGTATCAATTATAAGGGGATTATCCTCATGAACGATACTATCAAGTTATGGAAGAAGGTCATTGAATAGAGATTAAAACAAGAGACTCTCAGAGAATCAATTTGATTTCATATAAGAAATATCAACCATTGAAGCAATTTACTTACTGCGGAGATTGATGGAGAGATATCAAAGAAAGCAAAACGATTTACATATGGTTTCATCAATTTAGACAAGACATATGATAGAGTGCTGAAAAAGGTTTTATAGAAGGGTTTAGAGAAAAAATGAGTACGTATTGTTTATATTCGAACAATAAAAAATATGTACAATAAAATCACAACTTACGTGAGAACATAAAATGAGGACACAGAATTTTTTCATAACTATAAGACTACATCAAGGGTCATCTCTGAGTCTATATCTTTTTAACTTAATGTTGGAAACAATCACTAAACATATCCAAGATTTAGTATATCGATATATGATTTTTGCAGATGATATATCTGAAATCAGAAAAAAAAAAATAGAAGAAAAACAAAATAGTAAGAAAGTAGTCTACGAATCATACCTATATTAGTCTCTTATATATATATAAAATTTACAGACAAGTCATTAATTACACCATAATTACAATCCCCTAAATCAAGGAATATTACAATCCCCTAAACTAAGAAACATGACGTTTACTATAATCCCTAACATTAAGGAATATTACTGATACTCTCTAATCACACATCTTCTATTTACATTAATTCTAACACCCCCTCAAGTTGGAGCATATAGGTTATATGTGCTAAACTTGTTACAAATATAATTTACTCATTGACTCCTTAGAGACTTGGTGAAAATGTCAGCTAATTGATTATTGGAATTGACAAAACTTGTAGTAAGAGTCTCTAATAAAATCTTCTCTCTAATAAAGTGTCAATTAACTTCTATATGCTTGGTCCAGTCATGAAACACAAGATTATAAGCAATGTGTAAAGCAGCTTGATTGTATTTTATCAAGTTTTCCAAACAGCAATTCTTGAAGCAATTGTCTAATCCATACTAGTTCGTATGTAGCTATGGCCATAACCCAATATTCAACCTCTGCACTAGATCAAACCACCACTTCTTGTTTCTTGTCTTTTAAAGAAACTAGGTTACCTCCAACAAACACAAAATAGCCTGCAGTGGATTGTCGATCTGAAGGAGATCCTGCCCAATCTGCATATACATATCCAGAGTTATTTGAGTATGTTGATGATTCTCGTAATCATTTTCCAAGAACACCCTTGATATATCTTAGAAAGAGCATCACCGCATCCCAGTGACTCGTGCGAGGAGATTGTGGAAATTGACTTAACAACACTCACTGCAAAAGAGATATTCTATCAAGTGATCATGAAATAGTTTAATTTTCGCACAAGTCTCTTATATCTACCAGGATCAAATAAAGGTTCCCCTTGTTCAGAAAGAAGTTTAGCATTTAGATCCATTAGACTTTCAATTGGTTTACAGTCTAATATGCTTGTTTCTTTAAGAAGATCTAAGACACATTTTGTTTAAGATTACAATACCAATACTTGACTATGCCACCTCAATCTCTAGGAAAGATTTCAACTTCCCTAGTTCTTTAGTTTAAAAATTCTTGAGAAGATATTGTTTAAATTGAGAAATCTCTTCTTGATCATTCCCCATGATAACGATATCATCCAGGTAGATTATTAGATTAATGTAGCGACTAGAGGGCTGGTGTAAATAAAATATTGAGTAATCTGCTTCACTACGGGTTATCCCAAATTGTTAGATAACACTACTAAACTGGCTGAACCAAACTTGGGAAGATTGCTTCAAATTGTATACAGACCGTCGCAGTCTACATACTAAGTCTAGACTCCCCCTGAGTAATAAAAGAAGGTGATTGCTCCATATACACCTTCTCCTCAAGAAAACCATGAAAGAAGGCATTCTTAATATTCAACTGATAAAGAAGCATAGCATAAGTCGATTGGAAGCTATTTCGACAATTGTAGAGAAAGTATAACCATAATCCAATCCGAAAATTTATTTATAGCCTTTCGCAACCAAGCGAGTCTTAAAGACGATCAATAGTACCATCAAGCCCAACTTTAATAGTATAAACCCAACGACAACTAACAATAGATTTGCTAGGAGACAAATGTGTCAATTCCCAAGTGCCACATGATTGTAGTGGCTGCCACCCAGGGTGAGATAGAGCTTCCTGTATTGTCTGAAAAATAGAAACAAAAGGCAAAAGCAACACAAAATCATAATAGGGAAAGGATAATCGATGGTAACTCACAAAAATTGTATATGGAATGAGGATTACGAAAAGTGCAAATACTTTTTCGAACATCAATAGGAAAATCATCATAAGGAGACAGGGTTGAAGCAAGTTCTGAAGTTGGAGCCGAGGGTGAATCATTAGAAACATCACAAGGTCTACAAGAGTGGAGGTAGGCACACTGTGACGATAAACCTAGAAGAGTGGAACTGACTGTGAAGGTGAGGCTAAAGCATCTGGCAAAAGAATAATAGAAGAATTGAGACAAGAGGAAGAGCATCAGTAACAATAGACTAATCAACAGAAAGAAATGATCAGTAACAAGAAGACTACTCAAAAAAAGTAACATCTGCCTATAAAAAGAACTGACGAGTTAAGGAAGAGGTTACCTATACCTTTTTTGCAATCGAGAATAGCCTAAGAAAATGCATTTAAAAGCCTTAATGGCAAGTTTATCACAGCCTGAGATATGATTATGAACAAAACAAACAGATCTAAACACACAACAAGGGAGATGATACAATAATTAACTTGAAAATATGAGAGAATGAGGGACCTGACCATTAAGCACGAGGGATGGCATACGGTCGATAAATAAGAATCGCATCACTCCAAGAAGAAAGAGAAACATGGCGATGAAGCAACATAGTGCGAGCTATCTCAATTAAATGGTGATTCTTGCATTTAACAACACCATTTTGTTGTGGTAAGTAAGCACAAGAAGATTGATAAGGCATACCGTCATAAAATTTTGAAAAGAGGTAGAAAAATATTCACGTCTATTATCACTATACAAAATTTTAACAAATCTATTAAATTGGGTTCAAATCTCAGTGCAAAAATGTTTAAAAATAGAAAATAATTTAGATCAATCTTTTGTTAGAAACAACCAGGTACATCGAGAGTGATCATCAATAAAAGTCACAAAATATTTAAAATCCAAAATAGATCAATGATGACTAGATCCCCACACATCAGTATGAACTAAGGAAAAAGAGAACTCAGCTTTACTTTGACTCTTCTTAGGAAAAGATATATGGATATGTTTACCCAGTTGACATGACTCACACTTTAAAGATTCAAAAAAAGAAACACTAAGCACCATTTGTTGCAATTTATGAAGGTTGGGGTGTCCCAAACGATGATGAAGCATAGTTGGAGAGGTAGAAGTAGTGCAAACTACTAGAGATGTAGCTATAGTGAGATAATATAGCCCTTGTGATTCACACTTGGTTCCAATCATCTGACTAGTGCTTCGATCCTATATAAGCATAGAAGAATCAGAAAAGGTCAGAGCAATTCAAAGTTCAAATAAGCTTATTAACATAGATAAAATTGAAAGGACATCCAAGAATGTAAAGAACAGACTCAAGAGACAAGGAGAAAAGTGGTCATACTAGACCAATACCTTTAGTAACTGCTTTAGAACTATCAGCAAAAATAACAAGAAAAGATGAAATATCCAATTTTGATTAAAGATTAGGGTTACCAGAAATATGATCTGAAGCACCTAAATCTAAGATCAAAATCCTTGAGGAAGAAGTCTGTGTCAGACAAGCAATAGGATTACTAGTATGACCAACGAAAACAGTGGTACCAGCACCTTTAGTGGCCTAATATTGTAAAAATTCCTAATAATCAGCCCCTGACATTGAAATTATCATAGATGGTGGAACAATCTCAAGATTGTCAATCTAAACAATATGAAGACAACCATGTAAAGAATAACATTTATCCCAAATATGACCAAGTTTATTGCAGTAAGTGCATTGAAGGCATTGCCCTCGATTACGTCCGCTACCCCAACCAACATTATTTGTTTTGCTGTGATTAGTAACTTGAGAAGCAAGAGCTAAATGCTCATAAAGTATACCTTCTATCTTTGGAAGAACTGATCTGAGATACGCTATAAGCAAACAAATACATTGTCAAAAGATGGAACATCAAGACTAAAGAAGATTTACTTGCGAATTAATTCAAGCTCAGGTTTTAATATAGTAAGAGTAAGAACCATAAAAAACTTATCCCGTTATTTTTCTTGTTCACTAAGACCAGCTATAATAGGCAATAATTCATTAAATTTTTCCTTGATAGATTGAACCATGCCTAGATAAGTGTTCATATCCGTGTCAAACTATTTCAAACTCATCATCTTCTCTACAACGAAATAATAACATAGAATATCATTGGTGTAGAGAGACTTAATATTTTTCCAAAAAACATGACACGTTTTATAAACATCTTAGAATCAACGTAGAATCAACAGAATGCCATAACAAACCACATAATTGGTGGTTTAATTTTTTTCAAGCAAGTCTATCAACTTTAAAAATATCATTTAATTCTTTTATTAAATGGTCTTTAGAAATATCATTTAATTCTTTCCAGGTAGGTCTATCAATAGATGTAGCCCATGAAAAGTAATTAGATCAAGTTAATCTCTCTATAGTAATAACAGAAGACCCAAATATAACAGAAGAGAAAATACTCGAATTTTGGGCAATTGGAACCATAGAGGAAGCAACCATCACGTCTAGACAAGGATTACAGCAAAAAACAAACTAGGCAGAAAGAGAGCACCACGAACAAAATACAAGAAGTGGAAAGTAGCACGTGGGTAACCTGGATGAATATCGATGGTATCTGAGTAGCCTAAGCCAAAAAACGAAAGTAGGGATGGATACTTGGTATTGTCTGGGTAGCATGAGCCAAGAAATTGCAAATGGAAAAAAGAGTATTGGCGTTGTCTGGGCTAGTGGGACACCAACGGCGTCATCGACGGTGGCCTGATATGTTTCAGCTGTGGTGGTTGGCCTGTTGTTGGGTTCTAAACAGAACCCAACTCTAGTGCAAGAAAAAACACTCTTTGTAGAGGCTGGACCTCTAGCACGACGTTCAACTGAAATTTTTTTTTTTTTTTGATAAATGAAAATAAGAAGCTGGATAGAGGCACATCTGAGAGACTATTAACCTTTTGTGTTTTTCTCAGGGCTCTGATAACACGTGAAATCAGTGAAAAATAAAAGAAAAACATAATAGTAAGAATGTAGCATACATTAGTCTCTAACATATATAAGAAAAATTACAGACAAATCATTAATTACACCACAATTATAATCCCCTAAATCAAGAGATATTACAATCCCCTAAACTAAGATATATGATGGTTACTATAATTCCTTACATCAAGGGATATTAGCAATACTCTCTAATCACATATAATCTATTTACATTAATTCTAACAATATAGTCCAAGTTGGTGAATTGAAAAAGAAAATAAATATGAAGATAGAGTCATGGAGATAAGTCTTGAAAACACATTACTTTCGTATAAGTAGAAATAAAGTAGAATATATGAAATGTAATTTTAATAAAAGACGAACAAATACGAATTTAGAAGTAAAACTTAGAAACCATCTATTAAAACAAGTCACAATCTTTAAATATCTTAAATCCATTATACAAAATGACAACGAAATAAAAGAAGACGAAAATCATAGGATTCAAGCTTGATGGATGAAATGGAGGAAGGTTTCAAGTGTCATTTGCAATTGACTATAAGACTTGCCATATTGTATAGTACTGAATGTTAGGCGGTTAAAAAACATGAAGATAAATTCAATGTCGCAGAGATGAAAACATTGTGTTAGATGTGTGAATACACTAGAAGAGATATGATTATAAATGAGTGCATTAGAGAGAAAGATGGGATAACACCTATTGTGGAGAAGATGGTAGAATATTGCTTAAGGTGTTTGGCCATGTGTGGAGAAGACCTACAGAAGCTCTATTGAGAAGAGTAGATTAGATGAAGAGCAGCCCGATAGTTAGAGATAGAGGGAGGCCAAAGAAAAAAATAGGTGAAACTATTAAAAAATATTTAATAATTAATAATCTCTCTATTGATCTCATTTATAATAAGTCACTGTGATGTCGTTTGATTTTTGAAGTCGACTCTTCTTAGTGGGAAAAAGCTTAATTGTTATTGTTGTTCTCGTTGTCTATCAAGTAGCTTCCAAAGAAAGGTGTGGAAAGATGAGTGTTGGGAAGAACAAGGTAGTGCAAAAAATATGTGGGACAAGATGGCCAAAAGAATTAAGAAAATATCAAGAGACATTTGCAGAATCAAAAGGCATTGAACTTACGAATAAAGAATCTTGGTGGTAGAATGCAAAGGTGCAAGATAGGATTAAGGTTAAAAAGGAGTGTTATAAAGTGTGACACTTATGTAAACACAATGAAAATTGAGAAAAATATAAAGTTGCCAAGAAATATGCTAAGAAGGCTGTGAGCGATGTGAGAACTAATGCTTTTGAAGGGTTATATTAATTCTTAAGAACTAAAGATTGTGAAAGAAAAATTTTCAAACTTACAAAAGGTAGGTAAAAAAAGATAACAGATCTAGACCAAGTAAAATGCATTAAAGATGAAGATAATAATGTCTTAATAAGAGAACAACATATTCAAACACGATAGAAGAGTTACTTTCAAGTGTTTTTTAATAAATGATACGAGTTTTCCTGTTACTTTGATAGATTAAATATTGTAAAGGAGGACGAAAATCATAATTTTTATTGTACAATTCAGAAGTTCGAAGTAGGGAAAGATTTCAAGAGAATGGATGATGACAAAGTAGTAGGACTTGATAATATACCTATCGAGATGTGAAAAAGTCTAGGTAAAAAAAGTATCAGCTGACTCATTAAGTTGTTTAATGAGATAATAAGAGTTAAGAAAATGTCAGATGAATGAAGGAGGAGTACATTAATCCCTATCTATAAAAATAAAGCAGAAGGTCACTGAACAAAGATTAAGACAAAGGACTCGAGTCACTGATAATCAATTTGTTTTCATGCCAAAAAAAGCAACTATAAAAAAAATTTACTTACTGCAAAGATTGTTGCAGAAACATCAAAGGAATAAATAAGATTTAGATATGGATTTCATCGATTTAGAAAAGGTTTATGATAAAGTGCTAAGAGAGGTCTTATGAAAAATTTTAGAAAAAAAAAAGAGTACATATTGTTTATATTCGAAAAATCAAATATGTGTACAATAGGATCACGGCTTACATAAAAATACAAAATGGGGACACCGAATTTTTCCGTAACTATAGGATTACATCAAGATTCATATCTGAATCCATATCTTTTTAACTTGACTTTGGATGTAGGTATTGAACATATTCAAGAATTGGAGCCTCGATGTATGATTTTTGCATATAACATAGTCTTAGTCAGTGAATCGAAAAAGAAAATAAATGCAAAGTTAGAGTCATAGAGACAAGATGCGAAAGTACACAATTTTCGTATAAGAAATAATAAAGAATATATACAACAATCAAATATTTTTCCACTAGGTGGGGTCGGCTACATGGATCAAATACCACCATAGTGATCTATTATAAATGAGATCAACATATAGATTGTTAATTGTTAAATCTTTCTTAATAGTTTCACCAATTGATTTCTTTGACCTCCTTCTACTTCTAACTATCTGGCTGCTCTCCATCTGATCTACTCTTCTCCTCTCCATCTAATCTACTCTTTTCCGTAGAGTTTCTGCAAGTCTTCTCCACACATGGCCAAATTACTTTAAGCGAAATTCTACCATCTTGTTCATAATAGGTGCTACCCAAACTTTCTCTCTGATACACTTATTTTTAATCCTATCTCTTCTAGTGTATCCACACATTCAGTGTAACATTCTCATCTCTGCAACATTAAGTTTATCTTCATATTGTCATTTAATAGCCAGATACTGGGTACCATACAATATAGCAGGTTTTATAACTGTACGATAGAAATTTCTTTTAATTTTGAGCGGTACTGTTTTATCATAAATGACACCCGAAACCTCCATTTCATCCAACCTGCTTGAATCCTATGGTTTACGTTCTCTTTTATTTTAGCGTCATTCTATATAATAAACCCAAGATATTTAAAGTCTGTGACTTGTTTTAAAAGTTGTTCTTCAAGTTTTACTCCCAAATTTATTTTTGTTCTCTTTTTACTAAAATTACATTCCATATATTAAGTTTTATTTTTACTTATACGAAAGCCATGTATTTCTAAAACTTATCTCCATGACTCTAACTTCTTATTTATTTTCTCTTTTGATTCACCAACTAAGACTATATCATCTGCAAAAATCATACATTGAGGCGCCAAATCTTGTATATGTTCAGTAATTGTGTTTAAAATTAAGTTAAAAAGATATGGGCTCAAAGATGACCCTTGATGTAGCCCTATAGTTGTAAAAAAATTCTTTGTATCTCTATTTTGTGTTATCACGCAAGTCATGATCCTATCATATATATCTTGAATTGCTCGAATATAAGTAACACGTACTCCTTTCTTCTCTAAAACCTTCCATAAAACCTCTCTTAACACTCTATCATATGCCTTTTCCAAATCAATAAAAATCATATATAATTTTTTTTGCTTCTTTTAATATATTTCCATCAATCTCTGCAATAAGCAAACTGCTTCCATAGTTGACTTCCCTAGTATGAAACTAAATTGATTCTTAGTGACTTGAGCCTCTTGTCTTGATATTTGCTCAATGACCTTCTCTATAACTTCATTGTATGACTCATGAGTTTAATTCCCCTATAGTTGGGATAATTCTGTATATCCCCTTATTTTTATAGATAGAGATTAAAGTATTTCTTCTCCATTCATCTGACATTTTTTTATATCTCATTATCACATTAAATAACTTGGTAAACCAACTTATACCTTTCTTACCTAGACCTTTCCACACCTCAATAGGTATATTATCAGGTCTTACTGCTTTTCCATTTTTCATTCTCTTCAAAACCTTCTAACCTTCAAACTCCTGAATTCTACGATAAAAAGTATAATTGCGGTCCTCCTCTACAATATTTAATCTATCAGAATAACAAACCAACTCATGTCCTTCATTAAAAAATTCTTAAAAGTAACTCCTCCATCTTTCTTGAATATCTTGCTCTCCTAACAAGACATTACCTCTGCATCTTTAATATATTTCACTTGGTCTAGGTCTCTTATTTTTTTCCTACCCTTTGTAAGCCTAAAAATTTTTCTTTCCCCATTTTTAGTTCTTAAATATTGATATAACCCTTCAAAAACTCTAAATCTCGCTTCACTCAACCTTCTTAGCGTTTTTCTTAACAACTTTATATTTTTCCCAATTTTTATTATTTTTGCATAAGTGCCACACTTTATAACACCCCCTTTTAACGTTAATCCTATTTTGCACCTCTGCATTCCACCACCAAAATTCTTTACCCTTTGATCCAACGCCTCTTGATTCTCTAAGAATCTCTTTTGTTATTTTTTCTAATCCCTTTGGCCACCACGTCCCACATATCGTTAACATTTCCTTGAACCTCTCAAAACCCCTCTTCCTCCACCCATCTTTGAAAGCTCTTTTGTTGTTCATTCTTCAAATATAACCACCTAATTTTAGAGGCCATTTTCTTACTCTTTCTTTCAACTCTTCTCTTAACCCGTACGTCTAAAACTAACACTATGTTGGGTAGCCAAACTTTCTCCAGGTATAACTTTGCAATTTGTGCAAAACTTTCTGTTTGATTTTCGTACCAAGAAAAAATATATTTGAGAACTTGCTCCTCTACTTTTGTACGTAATAAGATGTTCTACCCCTTCCTAAAGCAAGTGTTTGCTATAGTAAAATTAAAGGTTAAAGAAAAATCCAAAATATTTGTACCCTCTTCATTTGCTTCCCCTAACCTAAATCCTCCATGTATACCTTCGTATCCTTTAAATTCACTCCCTACATATCCATTTAGATCCCTCTTAGGAAAATTTTTTCTCCAAGAGGTATTCCCTGAACCAAAACTTCTGGATCCTCCCAGAAAATTATCTTATGATGCTCCACTAATCCAACTTATAGTATATATATACTAATCACATTATAAGATGAACTCCATATTTTAGTTTTAGATTCGTATTTGTGCGCCTTTTAATATATTTTATAAGTATTTTTTATTTATTATACCAGTTTAATCGGCTTAATTAGTAACCCAGTGGTTGAATTGACTCGGTCCTCTTCTTGGGTCAATGTTTAGTCTGGTTCCAAAAACTACATAGAGTCCTTTCCCCCTGAAAATTCTAGTATACTGTTTCATCTCCAGCAAGAGGAGGAAGATCCAATTGCTGAAAACAAGTAAACCTCCCTTTGTCATGTTTTATTACAGACCTACTACCACCATCCCTTTGTTGCCTTGCATTGATCCCATAGATTTGGGTTGTCTCTCTACTGACTTGCCCCTAGGGTCATGTCTCTCCATCTTTTATCTTTGGTTGCGCAACTCTATCAAAGATTCTTTGATTTCAATCATGATATCTCTCAACACACCCAACTCTTTCTCCATCGCTTGTACTCTTCCTTCCATCCTAGTGCTTATCGTTCCAGCATCAATCACGCTTTGATACCAAATTGATGAAGACCTAAATACCTAAATCTTCATATGAAAATTCACTGAGAAAATAATAGGAAACAATGGAATTATACTAAGAAAATATAGGAAAATTATAGGAAAGTAAATAGCTCCTCTAGCACTTCAAGGGGCTAGATCCCTCCTGTGTCTAAATTCCCAAATTTTGCCTATCCTCCCCTCTTAGCCTCACCGCCATTTTATAACTAAATTCCTACCAATATAATCCCTAGAACCTCCTAACAAACCCTTCCACATGTCCTTGTTGCATAAAACCCATTATCAGTTCCATATATCACCTGATAACTATAGGAGATTCATCAGATTCTCAATCAGATTTGTTCTCCATATGTGTTTTGTAACCTTTCAATTTATGTCTTTATATAGCATATAAATATAGGTGGTTTTGGTTTGTGCATCTTATAAGACTATAGTATAAGATGATACAATTCAATCTTATAGTATTTTTGGTGCCCATGATAGATTGTGTAAGTTTATTTGGTACAACTATCATAGTATAGTACACCAAAAGGGGTGGGATAAACCCCAACAAGGAATTCCATATGAGCTACTTGATAAACAAAACAACAACCGAACTCTTTTTCACTAAGTGGGATCGATTACATGAAATAAACAATATCAAAGTGACCTATTATAAATGAAATTAATAGAGATTATTAATAGCTAAATTTTTTTCAATTTTTTTTTTTGTCTCTTAACTATCAGGCTACTTTCTCCATCTGATGTACTCTTCTTACCGAAGCTTCTGCAAGCTCCTCTATATATGGCCAAACCACCTTAAGCAAAATTTTACTATTTTTTCTACAATAGGTGTTATGCCAACTTTCTTTCTAATGTAATCATTCTTAGTCATATCTCATCTAGTGTATCCACACATCCAACGCAACATTCTTATTTCTATGACATTGAGTTTATTCTTATGTTATCTTTTAACCGTCCAACATTCAGTACTATACAACATTTGTAGGTCTTATAGCTGTAAAATATACTTTTTTCTTAATTTTGAGTGACACTTTTCTATCATAAATGACACCCAAATCCTTCCTCAATTTCATCCATCCTACTTGAATCCTATGATTTATATCCTTCTTTACTTTTTTGTCATTTTGTAAAATGAATTTAAAATATTTAAAACCTGTGACTTATTTTATAAGATAAACTCTAAGTTTTAACTCTAAATTCGTATTTGTGCACTTTTTACTAAAATTAGATTCTATAAATAAATAATTTAAATAATAAAACTTCTCATCATAAAGATCATTCAAATAATACAATTTTAATTCATATTCAAGAGTAACAAGTAAAATAATTGATACAAATCATGTTTACAAGTTTACACTTCAAACATCAAAGTTCAAACTACATCCACCATTAAATAAAAACATTAAACTATAAGCAATCAAAACAACAAACAATTTATGGATTATAATGTCCGAATGATTGCATTTGTATCTCATACAACGAGTTCATTCCTTTCTCTTTCGCCCTTCCTCAATCACACACAACACAACATTAAAGATAAAAGTATATGATTGGGCAGAATGGGTATAAATAGACCAAAGTATATGAATGAGTATAAATAAATTTGAATTCCAATAAAAACAAAAACGAAGAACCTGATAGTAGGTGATAGCAGGTTTCCAAGATATATATTAACATTATTGGTTGCAGAAAGGAAGAAAAAGAAATTTGAAGCAAGATGAAATTCAAAAAGAGGAAAAACTAAAGAGGAATCTCATAGCAGCTTGAGGCATCAGCTCGTGCTTGAGGAAATAGCAGACCAAGACCAGTAGCTTCAAGGAGACGCGAATGGCTAAAAGCAATAGAATGGGTTTGGGTATTTTGAACCTTAACAAGCTCAAAACAGAGCGTTTAGCTGCTATTGTATTAAACCAGGTCAAATGGTTTGTCCAGGTCAGCGGTTTATTTATAAAAATGGCATGTTGAACAGTTCAACTCTAGGTCATTTGCAAAAATGGTTAATTACCGAAACCGGACCAGATTGGGGTCTGGGTCACCAGTCAGACTGCCCAGTATGATCCAAGTCCAAAAACAAAACTATACCGTCTATGGGAAGAAGTGCTCATGAGAAGTTGAGCAATCTTTAGCAATGGGAAGGAGTGGAGGAATACAAGGAGCAATTTGTGTTGTTGACAGCAACCTTGGGGCAAATTTCAGATGATTGGGTGTTAATGGGGACCAAAGAAGGGCAACTAGGATGATATTTAAAAGAGCAGATGAGGGATAATTTAGAAGACTGTGGTCTAAACAAATTTCCAGGTTGAGCCAAATATTTAAGTGGGAGCTAGTGTATGGGTCCAAATTATTCAAGAAAGTAAACCCTAGACCTCTAGAGTTCTATGAAGCTGGTTCGGAGGCAGCAATATGGAAGAGCTGCAACTAATCCAAGGGAGTTTGGTGCCCAAATAGAGTACATGGGACAATTGATAAGGATGGCAAAGGTCTTCATCCCTTCTCAAATATATGATACTTGAGCAATTTATGAAGCATCTTCATCGCCATTTTCTCTTTTGGATAATTTCAACATTAGAAGTGTTTTTTGGAAAAAAGAGCCACCTGTTCCAACTTCTATTACTCACTTTGAGTGCAAGGTGAAACTTCAAGGGCAGGGCATTGATGGATTTCCTACTGTTATCGAGTGATATATGGAAATGATAATGGATTTTGAGCAGCAAGGACATGTGGAAGGATTCGTTAGGAGGTTCAAAGGATAGTTTGGTAGGAATTTAATTATAAAAAAGGTGTGAGGCCAAGAGGGGAGGAGAGGCAGAATTTGGGAATTTGGATATGGGAAGGATCTAGCCCCTTGAAGTGCAAGGAGTAATTTTCTTTCTTGAAATTCCTGCATTTTCTTACTGTAATTCCAGTGTTCTCCATTATTTTCTTAGTAAATTTCATATGGAAATTTAGGTCTCCATCACAACGCAACAAGGAATGGAAGACCTATGTTCAGGCTTTTATTTTATTCACGTGGTTACTTGAGCCCTCTATGAGAGGTCCTCCATAGCCTTGATAGACAGACTTGAGTATTGAGCAGCGTTAACCGTTCCCTCCCTATTCTCTTCCTCTCTGGTTTTATATCAAAATTACACATTGTATGTTGTTGAAAAGGCAACAAGAACAGGACATTTTGTAGATGCAGATTTAACACATAGGATATATGCTTGCGACTACATAAACTGTAGTTACTCTTTCAAAAGTAAACAGTCAAAAAGCATTGACTGGTAGTGGTTGCTTTGGAACGCATCCACCATCACCCCCTGGCAGGCAAGCCCACCTACAAGTCATTATCATAG
The DNA here is from genome assembly GCA_037074535.1 of Gleditsia sinensis. NCBI lineage: Eukaryota > Viridiplantae > Streptophyta > Magnoliopsida > Fabales > Fabaceae > Gleditsia > Gleditsia sinensis. The sequence continues at coordinate 49,483,374 of CM073470.1, forward strand.
AAAATAGGCCAAAGGTCCAAACTTTTGGACCAAGTACGCCAAGGATTAGATGCCCAAATTTAGTAAGAAGTCACTAATTAGTTGTAAAGTCCTAAATTAATGAAACAAACTAAAAAAAACCCAGAAAACTGAAACTGATACTTTGACAAATCCAAAACACCCTACTACAAGATTGAATAGGCATAGTACAAATATACCCTTGATATAAAAACCCAGGAAACAAGAAGATGCAATTCTTTATGCAAGTCCAGTCTCTACACCTTATCAAACCATTATATTACCATCTGAATTTGGTTTCAATTTCCTGTTAATGGGTTATCTCTTTATATTCATCCCAATTATATATTAGGATAATACTCTAATTTTATTATTAAAATAGGAAAGTTAATCATCTTCAGATTGTTTGAGTTTCATCTCATCTCTAGGAATTTCTCGTTTTCATATTATTAAAAATAAAGGACAGCATAGAGGGCTGAAGTGTGGTTTTTCCTTCAGCCCCTAGGTTCTGCAGCCATGTGATTTTCCAAAGCTCCTAAATATATTGTCTCCATGGGTGTCTTGCTACTAAATATATTGTTTGCATAGGTGTCTTCCTATTGAGGCAAAGGCACACATCAAGTAACTAAAGAAAAGGCAGTGACGAGTATGTGGTTCATGTGAATTCATATCCAAGCTATATTAGGAGCTAGAGATATATTATTAAATTTACACCCATATGCAACAGTATATATGAATTTGGAAATCTTCAAACACCAGTTACTACCTCAGTGCTAGATAGACCACGCAATGAGTCTGTGAGTCCCTCTCCTGTAGAGAAGCAAAAAGGAAAAAAGAGAAGTTAAAACCAAAACTAGAATGATTTAAGATGACATTTTTCCTTGAAGTTACCATGATATATGTGAAGGCAGAGAAAATTCGAGAAAAATGCAATTGTAAAATGTAGTCTATGAGAGAAGCTAACACTAAACCTTGATATTTATAAAAAAGATTATAGAAGAGACAACAACAACAACTACAACTAAGTCTTTTCCCACTAGGTGGGGTCGGCTACATGGATCAAACGGCGCCATAGTGGCCTATCATGAATGAGATCAAAAGATAGGTTATTAACTATTAAATCATTCTTAATAGTTTCACCTATTGTTTTCTTTGGTCTCCCTCTACCTCTGACTATTGGACTATTCTCTGTCTGATCTACTCTTCTCACTAGAGCTTCTACAGGTCTTCTCCACACATGACCAAACCACCTTAAGCGAAATTCCACCATCTTTTCCACAATAGGTGTTACCCCAACCTTCTCTCTAATACATTCATTTCTAATCATATCTCTTCTAGTGTGTCCACACATCCAAAGCAACATTCTAATCTCTGCAATATTGAGTTTATCTTCATGTTGTCTTTTTACTGCCCAACATTCAGTACTATACAAAATAGCAGGTCTTATCATTGTACGATAGAATTTTCCTTTAACTTTGAGTGGAACTTTTTTCTCACAAATGACACTCGAAACCTTCCTCCATTTCATCCATCCTGCTTGAATCCTATGGCTTATGTCCTCCTTTACTTCTCCGTCATTTTGTATAACGGACTCTAGATATTTGAAACTTGTAACTTGTTTTAAAAAATGGTCCCCAAGTTTTACATCTGAATTTGAATTTGTTCGTCTTTAACTAAAACTACATTTCATGTATTCTTTTTTACTTCTACTTATACGAAAACCATGTGTTTTTAGAGCTTGTCTTCATGCCTCTAACTTCATATTTATTTCTTCTCTCGATTCACCAATTAAGACTATATCATCTGCAAAAATCATACATTGAGGCCCCACATCTTGTATATGCTCAGTAACTGCATCCAAAATTAAGTTAAAAAGATATAGACTCAACGAAGACCCTTGGTGTAGTCTAATAATTCTGGGAAAATCCTTTGTATCCCCACTTTGTGTTCTTACACAAGTCGTGATCCTATCATACATGTCTTTGATTGCACGAATATATGCAATACGTACTCCTTTCTTCTCTAAAACCTTCCATAAAACATCTCTTAACACTGTCATATGCCTTTTCCAGATCAATAAAAACCATATGCAAATCTTTCTGTTTTCTTTGATACCTTTCCATCAATCTTCTCAATAAATAAATTGCTTCCATATTTGAACTTCTTGGCATAAAATCAAATTGGTTCTTTGTGACTTGAGTCTCTTGTCTTAATCTTTGTTTAATGATCTTCTCCCATGACTTCATAGTGTGGCTCATGAGTTTAATTTCCCTATAGTTAGAGCAGTTCTGTATGTCCCTCTTATTTTTGTAGATAGAGATTAAAGTACTTCTCCTCCATTCATTCGGCATTTTCTTCGATTTCATTATTACATTAAACAACTTAGTGAGCCAACCTATTCCTTTCCTTTCTAAACTTTTCCACACCTCAGTAAGTATATTATCGGGTCCTACTGCTTTACCATTTTTCATTCTCTTCAAAGCCTTCTCTACTTTATGCTCCTGAATTCTACGATAAAAGGTATAATTACGGTCCTCTTTTGCAATATTTATTCTGTCAGAGTCACAGGTCAACTAATGTCTTTCGTTAAAAAGCCCTCGAAAGTAACTCCTCCATCGCACTTGGATATCTTTCTCTCTTACTAAAACATTACCCTCTTCATCTTTAATACACTTCACTTGATCTAGGTCTCTTGTCTTTCTTTCCCTACCCTTCGCAAGCTTGTAAATTTTTCTTTCCCCGTCCTTAGTTCCTAAAGATTGATATAGCCCCTCAAAAGCTCTAGATCTCGCTTCACTCACAGTCTTCTTAGCGTCTTTCTTAACCACTTTATATTTATCCCAATTTTCATTATCTTTACATAAGTACCACTCCTTATAGCACTTTCTTTTAACTTTAATCTTATCTTGCACCTCTGCATCCCACCACCAAGATTCTTTACCCTTTGGTCCAACACCTCTTGATTCTCCAAGTATCTTTCTTGCTATACTCCTGATCCCTTTAGCCATCTCGTCCCATATATCATTAACATTTTCCTGGATCTCCCAAAGCCCCTCTTCCTCTACTTTTCTTTGAAAACTCCTTTGTTGTTCATTCTTCAAAGACCACCACCTAATTCTGATAATTGTTTTCTTACTCTTTCTTTCTACTCTTCTCTTAACTCGTACATCTAAAACTAAAACTCTATATTGGGTAGTCAAGCTCTCTCCAGGTATAACTTTGCAATTTGTGCAAAATTTTCTATTTGATTTCCTTACCAAAAAGAAATCTATTTGAGAACTTGCTCCTCCACTCTTGTATGTGATAAGGTGTTCTATCCGCTTCTTAAAACAAGTGTTTGCTATAGTAAAATTATAGGCTAAAGAAAAATCCAAAATAGTTTTACCCTCTTCATTTGCTTCTCCTAATCCAAAACCTCCATGTATACCTTCGTATCCTTTAGATTCTCTCCCTACATGTCCATTCAGATCCCCTCCTAGTAAAATCTTTTCTCCTAAAAGTATTTCTTGAATCAAACCTTCTAGATCCTCCAAAAAAATTCTCTTGTAATGCTCCTCTAATCCAACTTAGGGTGCATATACACTAAACATATTAAAAGTATCCCGCTCAACTACAAGCTTTAAAACTATAATCCTATCTCCTAATCTTTTCACATCTACCACATTGTTCCTCCACTCCTTATCAACTATTATACCTACACCATTGCTAACTCTTGTCTTGCCGGTGTACCAAAGCTTAAAACCTGAAGAATCTAGCTCCTTTGCCTTTTCTCCTACCCATTTAGTTTCTTGTAAACACATGATATTGATCATTCTCCTAATCATGGTATCAACTATTTCTATTGATTTTCCTGTAAGACTGTCTACATTCCAAGTCCCAAAACGGATCCTACCCTCATGAACTAATTTCTTTGCCTACACCCGTTCATTAAAGTGTGGGAACCCTTGCTTATTTTTCACTGCATCCGGGCGCCAATGCAGTGGCCCTTGCTCTTTTAACACTACACTTGAGCTATACAGCGTGTTGCTTCCGGACAACGACCTAGCAGAAGAGACACTAATGAAAAATACAATTACAGCCCTAATTATTTCCTAAATCAAGAGATGTGATAGTTATCTCCAAATCAGATAATAATTGTAACTAACTCTCTAACACTCCCCATTAAGCTGAAGTATATAGATAATATGCACCAAACTTGTTACCAATATAATTTATACATGGACTTTTTAGGGACTAGGTGAAAATGTCAGCTAACTGATTATTAGAGTTGACAAAGCTTGTAGAAAGGGCTCCTAACAAAAGCATTTTTCCAATGAAAAGGCAATTAACTTCTACAAGCTTGGTCTATTCATGGAATACAAGATTAGAGACAATATGTAATATAGTCTGATTATCACAAATGAGTGTCATCTTATTAAGTTCTCCAAACCGCAGCTCTTAGAGCAATTGCTTCACCCATACTACCGCAGCTCTTAGAGAAATTGCTTCACCCATACTAACTCGCATGTAGCTAGCCCATCACCCATTGCTTGCCATCACCCAGGGTGAGAGAGAGCTTCCTAAGTGGTCTAAGAAATAGAAATAAAAGACAGAGACAACACAAAGACATAATAGGAGGATGATAAATAATGATAATTCACGAAATTATAGACATGATGAGGATGACAAAAAGAATGAATACCTTTCCGAATGGCAATGGGAAAGCAATAAGCAGGAGACAGGCTTGGAGCAGGTTTTGAAGTTAGAGTTAGGTGTGAATCAACAAGAACATCCATAGGGACAATAAAGAGGAATCGACTAAAGTTTCGAGCAACAAAACAATAAAAGAATTGAGATAGGGAACAAGAAATGCATCAATGATAGTAGACTAGTCAATAAAAGCAAATGGTGAGTAATAAGAAGACTGTCAAAAAAAATAATGTATGTAGATACAAAGAACTAATAAGTTGTGAGAAAGTAACACCTGTATCCTTTTTGGAGTCTAGAATAATACAAGAATATGCATTTAAAAAATTTAGCTAAAAGCTTATCACAACCTAGGGTAAGGTATGAACAAAACAAGCATATCTAAAGACACGAGAAGGGAGATGATACTCTGGTTGATTTGGAAATAAGAGAAAATGAGCAACCTAATTTTTTAGTACTAAGATGGCATCTAGTTGGTTAAGTAACTTGCTATAAAAATAGCATCACTCCAAAAAAGAAAGAGGAACATGATGATGGAGCAACAAAGTATAGGCTGTCTCAATTACACTTAGCCACGCTATTTTGTTATGGTGTGCAAGCACAAGAAGATTGGTAAATTATACTCTGTGTAGTCATAAAATTTCAAAAAGAGACTAAAAATTTTTACGAGCATTATCAATTCACAAAATGTTAGCATACATATCAAATTGGATATGAATCTCAATGCAAAAAATTTTGAAATTAGAGAACAATTCAGATCAATCATTCGTTAAAAACAACTAAGTACAACAAGAGTCATCATCAATAAAAGTAACAAAATATTTAAAACCAAGAATAGAACTACTATAGCTAGGTCTCCAAACATCAATGTGAACTAAGAAAAAAAGAAACTCAGTTTTATTTTGACTATGTTTAGGAAAAGATACACAAGAATATTTACCCCGACTCATGATCTAAAGATTCTAAAGAAGACTAGGCACCACTTGTTATAATTTAGCAAGACTAACATGTCCCAAATGATGATGAAGCATAGCTAGAGAGGTAGAGGTAGTTCAGACAACTGGAGATGTGGAATCACACCGAATTCCAATTGTCTAACTAGCTTCAATCATGTATAAGCACAGAAGAATCAATAAAGGTCAAAAAGAAATTAAGAGTTTGAATAAATTTACTAACAGATATGAGATTGAAAGGATAACCAAGAATGTAAAAAACAAAATCAAGAGGTAGAGAAGGAAGGGGTCATAATTGACCAATAGTTTGGTAATATTTTTAGAACCATTAACAAGAGTAACATGAAGAGAAGAAGATGAAATACAAGTTTTGTGAAAAAATGAGGGTTACCAAAGATGTAATATGAAAAACCAGAGTCTAAGATCTAAGGCTTAAGGGAAGAAGACTGTAAAATCAGCAACATTATTACCAATGTGAGCAACAGCTACAATGGAATAAGTAGCATTTTTAATAGCATGATAGTGTAGGAATTCTTGAAAATTAGCTCTTGACATAAAAACTATTATGGATGGTGGAATAGTCTCAAAATTGTTTGCTTTAACAACATGAGCATGTTACAGACGACCAAGTAGGGAATAACACGTATCTTGGCTACGACTGAGTTTGCCATAGTAAATGCATTGAAGGCGTTGCTTACGATTACATTTGCCAACCTGGCCAACATTACCAATTTTGCTATGATTCGCAGCTTGTGAAGCAAGAGACAAGGGGTACAAAGGGTACTTCTGCCTTTGGGAGAACTGGTCCTAACACATGCAACAGGAGAGCAAACATATTGTCCCAAAATGGAATGTCTGGATTAGAAAGAATTCACTCGTGAATTGATTCAAGTTTAGGTTTCAACCTGACAAGAGTAAGGACCACGATGAACTTACTTTGTTGTTTCTCTTGTTCACTAACATCAACAGTAATGGACAACAATTCATTAATTTTTTTTTATAAACTGGACCATGCCTAGAAAAGTGTTCATATCTATGTCAAGCTAATTCAAACTCATCTCTTCCACAACAAAATGATAATGCTAAATATCATTAGTTGAAATATACTTAACCTTTTTTCCAAAAGGCATGACACATTTTATAAGAATAAAGAAGAGGCAACATCTTAAGAGTCAACAAAGGACCATAACAAACCGCACAACTGATGATCTAATTTCTTCTAAGCAAGTCTTATCAATTTTAGGAATCTTAGTTAATTCTTTTACTAAATAGTCTTCACGACCTTGACCAAGAAACCAAAATTCAATAAAAGCAACCCATGAAAAATAATTCAACCCATTTAATTTTTCAGTAGTAATAATAGGAGACCTAAATAAAACGAGAGAATACCCAATTTTTGGCCAATAAGAACTGTGGAAGAGCTAGTCATCATGTCTTGATGAGAGAATCAAGCCAAAAAAAAACCACAAACAGAGAGCAAAAAGTGGAATTAGTAAAAGAATGATACAGTATGGGTATTTTTTGCCCTACAGGGTACCACAAACAAATGACAGTCTGGAAGGTGGTTATCGGCATTTTATGGGCTGTTTATGAAAGAAAACCGACAAAAGTGGTCAAAGATGCTTCGACAGTGGTGAGTTGACCGATTTTTGGATTTTGAATAGAGCCCAAGACTTTCACAAGCAGAAACAATCTTTACAGTGGCTGGACTGTAGATTTTTTTTTTTTTTTTTGGTGTTTACTGCAGCTAGAAAGAGGCATAGCCAATAGGGACTATGAATTTTAGGCTCGAGGTTCTAATGCCATGTAAACAGAGAAATTAGGAGAAAAACACAATTATAAAATTTAGTCTATGAGAGAGGCTTGCCCTAATCCTTGATATTTACAAGAAGGATTACATATAAGATACTAATTAAAAATATAATTACAAACTTAATTGTTCCTCAAGTCAAGGGATATGACAATTATCTTCTAATCACACATTAATTCTAATTAACTCATGTTATATATTTACATTAATTCTAATAATAAAAGACACTTATAAAAGTATTACCACATGTCCAACACATGTTCTTGTCAAGGTTGTTTCATTTTCTAGTAATCCACAAGATTACAGGGTGCGGCTGACCTGATACTGCTTATATTTAACATTTTCTTTCCTCTCTCTAATCTTTTCTAACAAAGTTTCAAAAGTAGGAATATGGCAACCTACAAGGAACTGAAGTGCAGTCAATAGCATATAAGTACATGTGTGCATATAATATGAAAAATAATTATCAATGAAGATGCTGGCAATTAATTTTTTTGAATGAGTAAACTTGGATCCAAAAACAAAACTACAAATGCATTGTCATTTCACAAACAAAGTGCTTCCATTTGGTAAAAGCAACAGTAATGGGTCAAGTTGGTATATAGAAGGACCTACCTTCATGTTTAAGACAAACAAGACACATTCAAGGAACCCTGCCAGTCCATATCTTCACCCTCCTACAGTATTTTTACCTCTTCTAATGTTTGACCCTCTCAAATTAATTAATTAATTAATTAAAAAGTAAGTGCATTAAACCTAAATATCATATACTGGTTTATGAACACATAAAAGGTGAGTAAAATCAACGGTGTGTCTATTAGAATGTAACTTAACGAAAGGGGATACTTTATTTGTCAAATGAATAAATACAATAGTGCAGGTCCATGTAAGTTCCACAACATAATAGGATGCATTCATAATTTGCTCAACCTTGCAACTTGCACTATCCACTCATTAAAAAGCAAAAACTTGAACAACCCATCTAATTCTTTTACCTGTGAAATTTCCAGAGACAAATGCACGAGAAGCATCCCTGAATTAATAAAAAAAATTTAAGGCAAGACTCTGTCAGTATTTAGTATGTAACCAACAGCCAAAAAAGAAATTCATATCTACTTACAGCTCAATAAGCATTAAACAAACTCAATACTATTATTGCAACTTCTATAGGAGTCTAATTGCCACAATTCAGAGACAAACAGTCATCTCTTTTTACATTGTGAAGTGGCTACGCAGATGTGAAATAGACTCTTTGGCATCTTTGGTGAGGTTTGAGTCTGCCAGGCCACTTTGGAGAGCTTTTTAGTCGCCTTCATGGTTTTGAGTCAGGAAAGGAGCAAAAGGTGTTGTAGCAGAGTGCTGGTTTTGCTTTTTTGTGGTATATATGGTTGGAATGGAATGCAAGAATTTTCAGATAGAATTCTTTACCATAACATCGTCTTTGCGAAAGAATTACCTTTTTAGCCTCTTTATGGGTGTTGCTGATGAGTATTTTAGGGGAACTTCCCTTGCGGACATCCAAAGGGACTGGAAAGCTCTTTTAATTTATGTTGGAGATAACCCATGATTTCTGAGATATAATTTATGTTGGTGCGCAAGAGTTGTGGACTATGAAGCTTGGGCCTTATGTCCTCATCCAGCCAATAGCCTTGCTATTTTTTTTAGGAAGTTTAATTTTTCAAATCTTCTTATCATCATGTTTTCCCTTGTCCATTTATTTTTCCTATTGTTTCGGCACTTATCCCTGATTTTGTAGGATTCTAGCTTAGAATTTGTATTATGGTTATATATGTATGTGGTGGTTTACGAAATGAATGAATCAGAGCAAATAGCCTTTGTTTTTCGGTTTCTACATGGTATCAGAGCCAAAAGTGGCTTGGGTCTAAAACTATGATCTCATTCAACTCCATGGATGCGCTGAATGTGAACTTCATGGATGCTGCTTCTGAATTGACCACTTTGGCTCAACCAAATGCGACACCCAATGGTTCGGTCTTCTCCATGAGTGCCAACAACCCCTCACTAATGATCACAGGTCACCGGGAAGCAATTACCTTCAGTGGTCCCGGAGTGCGCTAACGTTCATCAGAGGTAAACAGAAGAAGAAATACCTTACGGGAACAGAGGCCAAACCAAGTAAGGCATACCCACGGTATGAGACTTGGCTTACGAAGAACAATATGGTGATGCCATGGCTTATGAACTCAATAACTCTTGAGATTGGAGAGACTTACCTACTGGCTGAGACTGCAAAGGAAATTTGGGATGCAGTAAAAGAAACCTACTCCTCCCTAAAAAATATAGCAACTCTGTTTTAAAATCAAAGGCCTCCTTAGAGAGCTAAAACAGGGGGAGATGGATGTAACACAGTACTACAATTTCCTAGTAAAATATTAACAGCAATTAGATGTGAATAAATTCTACCAATGGAACTGTTGTGCTGATACTGCATCGTACAGGAAGATCATTGAAAGGGAGAGAATTTATGATTTCCTTCTAGGCCTCCAACCTACATTTGAAGAAGTGCAAGTAGGATTATGGAGACCCATCCTCTTTCCACTCTGAAGGAGGTGTTTAATATTGTCAAATGGGAAGAAAGTAAGAAGCAATTAATTCTTAGAGTTCCATATACCCAACCTGTGTCAGAATCTTTTGCATTTACTGCCAAAAGAGATCCAACATTTGATCAAAAAGTGAAGAAAGAGAATAAATGGTGTGAACACCGCCAAAAAGGTGGTCACACCAAGGATATGTTGGAAAATTCACAGTAAGCCAGTAAATTGGAAATCAAGACACAGAACAGAAAATAGGGGATATATGGTGGTTGGAGAAGATAAGGTACAACCTAAAAATACGACCTTCAGCAAGGAAGAGATGTGTCGCAAGACTTGGGTTTTATTCCTAGACTATCTAGAAATTATGTTTTTGTTATTGTTTGCTTAAGTTTTAAATTTGGTTATTTTCCGTATTAGTTTAAGATTCTCGGGAAGGATTACTTTTCTAAAAATCCTAATCATTATTTCGGTTATATTTCCTTTTTCTTAGGAGGTTATCTCTCCTATTTTTTAAGGGTTTGATTTCTATCTTTTTGGCATTGATATCTCAACAGTTTACTGCCAAGATACATATATATATTTATACTCCCAGGCCTAAAATAATATATGAGAGGAATTCTTTTCTACTACTCCTTTTCCTACATGGTATAAGAGCCATAATCCTCATGGCCGGAAGACCTCAAGTGATCTTTCCTTGGAGCACAACCATGAATAGCATTGGCAGGAGTGTTGACTCAGACACCTCTAGTTTCTTGCAATCAAATCACATAACAGTAGCACAAATTCAAACAACATACTCTGATAATTTCTCTTTATAAATCACCTCTCATAAACTCACTGGTAAGAATTATTTGGCATGGTCTCGTTCGGTAGAAATGGTTGTTCACGGCAAAGAGAGATTTGGTTATCTTGATGGATCAACAGAAAAGCCACCAGAAACAAATCTTTTATTCAAAACCTAGGATGCCCAAAACTCGATGGTCATGGCATAGCTGATCAATTCTATGGAGGAAAAAATTAGTGAAAATTTTTTGTGTTATAGGACAGCCCGAGAGATGTGGGAGGCTGCAAAGTGCCAATATTCTGATTTAGAAAATTCTTCTCAACTCTTTGAATTAAGAAAGAGCCAAAATTTTACCCAAGCTGAGTTGGACGTTACCACCTATTTAAATGACCTCTCCAAACTGTGGCAAGAGATAGACTTGTTCCATAGTGGCCACAAATTGTGTGCCTCATGTGCTGAAAACCACCAGAAGGTGGTTGATAAAGAAAGAATCTATGATTTTCTTGCTGGGCTAAGCAAAGACTTGGATGAGGTCCAAGGAAGACTCCTTGGAATTAAACCTCTCCCAAGCATAGAAAAAATATTTGCTGAAGTCCGTAGAGAGGAAACAAGGAAAAGGATTATGTTAAGAACTGTTAAACTAAGCACAAATAACCTGGCATTTTTTTCTATGGACATGATAACCAGAAGCCACATAAAAGGGAGTTGTGGTGTGATTATTGTCAAAAACCGAATCATACCAGAGAAAAGTGCTAGAAATTGCATGGCAAACCTAACAACAGGAAGAACAACAAGAAAGACCCCAAAGGTTATCTACCAATAACTGAAAGTGCCTCGAAAGGAGAAGATAGTCAGCTAACCTTGAACCGAGAGCAGATGGAGCAGCTGCAAAAACTTTTTAACTCCCAACTCTCAAGCTTCTAATAAATCTAATATGGGTACTTCCCTTTTAGCCGAAAAAGGTACTTTTATTACTGCTCTTAGTAATTCCTCTAGTTTTTTACAGCCTTGGGTAATAGATTCGGGTGCTACTGACCATATGACAAGTTATGCTAATCTCTTCTGTTCCTATAAACCTAGCCCTGGAAATTTCAAAATTAAAATTACAGATGGATCATTTGCTACGATTGCTAGTATTGGTACCATAAATCTCAACCCATCCATTTGTCTCAAGAATGCTCTTCATGTTCCAAAACTTTCTTGAAACCTTTTGTCTGTGAGTAAACTCACATAAGACCTCAATTGTACCGCCCTTTTCTCACACTCTACTTGTATTTTTCAGGATAAGACTTCGAGTATGAGGATTGACAGTGTTAGAGTTCTCAATGGCCTCTACTACTTAAAAGAAGATGATGCACAAGGTCTCACTGCTGGTTATGAAGAAAATCCCAAGGAACAAGTTATTCTGATGCATTCTAGGTTAGGACATCCTAGTTTTCCTATATGAAATATATGTATCCTTCCTTTTTTACGAATAAAGAAAATTTTCAATATGAGATTTTTCATATGTCTAAACACCATAGAGCTAATTTTCCTACTCAACTATATAAATCTTCAAAACCTTTTGCCTTAATCCATAGCGACATATAGGGACCTTCATGTATTCCCAACACCATAAGAAAAAGATGGTTTATTACCTTCATAGATGATCATACACAGGTCACGTGGATCTATCTCTTAAAAGAAAAAAATAAAACAACCCAAACCTTCAAACAATTTTATTGTATGATAAAAAATAAATATCAAACTGAAATTCAGGTTCTTAAGACTGATAATGGCAGAGAATACTTTAACTCTATCTTAGGGGAATACCGTGTAAATAATGGCATTATACACCAAAGCTCTTATGTGGATTCTCTCCAACAAAATGGGATAACTGAAAGAAAAATAGGCATCTTCTTAAAGTATCCCAGTCCATTATGTTTGGAAGAAAAGTTCCTAAATTTTTACGGGGAGATGTCATCCTTACAGTTTTCCACCTCATTAATAGGCTCCCCACTAGGATTCTGAACTATAAAACTCCCTTAAACCACCTCCTTCAGTGTTTTCCTCACACTACGGCCATTGATTCTTTACCCCTCAAGGTGTTTGGTTGCAAGGCCTTTGTTCATATCCATGATCACCAACGCAATAAACTTGATCCACGCATTCACCTATACATTTTTGTTGGGTACTCCGCTACCAAACGTGGGTATAGGTGCTACTCACCAGAAAAACAAAAGTATTTTATTACTATGGATGTCACTTTTTAAAATCAAGCCTACTATGAGAAAAATCCCTTTCAAGGGGGAATGGTGATGAAACCATAAATGAAAGGGAAACCCTTAACCTAATCCCTTACAAGATACCTTTCACAAGTGTCATGGACCACTGCCCTTAATTCTGTCTCAGCACAGCTTCTGGCCACTACCGGTTGTTTTTTACTTCTCCAGATGACCAAGTTCCCCCACACAAAGGTGCAATATGTAATGCCCGATTTTTTTTATTATTATTAATATAGTAACTTTGTAAAATCCGATTTACTTTTATTTTTATTTATTTTTTTATTTTTCACATTTCGCATGTTAAATATGCCATATATATATATATATATATATATATATATTACAAACCTCACACATGTAATAATTATAAAATACAATATTTTATTACATAATTAAGAGTCCTTATACAACAATCCATTAAGATGGAACTCTCAAAGAAGATGATTGAGAAGCATAGAAAGTTGTTGGAACTAATACTATAGTACAATCAGGTAAATTCTCTATGGCGCTTAATACTCAAGCTCATAAAACAAACACCTGGATAGTTGATTCAGGAACTACAGACCATATGTCCGGTAATACTTCATTACTTAACGACTTCAAACCTCGCCATGAGAATTTAAATGTTAGAATTGCTAATGGGACAATCACAAAAGTATGTGGGTTTGGTTTTGTTATAATTTCAGACACCTTTGGTGTTGAAGGATGTTTTATTTGTCCCTAAATTGACCTATAATTTGCTTTCCATTAGTAAACTTGCAAAGGATCAAAGATGCATTACTAATTTCTTTGTTGACTGTTGTATTTTTCAAGATTTGGAGTCGAAGAAGAAGATTGGCAATACTAAATAAAGTGCTGGGCTATACTACTTAAATGGACTTGAGAAAGCAAAGTTCAAAGCTAATTTTACATGTATTTCGGTTGATGACAAACTTATGTTATGGCGTTTTCATTACATGCAACAAATGTTCCTAAATTTAATTAATAAAAAGTATCTTCCCTTTCAATGTGAATTTTGTCAACTTTCCAAGCATGCTAAACAATCTTATCATGCATACACTTACAAACCAACTCAACCATTTACCATTATATATTGCGATATTTGGGACCACTCCCACGTGAAAACAATGAAAGGTGCAAGATGATTCGTAACATTCATAGATGACCACACTCATCTCACTTGGGGTTTTCTCCTAAAGGAGAAATCAGAAGTTGCAAACATCTTTAAAAACTTCCATATCCTAATCCAAAATCAATTCAAAGCCAATGCCAAAGACTACTTTAACTCTTCCTTTAAACAGTACCTAAATAGCCATGGACTCATACACCAAAATTCATGTGTGAATAGCCCCCAACAAAATAGAATAGCTGAAAGAAAAAACTGTCATTTACTTGAGGTTGCTAGAGTTATAATGCTTACATCTAATGTCCCACACTTTTATTAAGGAGAAGCTGTCTTTACCATAGCCTATCTAATAAACAAAATGTCATCCAAACCAATAAACCTCCAAATACCCTTACAAAAACTCATGGACACATATCCTAACACTCAATTTATGACTACCATTCCACAAAAAATATTCGAATGTACTATGTTTTTACATAATGATCATGGGAAAAAACTTGATCCACAAGCCATTAAATGCATTTTTTTAAGATATTCTCCTACACAAAAAAGATACAAGTGCTACTCTCTTAACTTGAAACGGTTCTTTGTCACTATGAATGCCACTTTCTTTGAAAACCAACCTCATTATAACAAAACACCCATTCAAGGGGAGAAATCAAGTGATGAATGGTTGTTTTTACATAATAGTAGCAACCAAGATATGGATAACCAACCTATTATCCACTCCATTTCAGAATCTGCCCCTAAACCTAGAACTGCACTTGAAATTGAGCCAAACAACACCCAAAACAATGAATCCTTGGCCCAAAATTCTGAGGAGTTGGACATGCCTATTGCATTGCGGAAAAGAGTAAGGACTTGTACCCAACATCCTATTAGTCAATTCATTTTACAACCAATGCTCTCAACCTTTTGTCACTACAAGTCCTATGTATGTACTTGCTCACTCAACCTAAGCTCTAGGGGACTTTTCCTACTTTGAGCCTATCTCCTTATAATGGTTTCACATTGCTATTCATCATGCCATATAAAATTTTATAAGCTACCATCATTTGTCTTCATCTATTATGCATTCATATCTTCCTTGTCTTCTATTTCTATTCAACAAACAATAACAAATGCTCTTTCTCATCTAGGCTGATGAAATGGAAACCCTGAATTTTAGAGGCCCTTGGGAATTTGTTGCCTTACATCTTCATAAATTTACTTTTGGTTTACATTAAGTTTACACGGTTAAAGTTCATCTTGATGATCAAATTGATCAATTGAAGTCACAACCTGTTGCCAAAGTCTATACCAAGATATACAGTTTGGACTATAGTGATATTGTTAAACCCCCAATAGTTAAAGTATATCAAAGAAAGAAATGGAAGAAGAGCACCAAAGGAGGGGAAAACAGAATTGCAGGATGTGATAAATGGGAGGATGACAGGTGTCAAAAGGGAAGTGATGAGAAGGAAGGGAATTCAGTCATAGAGAGAGAAGGTCAATTAGGAAATAAAAAGGGGAAGGAGAGGGGAGGAGAGGCAAGGAAGAACTGAGGAAAACAAAGGGGGCATCTGACAGTCTATAATGTGCCAAAAACTATCTTTTTTTGCGTTTACTGTACTACTTTACATTTTCTCATTATGCTCTGCATCCGAGGAGCAGCTTCTTTTGGTTACTACGACAAACGCAAGTACATTTACTACTTTGATTCGTGAGTGATTGGGGTTAAAGTGATCTGAGTATCTAGAGGGTCTTATCAACTTGGTATCAGAGCAAACGATCCTCGGATGGTAGGTACTAGGATGGACTCATGAATGGAGCAATTTGAACAAGAAGTTGGAGGAATGAAGGAAAGAATGAATGGACTACAAGCGAATATGAGAACAATCATAGAATTTTGGGCAAAATACGAGAGTCAGTGAATACATGGCATCCCCAAGGAAAATCTCCTATGATATCGAGGAATGAAGTACCTGAACGAAAAGGTGACGTCTACAACGGTGTGCATAGAAGGAAGAGCCCTAAGTTGGATTCAATGGACGGAACTAGATTTCCAATTACGAGTGGGGTCATCTTCAAGATGGAGCCACGCGATCGTTTTTGCTCTACCCAGGGACGTTTTGTACATGAGAAACTTCTCTCCTTACGACAGTGGTCAACGATGGATGAGTACAAAGATCACTTTGAACTGCTCTCAACTCCATTATAGGACTTATCAGATGAGCTCCTAAAGGGTGCCTTTATTAATAGGCAGAACAAGAAGGTCAAGGCTGAGTTGAGGATGATGGGGCCAAATTCTCTTTCACAAGAAATGGCAATGGCACAACGAGTAGAGGAACGGAATCTGGTGTTGGAGAGAAGTAGAGGACCTCGGGTTAATCAGGGCTACCCACCCATAAAATACAATCTGCCATCTAGTATTGGGCCTAAGGCTTCGGGCCAGTGGGAAGTCATAAAATCCAAGGCCCAAGTGTCGTGGGGCTAAAAACCAAAGGCTTCTCAACACCGCAGGGTACGAGAAATCCAGAGAAAAACCGAGTGTTATCGGGACAGACTTCAGGGGCAGACAACCTACAAGGACGACACAATTGGGGATACCGAAGGTTGATAGATGCCGAGTATTAGGCTAAGCGTAAAAAAGGACTCTGCTTTAGGTGCAACAAGAGGTATTCTCCCAACCATGTATGCAAAAACCAACAACTATAGATATTGTTGGTGGATAATGAAGAAGGCAGTGAAGAAGAAGAAGTCGCAGCTCAAGAAATTACAGTCGAAGCAAACCCAATTGAGCTCTCGGTCAACTCTATTGTGGGAATCCATGCTCCTCAACCATGAAACTCAAAGGAATGATCGAATCTCGAGAAATCATCGTACTAATCGATAGCGATGCCACGCATAATTTCATCTTCCACTCGCTCATGAGGGAATTACAGTTTCCGATGCAACCCACTCCAACCTTTGGGGTAACTATTGGCAACTGATACAGAGTGAAAGGATCAGGTATTTGCAAAGGTATACGGGTAGAACTACAATAGTTTGTTTTAGTGCAAGACTTTATTCCCTTCGAATTAGGCAATGCCGACTTGGTACTGGGCATTGCTTGGCTAGAGACATTAGAAACGTTTGTAGCAATTGGAATACGTTGACCATGACATTCCTTAGGGTGGGCAAGAAAATGATTCTGCAAGGAGACCCGTCATTGACCAAACTCATGGTGTCACTCAAGACCATGCTAAAGTCCCTTCAAGGGAGAGAAGAAGGGTTCTAGGTGGAGTTTGAAGCCATAGTGATGTAGCCACAGGAAGTAGTGACCACTAACGAGGATTTATAGGACGTCTTGGCCAATTTTTTCGAAATTTTCAAGTTACGCCAGCATCTTCCTCCCCAACGCAATCAAGACCATGCAATTAGATTATAACTTGGGGCCAAATCACCAAACATCAGACCTTACAAATACCCTTATTACTAAAAAATGGAGATAGAAAGAATATTCCGAGAAATGATAACAGTGGAAATTGTCGAGCCCAATCCCAACCCCTTCTCAAGCCCAGTTTTATTGGTTAAAAAAAAAAGATGGGGGATGGCGATTTTACATAGACTACCAGGCCCTCAACGACATTAAGATTCCGAATTAATTTTCAAAACAGGCGATAGACGAGCTTCTGGATGAATTGAGAGGGACCACTCGATTCTCTAAGCTAGACCTTAAGTCTGGGTATCACAAAATTAGAGTCAAGACAGAAGATACTGAGAAAACAGCCTTCAAGACTCATAAAGGTCATTATGAGTTTTTAGTTATATCCTTCGGTCTCTCCAACGCCTTTGCCACCTTCCAGTCACTGATGAATGATCTCTTCTAGCCCTATTTGAGAAAATTTATTCTTGTCTTCTTCGACGACATATTGGTCTACAGTCCAAACTGGGAATCACACTTATGCCACTTGAGCACAACCCTGACGGTTTTATGTGGCAACCAACTCTTTGTTAATGAAAAGAAATGTGCTTTTGGGAAATAGGAGATTAGCTATTTGGAGCACATAATTTCAGCAAGAAGGGTGGCGGCAGATACTGAAAAAATAACCCACATGATTGATTGGCCAATTCCCAAGACTCTAAAGGAACTCCGAGGATTTCTTGGCTTCACCGAATATTACCGCCGCTTTGTAAAGGGGTATGGAAATATTGCTGAACCTCTTACCCATTTACTTAAAAAGAATGCCTTTGAATGGGGAAATGAAGCCACCACTGTATTTGAAAAATTGAACCTAGCCATGACAACTCTACCTGTTTTGGCTCTTCTAAACTTTTAGAAATTATTTGTGGTAGAATCTAATGCTTCTAGTTCTGGGTTGGGGCCGTGCTCATGCAAGAAGGGAGGCCACTAGCATTCTTCAGCAAGGCCCTATCGAAGAAAGAGCAAACAAAATCAGTATATGAGCGAGAATTAATGGCTATTGTGGCAATTGTGAAAAAGTGGCGACATTATTTAATGGGGAGGCATTTTGTTATCAGGACTGACCAACAGAGCCTGAAATTTTTTATGGAGCAAAAAATTTTGGGAGAAGACCAACAGAAGTGGGTCATGAAGCTGCTAGGATTTGACTTTGAAATCCCATTTAAACTTGGGTGTCAAAATAAGGCTACGGATGCCTTTTCATGCAAGACAGAGGTGCAACTCAATGCAACAGCTCTATCACAGCCAAAGACACTAGAATTTGATACGTTTGACATGACTTAGAGTGAGGCTAACCATTTGATTTTTCTACCATCATAATAATGCATTGAATTTATCTATTTGAATGTTTCTGGGGATGACAATGTTATTATAGGAAGTGGCCAAGAAATATATCAACTCAAACATTTTTTTTAGGCACTTTCAGACTAAAGACATGAGAAGAATAAAGTTATTTTTTCCAAGTATTGAAGTAACCCAATCAAATGTTAATGTGGCTATACCTCAAATTAGAGATGTCTTGGACATGCTTGATGAAATAGACATGCTAAATTGCAAATGTGTAGATACGTCAATATGTCATATCATAATCAAAGCCAAAAGTTTCTAGCTATTAGCCATGGTGAAACTCTATCTCTTTAACCCACCATATAGAATACAAGCACCACAATTCAAACGCAAGAGGAGTTGATGGACGTGACCAACCTCCTATATGCCACCATTCCCCTCACCAACTACACCCTTATGGTTCAAACCCCTTTACTTCACTCTAATACAAATTGCCAGAATCAAGCTGCTGCCACTTAGCCAAAAGCTATAATTGTTAGCCAATACACAACTCCATTTATTAACCCACCACTGTGCATAGTCAATGACCAAACACCCTTGGGGCCACCTCAAAACCCGACAACCAGCCTCCCACCATCATTGGAACTCCTCCAACCATCGCACATACCCCCACACGCCCGATCCAATAAAACACTCTGCAGCCTCTGTGCTGACATGTGAGAGATCATGAAGTCCGTTTTCAACCTCTATCTGCCCAAAACTGACCCAGGCCATCGTTTCTGCAAGGTGGCACCTTGTTTGTGGTTATTCTTCTCTGTTTGTCCTTATTCTGGACTGTTTTCCACCCAAACAGCAATGGCTGCATCCAACATTGCCCTCACAACCCAAAAACCAGGTACCTTCTCTTACGTATCTTATGGGTCTCCTGTAATTACCACTAAAAAATTAAATAGGTCTAATTATATATCATGGATTGCTTCTACTGGGCTTTGGTTTCTTGGTCAAGGCCATGAAGACCATTTAGTGAAAAATGTAGATGACATTCCTGAATTTGATAGGCCTTCATGGAAGAAAATAGATCATTAATTTTGAGGCCTATTATAGCATTCCATTGAACCCAATATGCTGCCTTTTCTCTATACTTACAGGGCATGTCATATGTCCTAGGGAAAAAAAAAAGTCAAGTCCCTTTCTTCTGATAATATTCAGCATGGTCATTCTACCGTGGCAAAAATGATGAATCTGAAACACTTTGACACAGATATAAACACCTATTTAGGTATGGTTCAATCTATGAAGGAAGAACTTAATGAAGTACTGCCTATTACTAATAATATCAATTAATAGGAAAAAGAAAGACAAATTCTTCTCGGAGCTTACCATTCTTGACCTGAAAGTTGAACTGGAGTTTTTCGCAAGCAAATACTCTCTAGGCCAAATGTTTTATCATTGGACAATATGATTGCTTGCTTACTGCATATATCTAGCCTAGCAACCCCTAAGGTTGAAGATATAACCTCTTCTACCTCTGCTTTTGCTTCACGAGCCACCAACTGCGATCACAATCAAAATACAAATAATGCTAGAGAGGAAATAATGGAAGGGGACAACATGATAGGTGACGACCTCAATGAACTTATCATTACAAGGCTAGTCACAATTGAGACCAACATTATTCCCTGCATGGTTGCTCACCAAAAACAGCTAATGTTGTTCAGAAAAAGAATGCTGAGACTATCCCACCACCTCAAATAGTTCCTTACCAGGGGCCAAGTACAAAGATCCTCTTCAATATCAAACCACTAAGCATGTTGCCACTTCCACGGCTTCTATTGCTCAAACTAGTAATCTTGTGGCATGTCTTACTCACTCTTCATCCCTTGGATATTGGATCTTCATATTTCCAATAACCCACGTCTTTTCTCAAAACATGATGTTTCCTTTTCTTCTATTCCTATTGTTAATCTTACTAATGGTTCAAAAAAAAAGTTGCCAAAGGTATTGGTCAAGCCCAATCTCTTCCTTCTCTACCATTAGATTTCATTCTTTATATTTTTGGATGTCCTTTTAATCTTATTTATGTTAGCAAACTCACTTAGACACTATTCTTTACTCACCTTTGTTGATAACTTTGTGCTTATACAAGAACATAGTAGTGGCCAGATGATTGGAGCTGAACATGAATCACATGGGCTTTATCATCTCACTATGCCTACAAAAAAAGGTAGCAGCATCTCTCTATTACTCTTCATCCATCATTGTGGATCATCCTACTCCATCCCTTGGTCCTTACTTTGAGTCTATAACCGAGATATCAGTTGTTTCACCCTACATTCAGCACCACCTTTTATGTATATAGTCAATGTTCTTCAATTAATAATCCTACAGATTCCATATAAGCACCTATAAATTCACCTCGCTTCCAGCTTCTCAACCTACTCCAAACCTTTCTCATGCTAACAGTTTTCCTATTGCTATTTGGAAATGTATTCATTCCTCTCATAATCCTCATACTAACTATAACTTTTTGAGTTATCATCGTTTACTATGCTTTTGTATCCTTCTTGTCCTCTATACCAATAAAACTCAAGAAGCACTCTCTCAAACAAGTGACGACAAGCAATGGTTGATAAAATGACTACTTTACAATCAAGTGACACACGGTAGCTTTTATATCTAGTTGTTTATGTCTATAACATTGATCACAAGGAATGATCAAGATGCTATTTTTCCACTTAAGCAACATCTCCTTGATCATTTCCAAACCAAAGACTTGGGTAAATTAAATACCTCTTAGGTATTGACTGAGGTGGCCCAATCCAACTCTAGTGTTGCAATCTCTCAAAAAATATATGTCCTAGATATCCTTTAAAAAGCAAGTATGTTGGATTGCAAACCGATCGATAGCCCCATGGATCCTAATGTTAGACTTCTACCAAGACAGGGGGAGAATTTATTAGATCTTGGGAGACTTGTTGGAAAGTTGGGCTATCTCAAAACAATTCAACTAGATATTTAAGCTTAGTGAGTCAATTCTTATAGTTTCCAAACATTAATCATTGGGATGTTGTGACAAGCATCCGCAAATAGATCAAAGGATCCTCTTAGGAAGGCTTGTTGTATAAGAATCACAAACATACTCAAGTAGTTGGGAATGCAGATGCTGAACAGGTAGGTTCACCCTCGGATCGATGATCCACCACAAAATATTTTTTTATTGGAGGAAATCTTGTATAAGTAGGAAGTTTTGGCTAGACCTAATGCCCAAGCTAAATATCAAGCCATGGCCAACATTTGAACTAGTGTGGATGAAACAGTTGCTTCAAGAGTTGCAAGTTAGAGAAATAGATAAGATGAAATTTATTTGTGACAATCAAGCAGCACCACATATTGCCTCCAATCTAGTTTTTCACAAGAAGACCAAACTCATAGAAGTTGATTGCCATTTCATCAAGGAAAAGATATTGTCAAGGACTCTTACTACTAGCTTCATGAATTCCATTAATCAATCAGCTGACATTTTCACTAAGTCTTTAGAAGTCTACACATCACTTATATTTATAACAAACTTGGTGCATATGACATATATGCTCCAACTTGAGAAGAATGTTGGAGTTAATGTACAGTGTGAATACTGGCTATGTATATAGCTATCATATCCTCATGATTAGGACTGTAAATTAGAGCTGTAATATCTTTGAAATTAGGGTGTTTAATGTCTTGTCTGTATATATTCTCTGTAAATACAAAGTATTCATGTAGCATCATTGGTTTTCGCTTACCTCTCTTTCATTAAAGGCAACCAAATTCTTACTTTTGTTTTTTTGCAAAGAAACCCTAAGTCTAGTGGCTTGCAATAAAACTAGAGCACTTACATAGCATGGTTATACAATAATTGTAGCAATAGCCCTAGCACTTGAACAAGTTGAAGGATTCATCTGTAACTTGTAATAATGAGCCCATGCTTGGACGAATCAAACAAAGAAACAATAATAGCGGTGAGAGCCCAACTAAAACATGTTCAAATGGGGACACAATAAGAGCTTACCTTCCAGCGAAGTGATCGTATCCACCTCCTGGACCATAATGAGATTTTCCTTTTGTTACATCAAACACAGATCTATCCCAAAAAAATGCAAGATATACATCAGAGTCAGAGAACAGAAGATTGCCAGCTGAAGCAAACGTCCTTAACTCTCTACAATATACGGCTAAGCCAAGGAAAGAATCCAATATTGCAATAAACTTCTCGCTCCCAGTTATTTTTGTGCGTGCATACATAAGCTCAAACAATATCGGTTAATAAAATACCATATTTCGGCTCACCAGTGCAGGAAGTTCCAGACAGACGTTATTCATGGAATATATTCGTATTTGTGGCCACTACAATCCCACAAACAAAGCAGAGAGGGAGAAAGAGGCATACCCGATAATTCCTAGAAGGATCGGCAAACCTTCATCAGTTCCATTGTACAGTGCGAGTTCTTCAGGACTGAACAATCTCTAGAAATACAACGCACAGGGTCAAAATCGTTGACTTAAATTACCATTTGATAAGATGTTGAAAATGTTTTCACTTAAGCCGATCAGAAATAGTCAGGGAAAAAAAAAAGGAATTGCATCTCTTCCCAATTACTCCAGTATTAGAAGAAAAAAATGGAAAAGAAATCCAGAATTTTATTTTCTTCTCCGACACTTTCGGTAACCAGGGAGAGAGAGAGTGGGTTAAGAGGAAGGAAAGGAGAATAGTAACTTGTCCAGGGTCGAATCTGAAGGAGAATCTTAGGAGCGCGATCAGAGCAACGAAAACCGATATCCCCAGAAAAGGGGACGTTGCTATTGTCCTCACTGCCATAATTATTTTCTCTGCAATTTTGAGGGATCGGGTGATCAACTCCAGTTTTCGGACCTCGACCGTTAATCCTTGAATATACAGGTCTAGAAGCTGATAAACGAGTACAGAAAAATCAGAAAGGGCCTGTTTTTCCTTTTTCATAGTAGTTTTCTATTATTAAAAAAAAATAAAACAAATATTTGAGACACATTTAAAATAGACTGTGTAAAAAAAAAAAAAATTTGTTAGTTTATTATATAAATCTAACCAAAACAATTTACAAATATATATATATATGTTTTTAGACCAATAAAAAGGTTTAAATTTTTAATCTATACTATTAATATGATGGCTAATTGGGGTTGTCTGGCCATTTTTATTTATTTATTTAATTGATTATATCTTAATATTATAAGAAAATAGAATTTGTAAGGCTTATACACCAATGAGGAGCACCTAAATGCTTATTATTGATACTTCTTATTTTTTAATTTATAGATATTATTTTTTTAATTATATATTTTTTATAATTTAAAATTTATATTAATGTATAAAATAGTCAAAAAATGTATATCATATCTTAACATTATCTAATCAACCTCAAACACATAATAAGATAGCATAATATTATCTAGTAGGTTATCTGATGCGCATTAAATACTACATAAGATAAGAGTTTATCAAGTTCATATCCTATCAGACTGTTATTTAATCTTCTATCATATCCGCCTTTTATCCTATTCTAACCACCAAACAAGCTCTAAAGGTTATATGCAAATATAAGTGGTGTGTGTACTTCTCAAGGATTTGGAGAACATATTAGCTAGTTGATCATTGTAGTTGAAAAAGCTAGTACTAAGGGTTCTTAACAAAATATTTTCCATAATTAAATGACAATAAACTTCTATACATTTTGTCTTTTCATAAAAGATTGGATTTTAGGCAAGATACAATACAGCCTGATTATTATAAATAAGTGTCACCTTGTTAAGTTCTTTAAAATGCAACTTCTGAATTAATTGTTTTATCCATACTAACATAACTCACGTGTTGCTAAATTTATGGCACAATATTCAGCTTATGCACTAGATTCAGCAATAATTTCTTGTTTTTTACTTTTACAAGAAACAAGATTTTCTTCATTAAATACATAATAGCTTGTGGTGGATTGTTAATCTAAAAAAAATTCTACCTAATCAGCATATTCATACCTAACTATTCAAGGCTATTTGTGATTCTCATATGATAGTCCTTTCTTGATAGCACCCTCAATTAAGCATGTGCAGCGGTTGGGTTTGGGTTGGTTGGGACTGAAATTCAACCCACCTAATCATCCGTCGAGTCATAGAAAATTAGCCTGAACCCAATCGTGCATTACAGTGAACCGAGACACTCGGGTTTGCTCGAGTTCATGCGGGCTCATGTGGATTCATATAGTTTTAGCCTAAGGGTGCAAATTCTAGCAATCCAGCATATCCAGGAATCATATTAAAACCATAATCACAGCCTAAACATAATTAACAAATAGAAATACACGATGCCATTTCCAAAACAAAAAAAAAACCAACAAATTAATACAGAAGAACCCAGCAATCCAGCATGCCTATGATTTCTAGAAATGGTTTCTGACTTGAAGCTCTGGTTTCGAAGGAATGATGGCATCAAAACTAGTTGTAGAGGAACAAGAGAATGCAAAGGAAGAAGAGAAGGGTAGTACCTCTAATTCAAGTATTATAGTAATTAATTATGCTGATAGCAATGCTCAATTGCTCATAAGAGTTAGGTCCACCATTGAAGCTCTTTCTTTTGGCTATGAATTACGATTAGGGATTCAAATTTCAACTGTGGGTAAGTCATCAGCATTCACAATTGGGAGTTCAAGATTTCAAGCCAAACCAAGTGAACCACATAATTGCAACTAAATACATGGCTTCTAGGCAAGCACAAACATGATTAGGGATTTAGGGTTTTGAAGGAAATTGAGCAAAATTAAAGTGAAAGGGTAAGGAACTTACCGGTTGGCTTGGCTACTAGAGACAACTACCGTGACGGTGAAGGTTTCAATGGTAGTTTCGTGGATAGGGCTTCGTTTTGTGACCGTGATGTGTGGTTGTGTGCGAGAGGAAGAAAAAGGAGGTGGAGTGTAGAGCGAGGATCACATCTCGGGCTTGGCTCGGTTGACTGGGTGAGGAAGAAAAGAAAAGGGGAATTGGGGAAAGATGGATGCAGCCAAACGACGAGTATGAATTATGGAGGCTTGATGTTCGGTCAGATCGGGTTATACGGGTTGTTTGTGACTCAACCAGACCCGACCAAGCACACCCAAAATTTCAAATTTTTCCACCCATTCCAACCTGTAAACCCAATTTTACAAACCCAAAATGCTATATTTTCATCGATTTTACACGATTTTGGGCGATTTGCACAGGTTGTGCTCACCCTTACCTCAATGTACCACAAAATGAAAACTACTATATCTCAATGACTTATATATGGAGATTGTAAGAATTAATTTACTACACTTACAGTAAAGGAAATATCTAATCAGGTGATCGCGAGGTAATGCAACTTTCCCATAAGTCTTTGGTATCTACCAGGATCAAATAAAAAGGCTTCCTGTATAGGTATAAGTTTAACATTAGAATACATAGGACCTTCGATCGATTAGTGGTGGGTATTGTCGTGGGTACACTAAATATAATAATACCTTACCTCAAAACTAACTTAAAGTAGTGGGAGTAAGGGTCGATCTCACAGTAACTAGTATTCCTTTTTGTGAATCAAATAAGGGGAGTTTAGTACTGTAAATAAATTAACAAAGTAAAAAGAGATCGATCAAAAATAACAAAATAAAAGAGTGATTAATGATGAAAGCGTTAGTTTCGATTGATATCTACCATAAAGGAATCGTATTGATTATTGATAACATAATCAATCTTAAATTGAGTAACTACCATTAAGATTTTATCATTGTTTCTCCTTAAGTTTAGTAATTGATGACATTCGCCTCAATTAACCTTAATTAACAAGTAATTTTTAGCACATCGATAAAGTATAATTTATTAATCACATAAAGAATTAGAGAAGTTGATAGAACTAAAACAATATAGACACATAGGCTATATTTAATTTAGTCAATCATTCACCATAAATTTAATAATTCATAATTATATAATTATTAATTTTATTTACCTCTTGAATCACAATGATAAAAACTTTGTTCAATATATAATTAAACATTAAATTGAAACAATGAAATCACTAGTCTGCAACCTAAATATAAATTGGAATAATCATGGAAAAAAGTGTCACGCCCCTAATTTTAGGAACGCGAATAACACTACTATCCGATAACTTTATCTTTATTTATTTACAATCAACTTCATATTATGTCATAACAGGATAATATCATACATTGGCAAAATCTCAACATAACTAATTATACATGCCAGGTCTACACTTATCAATTTTACAGCGGAAACAAAGATTCTGCTGTGACGTTCAGAGCAACTCTAGAGTATATTTATATTACAATTTATACACTGAGAGTTTAGAAACAATTTAGGCTCACCACGGAAGTACGAAACCTAGTCGATCAAGAAGCTGCAGGACCAAACTCTGGGTCTTTATATGAAAAATAAATCAATCACGTGTAGTGAGTCTTACAACTCAATGAGCAGATAAAACCTTTTATGACCTCTTAGGTCAACATATGAATGTACTCTTAATTTTAAAACTTATCACATTAAAAATTACAATTCAAAAGTACATTCATATGGGACCCGCATTTCAAATAATCTCTATTCAAACTCATATTCATATTCATATTCAATGCATAGGTAATGCGGTAAAAACGATACTAAAATCATGTTATGCATCATCATACTTCTTATGAAAATATTTAGAGGATCCCATATCACCACCATATCAGAGTTTAACCCCTTCCATACTTTGGTGCTATAGGATTTGCCTAAACTCAGCATTCCGCTGAAATTTGCCCTACTATCATTCAAGAGGACACGCGAAGGGACTCTATATGTGTATTTCCCAAGCACACAGCAAGGGAAGGCAAATCACATCTCATATAAATGGCATCTCGCCCATTTAGGAGGCATTCTGCTCTCCATCACATATTATTTCCCGTGTGTTGGCTCTCACACGAGGCTAGCACCACCTACTGCTATCTGAGGCAATCAAAGTGCACCAGGGCTAACATCACCTACTGTTAGGAGACAGTGTTTCCAATAGGATTCCTCCACAGAAATATCACATGCACATATGCCATATAATCCAGTATAAAATTCTCAATATAATACAGACTTTCAGTCTCTGTATGTTCATCTGTCAAAACTTCCCATTCAGGGGAATCATGTATACATGCCTATATCCGAGGCAAACATATCACTGTATGAATCAATATCATATGCATAACATATATCATTTGTCATATAATGAGAAATACATTTAAAAATCACATGTTCAATGTGTTTCAAAATTCATTTCAAAAGTCACTCTTCTTGAACCAGATATCATATTTCAATCGTTTCAAATATTCTAAACCATTTCAAGAACATATAAAAGTATAAATAACTTGTAAACATGCTCATTTATCAATGTAAAGTTCAAGAAGAGTAAAAACAAGCCATAGGAAGAATTATATACACACAGGGTAAGGGCTCCAGATTGGACAACCCTAAAATATACTTTTTCAATTTCTATTTGATCAAATTGACCTCAAAAACGTATCCGGAGAGTCCAAAAATCAAGAAAGCAACTTCGGGAACTTGGTCACTATTCACCACTGAAAAACACTATTCACCCGCCGGAAAAAACTATTCACAATGAAAAAAAAGGTTGTTAGATGGCCGAAACTATACATATCCTAAGATTTATCTAACTCCTGAATCCATCTACAGTGTCAGAATTTGAATTGGAGGTCTATAAGTAAAAGTTTCAGAATTTACCTTTTTTTGAGATTTTTTACTTCAAATCTACAGCGATTCAACGGTTGATTTGAAAAATTGATCGGTCAAAACTGCAGTATTCTTCGTCTTGAATCCAGTAACACCCTCAGTTTTGAGATCGAAAGCCAATAGGCATTCTAGATCTAGAGAGAAAATTAAAAATTACTATTCACTCACTATTCATCTTCTCGATTTTTTTCAAAATTTGCAAACAGTCGTTGTCTCCTTTCCCTCTTGTCTCCATTTTATTTTTTATTTTTTTTAATTATTATTATTTAATAATTGAATAATAGGATTTTATTTTATATAAATTTATATAAATTTCGTTTTTCATCCTAAAATATCTCAAAAATTTCTA
This sequence comes from Gleditsia sinensis, assembly GCA_037074535.1. Taxonomy (NCBI): domain Eukaryota; kingdom Viridiplantae; phylum Streptophyta; class Magnoliopsida; order Fabales; family Fabaceae; genus Gleditsia; species Gleditsia sinensis. The sequence goes on from CM073470.1 coordinate 49,512,437, forward strand.
AAAATTTATATTCTCATAAACCTTTAGTTAAACTCTTAAATCATGATTTTTCTTGATAAAAATTGTAATAAAAAAAATCTCAAAATAAATATCTTTTTACATATTAAAAGAAAGAATATTTCTAAAAATACAACAAAAATTCATTAGAGGCCAATATAATTATTTTAAGCAAAATAATAATTATGTTAATTAAAAGTCTACTTACTTTTAGCAGGACATAATCATTTTTAAACAAATAAAAATATATTTGTTTATAACAAAATGCTATCATTTAAAAATAAAAATTACTCTCCAAAAACGTAAATTCTCATATTTTCTTTGTACTTCTTTAACCCATGTGGTAAATATACATATTTTCTACGGTTCTTTTCCCTATTTTTTTGAAATTCTCTCTTTTATTCCAAATTTTATTTAATTGAAATTTACGGTTATTATGTTCTTCCCCCTTAAAGAAATTCGGTCTCTGAATTTCATCATCATAGTTGCAAATAAATACTAACCTCATTGTTCAAACAAATGCAGATATCTAGTGCGTATATCATCTTCTCTTTCCCAAGTAGCTTCCTCAAAAAAGTGATTTTTCCATATTACCTTCACTGTAGGTATTTCTTTTGACCGTAACTTCTTTACTTGTCTGTCCACTATTGCTACTGATTGTTCCTCATAGGTTAAATCTTCCTATAATTGAATATGTGGACATTGTATAACATGTGTAGGATCCGATAAATATTTTCGTAGTATAGACACATGAAAAACTGGATGAACAGTACCCAATTCAGGAGATAAAGTCAAACGATAAGCTACTGACCGATCCTATCAAGAATTTCAAATGGTCCTATATACCGTGGACTTAATTTCCCTTTCTTTTCAAATCTCACTACTTCCTTCATAGGAGATATTTTCAGAAAAATTTGTTCACCTATGGTAAATTCCAATGGGCGACGTCTATTATCAACATAGGCCTTCTGTCTACTCTGAGCTGCTAACAACCTTTCCTTAATTTATTTTACCTTGACCAGTGCATCCTGTACCATATCAGGCCCTAAAACCTTTGCTTCATCCATCTCAAACCATCTAATTGGGGAACGGCAACGCCTACCATATAATGCCTCAAAAGGAGCCATTTGTATATTAGCTTGATAACTATTGTTATAAGCAAATTCAGCTAGAAATCTTTTCCAACTACTTTGAAAATCTAAAACACAAGCCCGAAGCATGTCTTCCAATATTTAAATGGTTTGCTCATACTGCCCATCTGTTTGAGGATGAAATGTAGTACTAAGATTCAACTTCGTGCTCAAAACTTCTTAGAAAGCTCTCCAGAAACGAGCTGTAAATTGTGGTCCTCGATTAGAAATGATTGATATTGGCACTCCATGAAGCTTCACTATTTCATTTAAATATAATCTTGTATACTGAGCTACATTGTACGTAGTTTTCACTGGTAGAAAATGTGCTAACTTAGTCAACCTATCAATGATTACCCATATTGAATCAAACCCTTTTGGTGTTCTTGGTAACCCCGTAACAAAATCCATAGTTATTCTTTCTCATTTTCATTCAAGTATCTCTATCTGCTGATATAGTCCTGCAGGCCTTTGATGTTCCGCTTTCACCTGCTGACAAGTTAAACATTGAGACACGTAATCCACTATGTCTTTCTTCATACCTTCCCACTAATAAATTTCTTTTAGATCTTTATACATTTTAGTTATTCCACGATGAATTGTATACATAGATCTATGAGTTTCCTCTAAAATTTCTTTCTTAAGATCTTCTTTATCGGGTACACATAATCACTTGCCAAATCTCAGAATTCCTTCAGAGTCTACAGTAAACTCAACTTCACCATTCTTCACTTCTTCAATTTTCTTGCACAAATAAGCATCCTCTTTCTATGCCTTTTTCACCTGCTCTATAAAAAATGATTGAAACTGCATATGAGCTAACAATATTCTAGGCTCCTTTACTTCCATTACTACCCCATCACTTTCTAGCTTATGCATCTATTTAACTAAGGGCCTTCTTACCATTGTAATATGAGCTAAACTACTTATAGACTTCCTACTTAATGCATTTGCCACAACATTGGCCTTACATGGATGGTACAGTATTGTGCAATCATAATCTTTAAGTAATTCCATCCATCGTCTTTGTCTCAAGTTAAGATCTTTTTGTTAAAAAATATACTTGAGACTTTTATGATCTGTATAAATGTCGCATGTCTCACCATACAAATAATGCCTCCAAATTTTAAGAGCAAAAACTACTGCTGCCATTTCTAAATCATGAGTTGGATAGTTTTGCTCATATGGTTTAAGCTGTCTAGATGCATATGCAATAACTTGACTATTTTACATCAACACACATTATAATCCAATTCTTGATGCATCACAGTATACTGTATATCCTCAAGTACCTGAAGGAATAGCTAATATTGGCGCCGTAATCAAGCATTCTTTAAGTTTATGGAAACTTCTTTCACATTCATCTAACTAGTCAAACTTTATTCCCTTTCTTGTCAACCTTGTTAAAGGAGCAGTTATCTTTGAAATTTTTTTAACAAATCTGCGATAATAGCCTGCTAAACCAAGGAAACTACAAATCTCTGTAACCGTCGTAGGGCGTGGCCATTTCTGCACCACTTCTATCTTTTTAGGATCAACTTGAATACCATCCTTAGTAACCACATGCACTAGGAAGGTAACACTACTAAGCCAAAATTCACATTTTGAAAACTTAGCATATAGCTGGTGTTCCCTCAAGGTTTACAATGCTATTCTTAAATGCCGCTCATGAACTTTTTGAATATACCATGATATCATCTATAAATACAATGACGAATTGATCCAGGAAAGGTTTGAACACTCTATTCATTAAATCCATAAATGTAGCTGGGGAATTTGTTAAACCAAGTGGCATTACTAAAAACTCGTAATGCCCATACCGAGTCCTAAAAGTAGTTTTCAGAATATCCTCCTTCTTTATCCTTAATTGATGATACCCAGATCTCAGATCAATTTTTGAAAAATATTGGGCACCCTGTAACTGATCAAACAAATCATCTATTCTGGGTAAAGGATAGTTGTTTCGTGTAGTCACTTTGTTCAACTGCCTATAGTCAATACATAGACGTAGGGATCCATCTTTTTTTTTCACAAAGAGAACAGGAGCACCCCAAGGAGATGTACTGGGTCGGATAAAACATTTATCTAATAAATCTTGTAGTTGCTCTTTTAATTCTTTAAGTTTTACAGGTGCCATCCTATAAGGAGGTATGGATATTGGTTGTGTTTCAGGGAAGAGGTTAATACTAAACTCAATCTCTCGGTCTGGTGGTAATTCAAGTAATTCCTCAAGAAACACATCAGGGAATTCTCTAACCACTGGAACCTGCTTTACACTGGTGTACTTCATATCAACATCTTTGACTATTGCTAAATACCCCTAGCATCCTTTTTGTAACAGCTTATAAGCTGTTAAAGCAGAGATTAAGTTATTAGGCACTTCACTACGATCTCCTTGTATCATGAAAGAAGCTTCTCCGGGAATGTTAAACTTAATCACTTTAAGGTGACAATCCAGAATGGCATGTCATGATGCCAACTAATCCATTCTCAGAATCACATCAAAATCTATCATATCTAAAACTATCATATCCACAAAAGTCTCCTTATCTTCTATCGAAATCTTGCATGCTTTATACACGTCATTTACTAGTAAAAATTCTCCCATTAGAGTAGCAACTATGAAAGAACAATGTAAACTAGCAAGATCTCTATCCAATTTCTTAGCAAAGCATGGTGATATATAAGAATGAGTAGAACCAGGATCGAACAAGAAATATGCTTTATGGGAACATACTGATAATGTACCTATCATAACTACATTTGAAGCTTGAGCATCTTGTCGTGTCAAGGCAAAAACTCGAGCTGGTTCTCAGCCTTGACTTCCTGGTCCTCTACCAGTACCACCACTACTTGCTTGAACTGAAACTACTCTATTTGGTCATGCTGGCACAGATGTAGGAGGTGAAGCTGGTTGTACCGATGTTTGATTGAAACTTCGTAGTTGTGGGCAATTCTTCATCAAATGACCTATTTGTCCACACTTAAAACATGCACCAGTTTCTCTACGACACTGTCCGGTATGAGGCCTGCCATAATTAGGACATGGTGGAATTGATCTTGAATTTTATTGGCTAACAGGTCTCATATCTCTTTGATTCATTCTTTGCTTGTTGATATTCACTGATGTCTAATTAGAGCTACCAGTTCCTGTTTGAGTGAAGCGTTGTAGATTTTGAAATCATGATCCTCTAACATTAAGATTATAACTTGTTTGAGCATTACTATCTCGCTCTCTTTTTCTTTTCTTTAAACTTTCAATATCTGCTTGCTCCCGTGCTTCCATCATTCTAGCGCAATCCACAGCTGCTGAATAAGTTGAAAAATGATTCATCTGAGGGCCCACCGATTTAAACAACAAGTGTATCAATCCTGAGATAAACTTCTTAATTCTATGTCTTTCAGTAGGAACTGTAACATCCCTAATTTCGTTTCTTTTATTGATAAAAGTACATAAAAATTTAATTAAGGAAATAAAATTTATTAAATAATATTTTAGATATCTAAGGAAATATAATCCTTAGAAATTCTTCACCTTATGTATATGCATAGAAAATGTTTCTAACATTAAGAGAACAAATAAAGAGGGAAAACCTAATAGGAAAAAAAATTAGAAATAACCTATATTTCCATATCATGTTCAGAAAATTAGTTATGCATATTTTTCTATAGCTCTGTCTTTTAGTGCAGGTTGGATCGAGTACTTTATGTTGGGCAGATCCCAGAAGCAAATAAAATGTTTGTGGTCGAGTTGGCTTAGATCCCGGTGAAGGTACAACCACCTGTACCTGTATCTTCGGAATTGGTCAACCAGAATAAATAAGATGTAGATTTTTATGTGTTTGATATGTTGTACGTATGTTTTGATTAATGACATGTATGTGAACTCTGTATTGTATAAATTAAATAAATGTTATATTGAGTTAAGTTGTAACAAGGTAATAACTTCATGGTATTTTAAAAAAAAATTTGATACTTAAATGGAGTTGTTACATAATTGGTATCAGAGCAGGTCGATCCTAAATGGCCAGTGGGTGGATGGTTATCTGAATCGATCTTATAGTGTCTTGAGTATGTTGTGGTTGTGCTGTGTAGGGGATCAGTGATTCATATAGGTAAGAAATTACTAGTGTTTCCTATCTATATGCCGAGGTGGTGTTATGATTGCTATTAAATATTTTTGAACTAACTATTGGGCTTGATCACCTCAATAGCAGCATAACTTTGTTTTTGCCATAGTAGGAAATGGCACCACCAAGGAGGAATCTAGCAACCAATGCAGAGTAAACCCTGCACAACCTGGCCACGGCAATTCAAGACCAAGTCATGACTACCAACCAAATTTTACAATATCTTCATAATGCTAATAACCCAAATGGTGAGAATGGTGCTAACAACCGGATGGCTGGAAAAGATAATGGCATATCCGAGTTCTCGAGGACTAGACCACCTTGTTTCTAAGGTGGCTATGACCCAACGGTAGTCGAAAGGTGGATTAGGGAATTAGAGAAAATCTTTGAAGTGATGGGCTGTACTGAAGAGTGATGTGATCTTAATTAAGCATGATTTTAATACCTTTATGCTTACCTTTTGTTTGATTTAAGTAAAATATAATTAGGAATTAGCTTAGTTTTGTGTTTTATGTTGTAGGAACAAAGGAAGAAGAAAATGGAAGAAAAAGATAAGAAAATCATGAAAAATGCTGATTTCTGACCTTTCGTCACTAATGGAAGCATATCTCACTCATTTTAGTTCCGATTGAGCTGATTCCAGTGGCTATGGAAAGAAGAAACATAGAGCTACAACTTTCGTGTTTGGCACTTTGGCAAAATCTGACGTTTTCTAGGCGCCGCGGTGCTCACAATACAGCGTCGCGGCGGCCCGTCATGGATGTCTCGTAGCGCCGCGGCGCTGGTTGTTGGCGCCGCGGCGTCCTTGCCCCAGAACCACGAGCGCCGCGGCGCTGCATGGGTGCGCCGCGGCACCCCGTGGATGAAGCTTCACAGCGCCGCGGCGCTGAACTTATGCGCCGCGGCGCCGCCGCTCCGGAAGTCGCGATTTTAGAGTTTTTTCGCCTAATTTGAAGCCTAATTGATGGAGATTTGACCTAAAAACTTTCCTACTTCGACTAGGAGGGTTTAATCTATAAAAAGGAAGGAAAGTAAGCAGAGAAGGCATCGATTCATTCAGCAAAGAATTCATTCAAGTTCTCAACTCTTTTCTTTACTTCTTGTTTAGTTTTCTATGGCCCTGCGCGGCTAATTTACTTTAGTTGGTTGAGGGAGATTGAAACCTCAAGGGATTTGATGTCATTGTGAGATACGAATTTGATTTCATTGCATTCAATCTTAACCGGGTATTGTTTATTCATCTGTTCTTATTTTCTTAATATTATGCATGTGATTGCTAGGAGGCCTACTAGTATATTGTATGTGTAGCTGCTGAATTAGGTTTTGAACAAAGCTTTTATTACTTGATTCGTGAAGCAAATAGGATTAAGGATTTTGGATTATAAATCGTTAACCCTATGATGAATATCAACTAAATTGAATATAACCGATGTGCTTGTATTCGTTTAGCTCTATTAGTTTCTCTTGTTCTTCATGCGGTTAATAAGTTATGCTTTACCGATGTGCTAAAGGATTGCTTGTTAATTAGAGTATAATTAGTGCGATTGTCATTAATTTACTAGCCTTAAGGAGGAATTGGGATAGAATCCCAATGATAGATATTTGGTTTAAGATTGATAATTTTGTCAATGATCAATGCAATCCCTTGATGGTGAATATCGACCGAAACCAACGCTTTTCTCATTAATCACTTTCTCTCAATTATTTTTGCTATTGTTTACTTAATTTTAATTGCGACTCTCAATCCCCCCTTTCTAAATCACATAAGGTAATTCCAGTCTCTGTGGGATCGACCCTTACTCCCACTACTACAGGTTAGTGTTAAGGTAAGGTTTTAATTTGGGCGTGCCTGCGACAGTGCGCACCAAAGAGCAGCAAATTATTTTACTGCATATATGTTAAAGGATGAAGCAGGATACTGGTGGCGTGGAGCTAGAGAACTTTTAGCTCATCAGGGAAGTTAGATCACCTGGCAAGTGTTCAAGGACATTTTTTTTGAAAAGTACTTTTCAAGTACTGTATGGGCAGAGAAAGAGATCGAATTTTTCCAACTCAGGCAAAGCAGCATGACCGTGGACCAGTATATCGCAAGGTTCGAGGAGCTGTCTAAGTTCTCCTCTTATCTGCGATATAATCTAGATGAAGCATGGAAGGCGGTTAAGTTTGAAGCGGGAATAAACCCGGAGATAAAGAATGCTGTTATAGCTATGAAGATCAGGGAGTTTGTACCTCTAATAAATAAATGCAGACTCTTGGAAAAAAGTTTAAAGGCAGTAAAGGATGAAAAGCAAAGGCGAAACCTATGGAAAAGGAAGGATTGCGGGTCCTAGGCCTTTTCAACAAGACCTCGCCTCAATCAAGTGCGCTAAGTGCGGACGCATGCATGGTAACCGGCCATGCTACATGGGACAGGATGTCTGCTTCAATTGCGGACAGAAGGGACATTTTGTGAAAAATTGCCCACAAAATGTGGGAAAGCAGCCAGAACAAAGGCCTCAGGTGAAAGGAAGGGTTTTCATCCTGAGCGGCCAAGAGGCAGCCCAATCTTCTGAAATGATTCAAGGTACATGCTATATCTATGGATTTGCTCTTATGGTGTTATTTGACTCTAATGCTAGTCATTCATTTATATCGGAAGAATGTATTAAGAAGTTTCAGTTCCCTATTTCTGAAACTCCCTATGAGCTATCCGTAGTAACCCCTACAGGGGAACGGGTATTAGCTTCCTCTGTATGTAAGGACTGTCAAGTCACCATCCAAGAGAGAACGTTTTCTATAGACCTTGTCTGTTTACCTTTAAGAGGTATTGAGGTCATTCTAGGGTTAGACTAGATGTCTAGAAATCGAGTCTTGTTGAATTGTTGTAACAAGACCGTTGAATTTCTACCTCCTACTCCGAAAGATGAGGTCCAATTATTGATGCTAAATGCCAATCAAGTTAATAGGGAGTTGAAGAATGGAGTACTTGGATACATTCTCTTGTATTTATCAAACCTAGAAGTCGAATCGAAGCTGGATGAAATCCCAATAGTCAACGAGTTTCCTGAAGTATTTCCATCAGATATTCCAGGCTTACCTCCTAAGAGAGAGATAAAGTTCTCTATTGATCACTTACCTAGGACAGGGCCTATCTCTATTGCACCATATCGAATGGCCTCGAAGGAACTACAAGAACTAAAGAAGCATTTGGAGGAACTATTAGACAAGTAATTCATTAGACCGAGTGTATCACCTTGGGGAGCTCCTGTATTGTTTGTTAAGAAGAAAGACGGGAGCTTGAGACTATGCATAGATTACAGACAGCTGAATAAAGTGACTATAAAAAATAAGTACCCTCTCCCTAGGATAGATGACTTATTAGATCAATTGAAGGGTGCCTCCATCTTTTTTAAAATTGACTTGAGGTCAAGATATCATCAAATTAGGATTAAGGAGGAGGACGTACTAAAAACTTCCTTCAGGACTAGGTATGAGCACTATGAGTTTCTCGTAATGCCCTTCGAGTTGACGAATGCACCTGCAATTTTCATGGATTACATGAATCGCATTTTTTGACCCTACCTAGATCAATTTGTTGTAGTGTTCATTGATGACATCTTGATATACTCTAAGACTGAGAAAGAACATGAACAACATCTCCGAATCGTGCTGCAAGTGCTGAAAGAGAAAAATTTATATGCCAAATTGGAGAAGTGTGAATTTTGGCTGTCAGAGGTGAAGTTTCTCGGACATGTCATCTCTAATAGTGGGGTAGCCGTAGATCCTAGCAAGACGGAAGTGGTGATTCAGTGGGAGAGACCAAAGATGATTACGGAAGTCAAAAGTTTCCTGGGTTTGGCAAGATACTACAGGAGGTTTATACAAAACTTCTATCGTATAGCTTTGCCATTGACTAAATTGACCAGGAAGGGAAGTCCTTTCAAATGGACTGATCAATATGAAGCTAGTTTTCAGGAGCTTAAGACAAGAGTGACAACTCCTCCAATTTTAATTATTCCAGACCCCACAGGACATTTTGAAGTGTATAGTGACGCTTCAAAGAAAGGACTAGGGTGTGTGCTAATGCAAGACAAGAGAGTAGTTGCTTATGCCTTTAGACAACTAAGACCCCACGAAGGAAACTATCCAACCAATATTGGACATACCAGCTAGTACCTGTATCCATATTGGACATTGACGTGAAGCAACTAAGAAATAAAACCATTCCCCTAGTTAAGGTGTATGGGAAGGTTTGACTCCGGAAAAAACAACTTGGGAGCTGGAAGAAGTCATGAGGAAGAAATATCCGCAATTGTTCTTATAAGGTAATTTCTAAAATTTTGAGGACAAAATTTCTTTTAGGGGGAGAGAAATGTAACATCCCTAATTTCGTTTCTTTTATTGATAAAAGTACATAAAAATTTAATTAAGGAAATAAAATTTATTAGACAATATTTTAGATATATAAGGAAATATAATCCTTAGAAATTTCTCACTTTATGTATATGCATAGAAAATGTTTCTAACATTAAGAGAACAAATAAAGAGGGAAAAATCTAATAGGAAAGAAATTAGAAATAACATACTAAAGAGATGCAAAATTCTTAGATAAGGAAGATAAATTTTTAGAAACAAGAAAAGGTCTTAAAATTTCAAGAACATTGAATTAGGGTAATTTTTCCTAATTCAAGAATTAGAGTTACCAAGTTTAAAATTTTTACCCATACATTGGGCTTTTACCTATGGATACTTCATATAGAGTTTTTCCACTTCACATAAGTTTCTAGCAAGCCATTGGATAACCTAAGCAAGAATGGTCCAAAAATTATGAAAATGTGACCAAACCCTCCAAGAAAGGTAGAATTTTATCCAAAGCAAAGAAAATGGGTAGGAATAAGCCCATAATGGGTAGGAATAAGACCAAATCCAAGAGAAAAAATAAAATAAAATAAATTAGGTGATGATATAATAATGTAATAATAAAGATTAGGTTACATGGCATTAAGACAAAAATTGAGCAAGTGGTGTGATTCTACATTCATCATTTTGGCAAGTGGCATGATAATACAAGGCTTTAGGACAAAAACATCTATATCCTACACTCATAATTCTAGCAAGTGGTATGATAATACATGGCATTAGGACAAAACATTCATATCCCACACAAATAATATCAACCAAATAATGGAGATTCAAGGGCTAGAAATTTGACACCTAAAAAGGCAAACATATCATACTTGTCTAAGACAAAAGAAAATGGAAAAGAATCCCTAAATCAAAGGGACCTTGTCCCTTATCTTAAGAACATATCATCATAATTTTCAAAATACAAATCTCCTTTTCCTATGCATATCTTGACTAAGGAAGAGGAAGACAAGAACATAAGTTGTTTGTTTTCCAAAAATTCAACAAAGTGTATCCTAATTGTGATAAGGTAGACCCATGATCATGAAAGGTGAATTATTTGGTGGTCTATATAAGAAAACCCACCCTTACAACATTATAATTTCGTCCAAGTGAGGTAGAGGAAAAATAGAAGCAAGGTAGAGTGAGGAAAGGAGAGGAAGAAAGGAAGAAAGAGGAAGGAGAAGTCTAAGGAACTAAGTGCTCCAGGTAAGTTTAACAATATTTCTTTTTAAAGAAAACTTTTGAAACTTATAATATTTATATGAGATTTTGATCTTAGAACTTTTATGATTGGTCATGATGTTGCTATATCATGTTACATATTGATCTTGCATGTGATGTATGTTTGAATACTTAGGTTGGTGTAGATAGTTCTGCATGGGTATGGCTATGGGTTGCAGAATTTTAAGCTTCGGTGTTTTAATTTATGGGAACAATCTATAAGGAATTAAAATAAATGGTTAACATATGAATTATAGATATATGTTTCATGGATTTTTAGCCATTGGAATCATTCAATTTAGAGTTCATATGAGGAAGATATGTTCCGATTAGTAAACAAAAGTCAGAAAATGGTTAATCAGGGAAGAATATGTTAGGATAGCTTCGGTGTTTTAAATTTTGGGAAAATGATATAAGGAATTAAAATAAATGGTTAAAATATGAATTATAGATTTTTGTGTCATGGATGTTTAGCCACTGGAAGCACTTAATTTGGAATTCTTATGTGGGAGATATAGTCAGATTAGTAAGTAAAGGTTAGAACCTGCCTGAGAAGAAATAATATTGACTTTAAGGGAGTAATAACACCATGATTTATTACTATTTGGCTGATATGATTAACATAAGAGTTTTAGATAATTGTCTTAGCTTTCCATAGACACCAAGATCACCTCAATCGGAGTTAAAATGAGGGGGTTATACTCTGATTCTTGAGCAAAGGTCACAGAGCACGGTCAGGCCGTGTTCTGGTTGCTTTAAGCACGGGCTAGCCGTGTTCGGGGCTGTTTTTGAGTACATTTGAAGTATTTTTAAAGCATGGCCGTGTCCTGGAACATGGCTAGACCGTGTTGGAAGCTGGTTAAGCCTATTTGCAACATTTTTCTACCCTAGATGAACCTCTTTAACTCTAGGGTAATAGTAGAAATCAAATTGGAGAACAATGCTCTATAAATTTGTTAGAACATGTGTTGGAAATGATATAAATATGAAGAAAATTACTAAAGGCCAAGTATAAAGAGAAGGTTTGATATGATGAAAACCTGCATCAAGAAAATAAAGAAATAAAATTAATATTCAAAAAAGAAGACGAATCTTATAAATGAAAATAATAAATGACTAGTATATACCATAGCCATTGCCATTGTATGAACTTCTTACCATCTTAAGTGTGAAATTTTGACATGGAAATATTTTATAAAGTGATATTTGAAATGGTTATGTTCATGGCATGATTACCAATGATTTATGGTAATAGTTATATTTTGATGAACATACTTGTTATTGAAAATATATTTTTGGCTATCATTGTGAAAAGAAAAGAAATGAGCATGATCACATGGCAATCCGTGTGGTGCACCAGTAGGGGACGCCCTACCAACAGTTATGATTATGATTATGAGAAAAGAAAGAGAAAGTGTGTCATGTCGGACGGAGCGAGAAAAGGCCGTATCGGAGAGTAGAGGATACTCCCCCTGACCGGGGTAGTTTGAAATGAGAATAAGTTGTTGGCCATCATATGATATTCTAAAAATAGTTACTCCTATCATACATATTATTACTGTATGATTCTTTTGTGCATAGATATAATGCATTCATGTGACCAAAGATATTTTCTGTAGTTTATACAGTTGAACATGATGTGATGAGCTATATTGATGATGATTTATTGTTGAACTTACTGGGATTTAATTCTCACTATATTTCCATATCATGTTCAAAAAATTAGTTATGCAGATTTTTCTATAGCTCTGGCTTTTAGTGCACTTTGGATCGAGTACTTTATGTTGGGCAGATCTCAGAAGCAAATAAAATGTTTGTGGTCGAGTTGGCTTAGATCCCGGTGAAGGTGCAACCACCCGCACCTGTATCTCTGGAATTGGTCAACCAGAATAAATAAGATGTAGATTTTTATGTGTTTGATATGTTGTACGTATGTTTTGATTAATGACATGTATGTGAACTCTGTATTGTATAAATTAAATAAATGTTATATTGAGTTAAGTTGTAACGAGGTAACAACTTCATGGTATTTAAAAAAAAAATTTGATACTTAAATGGAGTTGTTACAGGGACCAGATATGGTGCATATCTGGACAATTGGATAAAACGAATATTGTATTTAGAAACATTCATATTCGATGTTTGTCTTAATTCCTTAAACTCTCTGGCCCTCTTGTCCTTTTCACTCATTGGCAGAAAGCAATTCATAAATGCTTCCTTAAATTCTTCCCACTCCATTGGTGGTAAAATAACTGTCCATCCTTGTACATGTGTCTCAAACCAAACTTGGGCCACATCAGATAGTTGAAAAGATACCAGTTCAACAGATCTTCTACTAGAACACCCCAGAGCTCTAAAGACTTGTTCCACAGCATTAATAAATATTTGTGGGTCTTCTTAAACATTTGACCCAGAAAAAGTAGGAGGTTTCAACTTAAGGAATTACAGTAATGACACCTCAATTCCTATAAGCTTGTCCTCTTGCTCAGCTGTTCTTCCCAGTTCTTGCCCTTCAGGAGAATTTTCTGCTGGTTGGCCTTCCTTTCTACCTTGTTCCACTATAAATTCAGCCAATGTCTCTAAACTCCTATGTATACCAGCAATTATATCTGTGGTTCTATCATGTGGCTCCTGAGGGGGTTATATTCTTTCCTCAGGAACTTTATTAGATACATGGGTCTATTCATCTTGTCTTGGGGTTCTCAGACCCCGTGCACGCCCTCTACCTCTACCTCTAGGTTGGCCTCTACCACGACCTCTTTGTACTGGAATTGTAGATAGTGTAGAATCTTCAGTAAAGGGTGCACGATCTACAGCTTCTTCTTTAGTGACCGCTCTAGTTCTTGGCGGCATCATTTACTATGCAGAATAAAACACCCTTTTAAGATACTATATTATTTATTCAAATCTTACACTAGGAATTTAAGCATATTTGGAATAGGAAGGAAATGAATATCCTATAGAATCCCTCACTAGCACATGAAGTATAAATATGTCCGGCTCATATCGATACTAAAGGCCTTACTAAAGAATCATTTGCTCTGATAGCCACAGGGAAACCTAATGCTCTGATACTAACTTGTCACGCCCCTAATTTTAGGAACGTGAATAACACTACTGTTCGATAACTTTATCTTTATTTATTTACACTCAACTTCATATTATGTCATAACAGGATAATATCATACATTGGCAAATCTCTACATAACTAATTATACATGTCAGGTCTACACTTATCAATTTTACAGTAGAAACAAAGATCCTGCCTGTGACGTTCAGAGCAACTCTAGAGTACATTTATATTACAATTTATACACTGAGAGTCCAAAAACAATTTAGGCTTACCATGAAAGTACGACACCTAGTCAATCAAGAAGCTGCAGGACCAAACTCTGGGTTTTTATCTGAAAAATAAATCAACCATGTGTAGTGAGTTTTACAACTCAGTGAGCAGATAAAACCTTCTATGACCTCTTAGGTCAACATATGGATGTACTCATGATTTTAAAACTTATCACATTGAAAATTACAGTTTAGAGGTACATTCTTATGAAAATATTTGGAGGATCCCATATCAGAACCACCATATTAGAGTTTAACCCCTTCCATACTTTGGTGGTATAAGATTTACCTAAACTCAATATCCCGCTGAGGTTTGCCCTACTACCAATCAAGAGGACATGCGAAAGGACTCTATATGGGTATTTCCCAAGCACACAGCAAGGGAAGGAAAATCACATCTTATATAAATAGCATCTCGCCCATATAGGAGGCAATCTGCTGTCCATCACATATCATCTCCCGTGTGTTGGCCCTCACACGAGGCTAGCACCACCCCCTGCTAGCTGAGACAATCAAAGTGCACCAGGGCTAACATCACTTGCTGTTAGCAGACAGTGTTTCTAATAGGATTCCTCCACAGAAAATATCACATGCACATATGCCATATAATCCAGTATAAAATTCTCAATATAATACAGACTTTCAGTCTCTGTATGTTCATCTGTCAAAACTTCCCATTCAGGGGAATCATGTATACATGCCTATATCCGAGGCAAACATATCATTGTATGAATCAATATCATATGCATAACATATATCATTTGTCATATAATGAGAAATACATTTAAAAATCACATGTTCAATGTGTTTCAAAATTCATTTCAAAAGTCACTCTTCTTGAACCAGATATCATATTTCAATCATTTCAGATATTCTAAACAATTTCAAGAACATATAAAAGTATAAATAACTTGTAAACGTGCTCATTTATCAATGTAAAGTTCAAGAAGAGTAAAAACAAGCCATAGGAAGAATCATATACTCACAGGGTAAGAACTCTAGATTGGACAGCCCTAAATTGTAATTTTCCAATCTCTATTTGATCAAATTGACATAAAAAACGTATCCAAAGGGTCCCCAAATTAAGAAAGCAACTTCGGGAACTTGGTTATTATTCACCGCCGAAAAATACTATTCACGACGAACAAAAAGGCTGTTAGATGGCCAAAAATATACATATTCTAAGGTTTATTTAGCTCTTAAATCCATCTACGGTGTCAGAATTTTAATTGGAGGTCTCTAAGTAAAAGTTTCAGAATTTACCTTTTTCTAAGATTTTGTACTTCAGATCTACGGCGATTCAACGGCTGATTTGAAAAATTGATCGATCAAAACTGTAGTATTCTTCGTCCTGAATCCAGTAACACCATCAGTTTTAAGATCGGAAGCCAATAGGCACTCCAGATCTAGAGAGAAAGTTGAAGGTTACTATTCACTCACTATTCATCTTCTCGATTTTTTTTCAAAATTTGCAGATAGCCGTTGTCTCCCTTCCCTCTTGTCTCCGTTTTATTGTTTTTTTAAATTATTATTATTTAATAATTGAATAATAGGATTTTATTTTATATAAATTCATATAAATTCCATTTTTCATCCTAAAATATCCTAAAAATTTCTAAAAATTTAGATTCTCATAAACATTTAGTTAAACTCTTAAATCATGATTTTTTTATTATAAAAATCGTAATAAAAAAAATCTCAAAATAAATATCTTTTTACATATTAAAAGAAAGAATATTTTTAAAAATACAACAAAAATTCATTAGAGGCCAATATAATTATTTTAAGCATAACAATAATTATTTTAATTAATAGTCTACTTACTTTTTGTAGAACATAATCATTTTTAAATAAATAAATAAAATATTTGTTTATAGCAAAATACTATCATTTAAAAATAAAAATTACGCTCCAAAAATGTAAATTCTCATATTTTCTTTGTAGTTCTTTAACCCATGTAGTAAATATACATATTTTCTACAGTTCTTTTCCCCATTTTTTGAAATTCTCTCTTTTATTTCAAATTTTCTTCAATTGGAATTTACGATTATTATAAAAAGAATGGATGAATAATCAATACTCAATTAAAATTGAACTAACTAACTCAAACCCACATCTCACAATGCATAAAAGATCCTTTAGGTTTCATTCTTCCTCAACCAAAGAAAAGGAAATTAGCCACGCAAGGCCATAAGAGAATTCAAGAGAAAAAGATACTTGAGGATTTGATGATTAGATCCTTGATCCCCCTTACTTATAGATCAAAAGGTCTTAAATGAGGATTCATTCTAGGTCAATTCTCAGCCCATCGTACTTAAATTGGAGACAAAATAACCTAAAAATCATAGGGTCCTTCCTCTGGTACGGCAATGGTTGGCTCTATTGGGACACAGCATCGTGGCGCTCTAAACATGCTCATTAAAGCCTAATTTCTGGGTATGCTAGTGTCATGGCGCTCACTTGGGCGTCGCAATGCTCTGGAAAGCCTTAACTCATTGTGTCGCGACGCTCACTTGCGAGCGCCGCCATGACCTGATTTCTCTAGATTTTACTAAAGTATGAAAGTTATAACTCTTTGTCTTAACTTTCCATATATGCTAGAATCACCTCAAGTAGAGCTCATATGAGAGAGATATACCCCAATTAGTAACAAAAATTTGAAATTTAGCATTTTCCATGATTTTGCCCTTCTTTTCCTCTTCTTTTCTTCTTTATTCTTAAAACACAAAACACAAAACTTAATTAATTCCTAATCATATTTTATTTAAATCAAACAAAAATAAGTTTAAAGATATTAAAATCATGCTTAATTATAAACACATTAAATACCCTCCACACTCAACATTTTGCTTGTCCTCAAACAAAATAATCCCTAAAGACAAAAACAAAAATCAATATATGTAGTGAGTGTTAGGCTAACCAAGCTTTTGCCTTATTACATGAAAATATGCTCAAGAAAAATTTCAAAAGGTCATAAACATGCACAAAATTAACTTAAATGCAATCCATAATATTTTTCTCTTGAATCCTAAGTGTGTGTGTATTTTTGAGTCAATAAATTTTCTTTACCCAGATGAGTTTATGTATCTCAAAATTTTGAATGCGGATCTCTAATTAGTTTATAATTTTTATAGGCTTACTTTTCATGCCACTCCCTACTAATATAGGTCAAAACTACCTTTAGGATAAAAAAGACTTTATTCATCTTGTAATGTGGTCAAGGTATAAGGTAAGATAAAGGGTATAAATTTAAGATCAAACACCTAGCACTACATGATTAATTTTGATTTCTTGAGCTTTCTCAAGTTTGGGAGATTTTCCCTCACACTCATTTTTTTGCTTTGACTAAATTTAATTCATTCCTTTGCTTGGTTCTCTATTTCTTTTCCTTCACACATTGTATAGGCTTTTGTCCTTTCTTTTTCAATTTTTCTTTCCTTTGGATTTTTCTTTTCTTTCTTTTGCTCCACCCTTCCACCATTTGGTCAATAAAACTCTACAAATATTTTAAAAAATAATCATGGAGTGAGTGAATAAAGTCAAAAATAAGGATATTTATCACAAAACTTGGCTTTTGGCTCTTTTATGGATATATAATAAAAAGTTAATTAGACTCAAATAGAGGAACTAAGGATATATAATTGCCTTAGGTTAGGCTTAAAGGCTCAATCTATCAAATAATATCTAAATCATATCCTAAATAATAGTATTAGCCTAAGATTTCACTTTGAGTAGCATTCAAATAATTTCTAAAATCCTATTGAGATGATAAAATTCTTGAGTTACATAAACCGTCTTTAAGTAAAAAAAAATGCCTAAAGTTATTGTGCTAAAAGATTCTAAGATTCTAAAGTAAAAAAATAAATTGCAAAGAAGTAAAAATTGCAAACAATCATGAATTTTATACATTTTTCAAGAGCTAACAAAATTTTGGGCAGTCATATCATTAGCTATTAACTGTGCCTAACAAATCAAAACAAACATTGAAACACTCACACAATCACTCAACTTGTTGAATGCAAAAAAATGCAATGATAGGGAATATAAGAAAATTAATGCTCAAATAGGGTCACAATCATTCAAGAAAATATTCTTTCACCCCTACACTCAAACTTTACATTATACTCAATGTAAAATAAAGATGAAAATAAGAGGAGGAGATATGAAGCGATTTAAGTCAAGTGAACTTCTCTGAATTTGTTTGGGGTGGAATGAGAGTGTTGCATTACTGGACCCTAAATTTTTTTGATTTTCACCTCTTTTATTTTAGGAATGACTATGTTGGGTTGCTTCTCAATTAGCGCATTTGTTTAATGTTGTTGGCTCGACTCAAAGCTCCCTATGTCATTCACATATGATCCTTAATGTCCATTTTAATTTGAAATTTTTGGGACTAATTCAAGCTTTGAAGTTCTACTACATTATAAGCAAACATATTAGTAATAACAAGGGGTCCAAATCAAGGAAAATTTTTCTTACCTTTGTTGGGTTTAGTGCCTTTGACCGATAAAACTTGATGTAATTCTACAGCTAGATCTATGCCTTTAAGGTTTGCAATAGTTCTTGCAATGTCGCTTAATGCATCCTTTTTTTGAGAACCCAGATTTGGCAACTATGATAGGTGGCGCATCTCTAATTTTTAAGTATTTCAAGTGATTAGGAAGATATGTCAGATTTGATCCATGATCTTGCAAAATAGAAGATGCACATGTTTAATTAGAATTTGGTAACAAAGTAGGGGGGTCCTTTCCTTTTTGCTGCAATTTTGGAGTTACTTTTAATGCTCCAATATTCCCTTGCAAGTTAACACTCAAGGCTGGTTCCTCAACCTTTTTCTTTGAAGGCTCAACATCTTGTGCTACAAAGTCTATTATATTAATAGTATAAGTAGTGAGATCTTTCATGACATTACAATTACATAAATTTGTAATTTTACCTTCAAATTCCATTGTTAATGTGCCACTATGAACATCTATTACGGCTTTGGATGTCTTTAAAAATGGTCTCTCTTGCCAAATTGGAGTAGTTTGATCACTATTTTCCATATTAAGTATATAAAAATTAGTAAGGAAAATTAAATCATCAACTTGCACTAAAAAATCATCTACCACACTCTCAAGAAAGGTATTAGATTTATCAGTCAATTGAATCATAACACCAATTTCTTTCAAAGGTCATAGTGCTAAATATGCATAAACTGTAACATCCCCGATTTTTCCTTATATTACTAATTAGAATTTTCTCCAAGGAGGAGAAAGTGTTTTGGATCTCAAGGGAGGACTAAATTATTTTATAATTTTACTTAAGTCGAACAAGATCTTAGGATGGTTAAAATAACATTTATATCATTTCATTGAAATGATAAATATAAAAGTTGTAGATAATTTTCTTAGCTTTTTATAGGCTTTGAAATCACCTCAATTGGAGTTCGTATGAGGAGATATGGTTGAATAAGTGAAAAAATATCATAGAACACGGCCAGGCTATGTTTTGGATTGCTTCAGCATGGGTAGGCCATGTTCGAGGCTATTTTTGAGCACGTTTGAATTATTTTTCAAGTATGGTTGTGTCTTGGAACATGGCTAGGCTGTGTTAGGTGTTGGATTATCATATTTTTCACTATTTTTTTTTATCTAAAATTAGTCTTGTTTATTGAAAGATATTTAGAAAATATATATCCAAGAAAAATACTTTTAAAATGATGATTTTGGTATCACAAATTACCTTTTTCTTTATTTGATTCAAAATAAATCATATTGGATATTAGTATGTGATGAATGATTATTAATCATTGGGTATAAAAATGATGCATGTCATATTTTGAATGTGATAGAATGACAAACGTAAAATTCATGGCGAGTTGTTTAATAATTATACATTGCATTTGATGAATATGCATTTATATATATACATTTATATGTATGGATGAATATCGACGAGTTTTATGGCTTGAGATGGTACCGAGTAGGGGACGCCCTATTAGCCTGAGTGAACCAAGAGAGGGCCATTCCAACTAGATGACAGAGATAATGTGAGGAAGCAGATGGGTGATGAATTCATATTTTTTGATCACTTATTGTGACTGTAGTACATCGATCACTATGCATATAACAAATGAGTAAATCGAGTATATTGAGAGCTGTGGTATGTTTGAGCATTAAAAAAAGAGTGAATTTTCAGTGCATATATAGTATGTTAATTATGCATCAATCGAAGTGATGATTTTATCTTCAAATATTAATATTTTCTATAGTTTATACAGCTGAACATGACTCCTATTTTTTCATTATATTTTATTTATATTAAGTCTACTAGGAACCTTTGTTCTCACTATTATTATGGTGTTATGTTCAGATAAAAAGAAATGAGATGCAACAGAGAATGACGTTATTGATGGAGATCTAAATGCAGCACCACCTCCTCGCCCTTTATGTTTCAAGGGTAGAGTGCTGTATAGGGACTCTTATTTGTGTATTGAAATATTGTATTGTATAATTATTACATGTGTGAGGTTTGTAATATATATATACACACACATATATATTGTGTTTATACATATAGCGTATTTAACATGTGAAATGTGAAATAACTAATGATAATAATAACAATAAAATAAATATGTAAAAATAAAAATAAATCAGATCTTACATAAATAGAGTATGACATGACATTAATAGATGCTCCTAAATCTAACATAGCCTTCTCAAATTTGGTATTGCCTATAGTACAGGGGATAGAAAACATACCTGGGTCTTTACACTTTGTAGGGAGTTTTTTTTTTAATAATTGCAAAAACATGCTCCCCTATTTTTACTTTCTCTACTTCCTATTTTGAGTGCATAATTCCCTTAATAACTTGGCATGATGGGGCACCTATTTGATAGCATCTAAAAGATGAATGTTTACCTCACACTTTCTTAAAATCTCATATAGGTTAAAAGTCTTTCATTCAACATGTTTTCTTTAAGAGCTTCAAGAAAATATGGTACTAGTTCATATTCAAATAGAGGTGGAAACTTACCTTTTGGTTGCTCACCCTTTATGATTGCATCAATTGTTTCCTCCTTTTGCTCTAATGGTGCGTGTACTTCTTATACTAGAATCGAAATCTCTTTATCACTTCTTAGCATGATGGCATTAACATTTTCTCATGGATTTACCACAGTTTGATAGGACAACTGTCTTGAATTATGAACCTCTAACCCGTTAACTGAAGTGGTTAGTTGGCCCATTTGAGTTGCTAAAGTCTGGATGTTGGCTCTGATCTCTTGTTGAAATTACTTTAATTCTTGTTTCATTTAAGTAGTAAATTCAGTAAGAGAGTTAACTATTTCTTCTAAGGAGTTACCTACTTGGGAATCTTGAGATGTAGTTTATCTAGGATAGTAAGCATGTTGGTTATGATGAAAATTTGAAAAAATTTGTCCCGCAAGCCTATTTTGTGCATTCTTATACCTAAAATTAGGATAATTCTTCCATACAGGATTATAAGTTTTAGAGTGAGGATCATACATCTTTGGTTATCCAAGAAAACCACCTACAACATTAGCTTGTTCTGCAAATTCTTCTTAAAATGTTGGGCACATATTAGTTGGGTGCTCTACTACTAAACATATTCCACAAACTTTAACTGGTTGTGGTGTACCTGTAACAAATTGATAGACAAGAGAGGTAAGTTCAAACAATTGTTGATTGACGGAAGAAGTATTTACCTCATGGGCATGCCTAACTAGGGGGTCATGCCTAATGCCAAACTATTAGGAATTAGCAGCCATGTTTGATATCAATATTCTAGCTGCTTCAGGAATCTTATCTACTAGCACACCTCCACTAGCTGCATCTATCATGTTCCTATCACCTTGCAAAAGACTTTCATAAAAATATTGAATTAATAGTTGCTCACTAATTTGATGATGTGGACAACTTGCACAAAGCTTTTTAAACATCTCTTAATACTCATAAAGAGTCTCTCCATGTAATTGCCTAATTCTGCATATTTCGTTCTTATATTCACGGCTCTAGATGCAGGGAAACATCTTTCTAAAATTAATTATTTTATCTCATCCATGTATTGATAGTTTCATATGGTAAATAATATAACCAATATTTGCTTGAATCATTTAAGAAAATAGAAAAGCCCTGAGTTTAATTTGTTCATCGGTTAATCTAGCGGGCTTCATGCTTGTACACACTACATAGAATTTCATCAAATGCTTATGTGGGTCTTTACTTGTAAGACCATGAAAATTGGGTAAGAGATGAATCAATCCAAATTTTAATTCAAAATTAACATTCTTATCAAGATTAAGAAAAGTAATGCATAAGGGCTATTAGTGCAAATCTGGAGCTGTAAGCTCCTTCAGAGTGGGGTTTCTAACCATGACTATTTCCTCCTTCTCTTGATCAGTCTCCTCTTGGATTTCTCTTCTATGCCTGTGTACAGATTTTTCAATATTTGGATTGTATTGCAAATTCAGAGAACTAGCAAAACGAATCATATGCATAAATCAAAGTAAAATTTTACAAAAGATAATGGACGCAGTCCTCGGTAGAGTCCCCAAAATTTAGTGGGTACTGTCGTAGGTACACCAAATATAATAATACCTTACCTTAAAACTAATATGTAGTAGTGGCAGTAAGGGTTGATTTCATGAAGACTGATATTACCTTTTGTGAACCAAATAAGGAGGTTGAATAATTTAATAAATTAGCAAAGTAGAAAGAGGTTGATCGCAAATAACAAAATAAAGAGAGTGATTAATGATGAAAACATTGGTTTCGATTGATATCTACCATCAAGGAATCGAATTGATCATTAACAATATAATCAATCTTAAATTGAGCATTTAACATTGAGATTTTATCATTATTCCTCTTTAAGTTTAGTAATTTATGACAATCACCTTAATTAACTTACTTAGCAAGTAATTTTTAGCATATGGGTAAAATATAACTTATTAACCGTATAAATAATTAGAGAAATTGATAGAATTAAAACAACATAGACACATAAGTTATATTTAATTTAGTCAATTATTCACCATAGGTTTAATAATTCATAATCATACAATTATTAAACATATTTGCCTCTTGAATTCCAATGATGAAAGCTTTATTCAATATATGATTTAGAATTTAATGAAAAAAATGAAATCACTAGTGTGCACCCTAGATATCAATTGGAATAATCATAGGAATAAAAATGGATGAATAATCAATACTCAATTAAAACTGAACTAATAAACTCAAATCCACATCTCACAATGCATAAAAAATCCTTGAGGTTTCAATCTTTCTTAACCAACGAAAAGGAAATTAGCCACGTAAGGCCCTAAGAGAAACTAAGAGAAGAAGATGCTTGAGAATTTGATGATTGGATTATTGATCCCCTTTATTTATAGATCTGAGGGTCTTAAATGAAGTAGGATTCCTTCTATGTCAATTCTCAGCTCATCAGGCTTCAATTGGAGCCAAAATAACCTAAAAATCACGAAGTCCTTCCTTAGGGCCGTGACACCTTGCTCGAGCACACGGAACTTCATCTCTGTTGGGATGCGATGCCACGACGCCCAATTTTTGGGTAGGCTAATGCCGTGGCGCTCACTTGCGAGCACCGTTGCGGCCTGATTAATCTAGATTTTGTTGAAGTGCTCAACACGAAAGTTGTAGTTCTTTATCTTATCTTTCTATAACCACTAGAATCACCTTGAATGGAGCTTGATATTCCTCAATTAGTGACAAATGGTCAGAATTCAGCATTTTCCATTATTTTTCCCTTCTTTTCCTCTTCTTTTCTTCTTCTTCATTCCTAAAACACAAAACACAACAAAATTAATTCCTAATACTATTTTAATTAAATCAAACAAAAATTAAGTTTAAAGGTATTAAAATCATATTTAATTATAAACACATCAATTAGCAATCTAACATACTTATCTCTTCAAAAAGATCTAAAACATATTGTCTTTGAGATATTGCAACGCTAGTGCTAGATTATGCCATCTCAATGCCTAAGCAAACTTTAGCTTCCCTAAGTCTTTAGTTTGAAATTCTTAAAGGAGATGTTTCAATTGGGAAATTTCTTCTTAATCATTCCCTATAATAACAATGTCATCCACATAAACAAAACGGATGCAATGATAAAATGATTGATTTTAATAAAATACTAAGTGATTAACATCATTGCAAGTCATCCTAAATTGTTAAACAATGTTGCTAAACCGACTTAACCAAGCTTAGGGAAATTTTTTTAGACCATATATAGAATGTCATAGCATGCATACTAATCTAGAATTCCCTTGAGCAACAAAATTAGGAAATTTCTCCATATACAATTCTTCCTAAAGATTACCATGAATAATGGCATTTTATATATCAACAAGAGATCGATGTTG
Organism: Gleditsia sinensis; assembly: GCA_037074535.1. Lineage (NCBI taxonomy): Eukaryota > Viridiplantae > Streptophyta > Magnoliopsida > Fabales > Fabaceae > Gleditsia > Gleditsia sinensis. The sequence goes on from CM073470.1 coordinate 49,537,037, forward strand.
CATAGCTACAATGACCAACACCAATTGAATGGAGGTTGTTAAGTAAGGTAACTAACACCCAAGAGGGAGTGAATTTGGTGTTTCAATAGAACATAGAAATTTTTCAAAACACTCAAATTAAAAACCTTTGAATTTGTAGTTAACTTGAAAGATGAATGCAAACTTCAAACATAAAAGAAAGCATAAAAAACTAATGCAAAACCATATTAAAAAAGTTTATGCACCATATGATTAGAAATAAAAACTTAAATTAGAAGAAAATAATATTGGAAAATTATAACAGAATGTTGCAGCTAAAAATAATAGCATAAGGTTGTGAAAGCCAAGGTAAAGTCATTTTAAAAAACCATAAATAAAAAACAAAATAACTTATAGTAGAAAATATATAGAATTATATTGTAGCAAATTAAAGAAAAAAAGGATAAATAGAAAATTAAACATAAGAATTTATACTAGTTTAACTCAACTAGCAAGCCTGTATCTAGCCCTCAAGCTGTAACATAAGATTTTTCACTAACAGCCACAAGTTTAATACAGGCACTTATGAGCCACTACAACCATACAATTCCTCAAAGTTGGTAACCGGGTTATCTTTTTGTACAACTACTTTACAACTATTCTTTTACCACAATTCACACCCAAACTTGTCAAGGTACCTTCCCTTGACTTAAACCTTATGAAGAAAACAAGAGTAGGCTAACAAATTCTCTTAAAAAGAGTGTATGTATACAATTCAGCTTTATAGCAAAAAAACAAAAAAAATACAAGAGTTCAAAGATAAAAGAAGGATTAAGCACGGTTTTTCTAACTTGCTAATGTTTAAGGAACATAGTAATTATAGGGAAATGAAGAATATGGCTGTTGAGGGTAATTTATAACCGAAATCAATGAACTATGACTATTGTAAGACTATAATTTTTTTTTTCATTCAACAATAAGTGTCTGTTACAAATTATAAATGTTTGTTGTCATGTCAAATTCTTGATTTCTAGGTTGCTAGAATGTCTATAGGTTTCTATTGATACCTATA